>CM031950.1:3681312-4205569 GCA_018749465.1 Paracanthobrama guichenoti | reverse complement strand
TACTGGGGACTTCAATGCTCACGTGGGCAGTGACAGTGATACCTGGAGAGGTGTGATTGGGAGGAGCGGCCCCTGATCTGAACCGGGTGGTGTTCTGTTATTGGATTTCTGTGCTAGTCACGGCTTATCCATAACGAACACCATGTTCAAGCATAAGGGTGTCCATCAGTGCGTGGCACCAGGACACCTAGACCGGAGGTCGATGATTGACTTTGTGGTGCGTCTCATCTGACCTCCGGCCGTATGTCTTGGACACTCAGGTGAAGAGAGGCGGAGCTGTCAACTGATCACCACCTGGTGGTGAGTTGGATCCGATGGTGGGGAGGAAGCTAGACAGACTCGGGAGACCCAAATGTACTGTGAGGGTCTGTTGGGAGCGTTTGGCGAGCCCCTGTCAGAGAGATCTTCAACTCCCACCTCCGACAGAGCTTCGACCGGATCCCGAGGAGTCTGGAGATATTGAGTCGCGTGGACCATGTTCTCCACCTGCCTTGTTGACGCGGCTGCTCGAGCTGTGGCCGTAAGGTCTCGGTGCCTGTCATGGCGGAAATCCCGAACCCGGTGGTGGACACCGGAGTAAGGGATGCCGTCAAGCTGAAGAAGGAGTCCTATCGGGCCTGGTTGGCTTGTGGGACTCCTGAGGCAGCTGACGGGTACAGGCAGACCAAGCGGACTGCAGCCCGGATAGTTGTGGAGGCAAAAAAAATCGGGCCTGGGAGGAGTTCGGTGAGGCCATGGAGAAAGACTATCGGTTGGCCTCGAAGAGATTCTGGCAAACCGTTCGCCGCCTCAGGAGGGGAAGCAGTGCCCTACCAACACTGTTTACAGTGGAGATGGGCAGCTGTTGACCTCAACTGGGGATATCGTCGGACGGTGGAAGGAATACTTTGAGGATCTCCTCAATCCCACCAACACGTCTTCCATTGAGGAAGCAGTGGCTGAGTGGATTCATCCATCACCCGGGCTGAAGTCATCGAGGTAGTTAAAAAGCTCCTCGGTGGCAAGGCACCGGGGGTCGATGAGATCCGCCCTGAGTACCTCAAGTCTCTGGATGTTGTGGGGCTGTCTTGGCTGACATGCCTCTGCAACATCGCGTGGCAGTTGGGGACAGTGCCTCTGGACTGGCAGACCGGGGTGGTGGTCCCTCTTTTCAAGAAGGGGGACCGGAGAGTGTGTTCCAACTACAGGGGGATCACACTTCTCAGCCTCCCCGGGAAAGTCTATGCCAGGGTACTGGAGAGGAGAATTCGGCCGATAGTGGAACCTCAGATTCAGGAGGAACAGTGTGGTTTTCGTCCCGGTCGTGGAACACTGGACCAGCTCTGTACCCTTTCCAGGGTGCTGGAGGGTTCATGGGAGTTTGCCCAACCAATCCACATGTGTTTTGTGGATTTGGAGAAGGCATTCGACTGTGTCCCTCGTGGCATCCTGTGGAGGGTGCTCTGGGAGTACGGGGTCTGGGGCCCCTTGCTTAGGGCTGTTTGGTCCCTGTACGACCGGAGCAGGAGAAGCAGTCCGCATTGCCGGCAGCAAGTCGGACTTGTTCCCGGTGCATGTTGGACTCCGGCAGGGCTGCCCTTTGTCACCGGTTCTGTTCATAATTTTTATGGACAGAATTTCTAGGCGCAGCCAAGGGCCAGAGGGTGTCCGGTTTGGGAACCACATGATTTCGTCACTGCTTTTTGCGGATGACGTTGTCATGTTAGCCTCCTCAGACCAGGACCTTCAGCGTGCACTGGGGCGGTTTGCAGCCGAGTGTGAAGCGGCCGGGATGAGAATCAGCACCTCCAAATCCGAGGCCATGGTTCTCAGTCGGAAAAGGGTGGCTTGCCCACTTCGATGTACCGGTCTGTCGTGGTGAAGAAGGAGCTTAGCTGTAAGGCAAAGCTCTCGATTTACCGGTCAATCTACGTTCCTACTCTCACCTATGGTCATGAGCTGTGGGTCATGACCGAAAGGACAAGATCCCGGATACAGGCGGCCGAAATGAGCTTTCTCCGCAGGGTTGCTGGGCGCTCCCTTAGAGATAGGGTGAGAAGCTCAGTTACTCGGGAGGAGCTCAGAGTAGAGCTGTTGCTCCTCCACATCGAGAGGAGCCAGTTGAGGTGGCTCGGGCATCTATTTCAGATGCCTCCTGGACGCCTTCCCGGGGAGATGTTTCGGGCATGTCCCACCGGG
This sequence comes from Paracanthobrama guichenoti, assembly GCA_018749465.1. Classification (NCBI taxonomy): domain Eukaryota; kingdom Metazoa; phylum Chordata; class Actinopteri; order Cypriniformes; family Gobionidae; genus Paracanthobrama; species Paracanthobrama guichenoti. The sequence continues at coordinate 4,203,391 of CM031950.1, read as the reverse complement.
AGGAGGCCCCGGGGAAGACCTAGGACACGCTGGAGGGATTACGTCTCCCGGCTGGCCTGGGAACGCCTCGGGGTTCCCCCGGAAGAGCTGGAGGAAGTGGCTAGGGAGAGGGAAGTCTGGGCATCTCTGCTTAGACTGTTACCCCCGCGACCCGGCCCCGGATAAGCGGAAGATAATGGATGGATGGATGGATGGATATTCAGTACCAAGACATTCTGTCCTGTTAATTATGTGATTCACACATATATACACTCACCTAAAGGATTATTAGGAACACCATACTAATACTGTGTTTGACCCCCTTTCGCCTTCAGAACTGCCTTAATTCTACGTGGCATTGATTCAACATGGCATTCAAGGTGCTGAAAGAATTCTTTAGAAATGTTGGCCCATATTGATAGGATAGCATCTTGCAGTTGATGGAGATTTGTGGGCTGCACATCCAGGGCACGAAGCTCCCGTTCCACCACATCCCAAAGATGCTCTATTGGGTTGAGATCTGGTGACTGTGGGGGCCATTTTAGTACAGTGAACTCATTGTCATGTTCAAGAAACCAATTTGAAATGATTCGAGCTTTGTGACATGGTGCATTATCCTGCTGGAAGTAGCCATCAGAGAATGGGTACATGGTGGTCATAAAGGGATGGACATGGTCAGAAACAATGCTCAGGTAGGCCGTGGCATTTAAACGATGCCCAATTGGCACTAAGGGGCCTAAAGTGTGCCAAGAAAACATCCCCCACACCATTAAACCACCACCAGCAGCCTGCACAGTGGTAACAAGGCATGATGGATCCATGTTCTCATTCTGTTTCTCCAAATTCTGACTCTACCATCTGAATGTCTCAACAGAAATCGAGACTCATCAGACCAGGCAACATTTTTCCAGTCTTGAACTGTCCAATTTTGGTGAGCTTGTGCAAATTGTAGCCTCTTTTTGCTATTTGTAGTGGAGATGAGTGGTACCCGGTGGGGTCTTCTGCTGTTGTAGTCCATCCGCCTCAAGGTTGTGCGTGTTGTGGCTTCACAAATGCTTTGCTGCATATCTCGGTTGTAACGAGTGGTTATTTCAGTCAAAGTTGCTCTTCTATCAGCTTGAATCAGTCGGCCCATTCTCCTCTGACCTCTAGCATCAACCCACAGGACTGCCGCATACTGGATGTTTTTCCCTTTTCACACCATTCTTTGTAAACCCTAGAAATGATTGTGTGTGAAAATTCCAGTAACTGAGCAGATTGTGAAATACTCAGACCGACCCGTCTGGCACCAACAACCATGCCACGCTCAAAATTGCTTAAATCACCTTTCTTTCCCATTCTGACATTCAGTTTGGAGTTCAGGAGATTGTCTTGACCAGGATCACACCCCTAAATGCATTGAAGCAACTGCCATGTGATTGGTTGATTAGATAATTGCATTAATGAGAAATTGAACAGGTGTTCCTAATAATCCTTTAGGTGAGTGTATGTGCCTTTAATGTGAGGTTAGGTCAAAAAAATTACAGACTTAAAAAATCTTTACATTCAAAGGAATTTCAAATTACCATAACTCCATACTAGACATCCAGTAAGTAATCCCTCAAATCATGTTGAGAGGTTTGTTATTACTTTTGTAAACAACTGATCTAAAATAGGGTGAAAAAAATACACATTGGAGGAGGCATCTTGGAGGAGTATTTCCTGAGTAAAAGAATATCAGAGACATGGTTCTAAAGTGCATAAAAATAAAAAATTAATTAATAAAAAAAAAAAAAAAAAAAAAAACCAATACCTTCACATAAAAGTAGCTCTGTCAAAATAATTCAGAATTTAATCAGAAATGGCTCCCTTGCAATTATAGGGCCAGTGCTATTTTACCGATCTGAGCTCATGATCTAAAGCACATGATGCAGGTGCACTTAGGGCTGAATCCACTTTTGCTACTTTAACGATGGAAAAAGATGGTCTTCGCGCCAGGCACATGGTCCAAAAGAGCCCAAAAGACCTATTCTCTTAATGAGTCATGGGTGTGTTTTGGGCTTCATGTGCAATAAAGCAATCAGAGTCTCATCTTCCATTCCCTTTAAAATCCCATGGCAGATTCGCTATTTACATGGCGGAATATAGACACCCTCAACCTGACGAGTCAGTTTAAATACATTTACATTTAGTCATTTAGCAGACGTTTTTATCCAAAGCAACTTACAAATGAGAGCAAAATACATGTGTGTATTGCCACGATTGGTCAAATGATTTGCCAATTTCATTTATCATTACTGAAAATAGGTAATTGGTCTGATACATGCAATGACTATCCATTATGACATTTTTATCTTTATGTGTTGGGCTGAAACTAGCAAAAAACACTTGCGTTTTTGCCTGGTGACACATTGTGCCGGGTGTATGATATGGCTCAAAGTGTTTAAATTGGCATCACACAAAATTTTGATATTGAAATTTCTTCACCATAGAATTATAAAGTTCTATCTGACATTTTTGTCAAAACGGAGTTATTCACATATTGGTATTCTGTGACAACATATTTACATTATGTGATGTTTTTGTGTGTACATTTTGTGACTTTATATTTAGAAAACAAAGAGGTGCTATCTACAAAGTCGAATGGAATGCAAAAACTTTGAAGGTCAATATCTCAAAACCGGTCAATGTATAATTCCAAGGTGGTTATTTGTCTTTTTCTGATTAGATGTTTAGACATGCATTTCTCCAAAATACATGTAACAGACTCATCAGTACCTTAAAGGTACATATTAGTACTTTAAGAGAGCGTATTAGTACCTTAAAGGTACATATTAGTACCTTTTCGGTTTTGTACCTTAGGGTACCGCCCCAGTGACAGCAATGCACCTTTTTTTCTGACAGTGTAGGATGGCAATAATGATTTTTACATGACAAGGACCTACATGAAAATTTTGTGTTTTGTGTGTGTGTGTGTGTGTGTGTGTGTGTGTGTGTGCGCGCATGTGCGTGATAACCTTTATTAATAATAAATAATATCATATTTATTAATAATTTGATAAATTCCCTTTACTTGGCATTCCCAATTCAAAATGTTGTGTTGCAGTCAGTTTAAACACTTTATTTGGAAGGGAGCCATTAAATTTGATCCACATCGACAGAGCATCACTATGTGAATGCACATACACATACACAACAAGTAGTTATTGTTCTTGTATCTGATTGGACGAGAGCCCTTCCAAGCACTTGGACTTTTCACAGTTCGTATAACAATTCTACTCAATCCTGTATAATGTTTAAAACCATAATTCAAATTTGGGAAGTGAAAAGGAAAAGTAAAAGACATATCATCATGTTCCATTTACAAGGCAATTACATTTTTCAAATCAAATAATCATAATAAAATCTTATAATTTATATATAATACTGCAATGGTAGTTGATATCACTGTACTGCTGATGACTTGTGATGAGTGGCATATGGTAAAATGATGCACTTAATAGGTTTAAGGGAGTTTATGGTGGTATGTTATATTGGTCTTCAAGAATAAAAGACATAGTAAATCTGTTTTCAGCAGGGGAGAATGGACAAATAATGCACTAATGATAATGACCATGTAATTTTTCCCAGCTCTCTTACTGAACTTTTCAGAACTCCTCTCATGGTCAATTAGAAAGCAAGCAAGCTTTTAAATCTAACAGCTGGGGACATAAAACTGTAAACGTACAGGTTACACAATCATTTGATCATATACATCTATATCTCTGTGTCTGCACAGAGGTAATTCTGTGTTTAATGAGGGAACACCAAGGGGACTGAGAATGAGTGTTCTTGATTAAATATACAACACACATGTAGACAAAGACATCAAAGATCGTAATCATGAGTCATGTTATTATGACCTTTAAAAGTCATTTTAAACACATATAGCTCTGTATCAGAGCTGATTCTGGTCCAAACCGATGGAGCTGCTAATCTATGATTAGCTGGTGAGTCAACAGCAACTCCTGACTTTGGCTGATGATGAGAGAATTACAACATAATTACATTTGACATTAATTAGAGATCACGAGAGCATCGCCTACTGTCTGCCAACAACTTTAATTTATTCAAAGGGTGATTTCAATGAAGCATTAAATAGTCAAAACAGCCCTCAAGGCACACCAAATCATTACAAAACTATTTCACTTTTCCATCGGTGAACGATGGCTTCTTTCCTAAACTTCTGCAGGGCAAACTTTAAAATCATACTCTCATATAAAACTTCTGATATTTATAGTGCCCCTCCATTGAATCAATGAGATATTGGTGCTTACTGTGCAGAGACTGATTTTGTTGGAGGTAAGGTCTGTCATCATTTACTCACCCTCATTCCAACCCCGCATGACTTTCTTTTTTGTTTGGTGGAAAACAAAAAGAGATGACTCTTTTCCATAAAAAAGTGAATGAGGATGAACTCCATCAAACTATAAAAAGGCAAAAGCACCATGAATGTATCATAAAAGCTGTCCATCCAACTATTCCAAAGTCTTCAGCTTCTGTAAAATATCATAAAGACATTGAGATCTGATGCAGCTCTATATATATATATATATATATATATATATATATATATATATATATATATATATATATATAGCTTATTTTGTGAATATGATCATCTCTTTATATAAAACCTAAATGGTGTCCTACTGTCTGCTTTACAGACGGCACTGGAAGAGATGTAAGGTACTGTGAGATCAATGAGACCTCATTTACATGTTCTTACTTGCCATCAAAACTATTTGAAACTTTGAGTTTGATTCAGCAAGTGAGGATCGAGCTTTTAACTACTCCATAAAAATGGTTTGTTAACTCTGTTTTCTTTCCTGTACTGAAACAAGAAGTAAGGGTGGGAAACATTTAAGACCTTGTCCTCTTTTCAAATAAATGTTGTCACAGTCTGGCCAAATCACGGTTTGCTAGTTGGTGGCATGTGGACATTATAAAACCGATCATAAAAAATGCTTTTATTTAGTTGGACAAATGTATTCATTTTTGTAGAAATATCACTCTTATTTATTGCCTAGATTCTGCAAGGGTTATGTAAACTCATTAACATGACTTTATTTGCTAATGACTCAAGTGATATCCATACACTGATACAAATGTATCAGTGTACATTTGTCCTGTGTACGTGGTCCTGTGAGGCATGACATTTCGTTCCACTGTATGTCCCCACATGTAGCGGAATAACAATAAAGCTCAACTTGAACTTGAAATGATTCTGTGGTGAGGAAAATACTACAGAAAAAAAAAAAACAATTGTAACTTTGAAAAAAAAAAAAAAAAAAAAAAAAAAACTTTTATTAGTACTCAACTCAAGCTTGTAGAAATTAAAGTGTAAATATTAACGTTATAAAATTAAGAAAATATGACTCAGCTTTTCTGTACTGGTGTTCCCATCACACACTGTGGCATGAATAATTAATACGGTTGTTTTTTTGTTGTTTTCCAGCTGTATTTACATGGTTTTATCATTGCTTTTGTTGTTAGGTTTACTAACTTGCCTTGCCATTTTGTGACATTTGGAGTTAATTTTCTACTCAAAATGACATATTCATACTCAAAAATGATTCATCAAATGGTACCGTCAATTTGTATTGTATTGTGTACCACTTGTGTACAAGTATTGAGGTCTCTGTGTTCAGATGCCGCTCTACTTCTATTATGTAGATATGGTGTCTACAATATCTATTGTATTATTAACTTATATGTTTCTTAGTTAAGCATACACTTTAAAAATATGGTTTAAAGTTGTATTGTTTGAGTAAAAAGTATTGCAAAGGAAACTTCAACTACACACAATATTACAAGAGAAATGCTAAAATTAAGTTTATGTGTAAATTTTCTTTCAACAGACAGAAAAATTAAGTAGTTTATACAAAGACTAGTCTTGTTTGATCTAGGTAATAAAATTATGCAAAAAATGTATCACAATTTTAAGTAAACAAGCTGATTTTTATTTTAATTATATATATATATATATATATATATATATATATATATATATATATATATATATATATATATATATATATATATATATATATATCATTGTGCTTTATGTATCTGTTAAAAGTATTTAGAATAAAAGGGAAAAAATAAAGGAAAAAATAAAAATAAAACCACAAAACAATTTAGAAAAATTCTGACATATATTGAAGCACATGCCTTGGCAAATCGTAATATTGCATTAAAAGTAAAAATTATGGTTAAGTGAACACTGAGAATTTTGACATACTAAGAGATAAAAGGTTGGAATTATGACATACTAAGCCATAATTATGACATGAAAAGTCGAAACTATAACTTAAAATTCAGTTTTGTCATAAGTCAAAATAACATTAAACAGACTATATTCTGACTTAAGTCATGATTATGACACACTAAACCATAATGTCATAATCATGACTTTTAACACATAATTTTGGCTTTTTATACCTTGTTATAATTTCAATTTTTGATGTCATAATTACAATTCAGTCCTCATTTCGACTTTCGATAATTATGCTTTACAATGTGATTTTTCTTTTTCTTACATGGCAAAAATGGGCTTCCATAGATGTATGTCCTTTTGAACTGGATTTGGATGGAAAGCAATATTATGTTCACAGGAAAAAATATATATAACGGTCACACTTTAGATTAGGGTCCAATCGTCACCATTAACTATGACTTTTGCCTCAATAATCTACTAATTACTGTTTATTATTAGTTAGTAAGATAGTTGTTAAATTTAGGGATTAATGGATTAATGGCAAAATATGGTCATGCAGAATAAAGCATTAATATGTGCTTTATAAGTGCTAATAAACAGCCAATATCTTAGTAATATGCATGCTAATAAGCAACAAGTTAATAGTGATATTTGGACCCTGAACTAAAGTGTTACCTATATAACTATCATATCAACTAAAATATTCTCAAGAAAACGTGTTTAAGTAGAAAATGGGAAATTAAGAAAAAGCTTGAATATTTATTAATAAATTGCCAGATTTTCTTGTTAGAAGCTGCAGCACAGTGGCATGATCAAAATCAACATCTACTCAAATCTCTGACATCAAATGTAATGAAACCTGTCTATTTAAACATAAATTACATTTTACCAAATGTAGTCTATAACACAACGTGAAAAGCCGGACATATGCAAACCTACAGAGTGCAGTGAAGTAAACCGTAGAGATTGGTAAATCGATACTTGTTTGAGTTGAGTTGAGAACATGCAGCCTATCAGCTACCAGCACAGATCTTCAGTCATTAAAGCACGAAACCACAGCCACCTCCGACGTGTGACGTGTGATCGCTGCTGTCCATCCGCGACGCTCCGGAATCGCGCGGAGCGCAACATTGTAACCGGTGGAGGCAACACGTCCCTCAGACTCACTGGTGCTGAAGCCGCGCTCATTCGGAAGATTCCAGCATCCCGCGACCTTTCACATCTACAGTATGGATCATGATGCCTTTTATCGCCTGATGAAACTTCCCTTCGTTTTGTTGTCTCGCTTTAATCATCACGTTCGCATCTTAACGTGACCAACTCCGTTTTTAATACAATTTAATATCCGTGGGAATCAGTAACCTGAGATATTAACTCGTTTTTTTTTTTTTTTTTTTTTTTTTTTTGGTAGTTATGATTGTCAATCTGACTGGCGCGCAACTGCGCTCAATAAACTGACGCTTTCATTTAGTTGCACTTCAGCTTCACCAAAAAGCGCAGAGATTTCTGGAGTGAACTGCCTTGTAAACGCGCAGCTGGAGCAGAGCCAGTGCCATGGGTAAGAGCATAAAGCAAAGAAACATTTCTGTTGGTTTGCTAAATGACCGTGTTCTCGCATTTAAGTGCGTAATGCCATGACAAACAGCCTTTCGTATTCGAAGCGCATGCAAATCATTGGACTTGGATCATCTGTTGCAAATGAAATAACTGTGTGGGTTTTGGACACGTTTATTGATTATGGATTTGTGCGTGTGTTTTGCATGCATTCTGATGGGCAATCAGTTTATCCATTCCCGATTTCAGTCATGTTCTGTTCCACCTTCTTGATCATTCATCACCAGACATGTATGCAAACGCTTTGTAGTCTAATGTATAGTGAAATGCGGGAACTAAAATAACGTGAATGACTTTTACATGTGAGACTCTGTACAAAACGAGCTTTATCATACGATTTTTTTAAGATATGAATATTTGTAGCAACAAATGTAGTAACGAAAGCATCTTTTTTCCTGTTTCTTTTATAGCCTTTTTCTTCAATTATTAATGATCAAAATGAAAACAAAATACTTCAGTTGAACGGTGTTGCCCACAGTAACGAGGGCAGCAGTAAATGTTGCAGTTGGTGCATATCAACATGGTTGGAAAATTTCACCTTTTTGCCATCACTAATTCTTTTTTTTCTTTTCATTAAGTGAACATCATCATTTGTCACACTGCAGGTCAATTTAAACTGAAATTTTGAGGCAAAAGGGTGACATGCTCTATTATATATATTCATATATGTTGTAACCTAAAAAGAAAAAAAAAGAACTGATAAGTATCCATACAGTCTCACGGTTATTTTAAAGCTGCAATTGAGCATAATGAAAGGTTGTCCACAATGTAGCTTTTGGCATACCCTATTAAATGTTTAGAAATGCCTTATGATAGGTCTGAGTCAAATTGAAGGAAGCTTTTTACAGTGTTGCAATTGGTCTCTTGCCGGCAATCCAGTGGAACATGATAGACCTTGGTTTGATATTTTGCATTCAGGGTTGCACTCAGCAGTTGCTAGGCTTCATAATGCTACATTTCCTTGTGCTTTACACTGAAAATCCACAATTACCTCAATCATTTGAATCAGTGGCCATGTTACAATCAATTATGGCTGTGCATTGACAGTGCCTCCATCTGTGGACACTGCTGATTCTTTATGCTACTTCTGAATAAGGTATGAATAGGAGCATGTCCTGCAGTTACACTACTCTGACTTTGGTCATCAATATAGATCACTTACTACAAAACTACGTTCTGCTTGTTACTAGATGCATTGATGTCACAATTAACACTCAGTTTGGAACTTTACATGACATTCTTTAATCATCTGGATAATCTATATTTTAGAAATATTGTCAATTATAAAATAAAAACCTGCTTAAATTAATTTGTATGGCCAAGGCATGATCAGCTCATTGGTTCTTAAAGAAGCTTAAATGTGCTGCGTAACACAAGAATGAACCTCATTGGTTCTGGCTGAAGCTCAAACGTGCTGCGTAACAAAAGATTGAACCTCATTGGTTCTTGCTGAAGCTCAAACGTGCTGCGTAACACGAGAATGAACCTCATTGGTTCTCGCAGAAGCTCAAACGTGCTGCGTAACACGAGAATGAACCTCATTGGTTCTCGCTGAAGCTCAAACGTGCTGCGTAACATATGAACCTCATTGGTTCTCGCAGAAGCTCAAACGTGCTGCGTAACACGAGAATGAACCTCATTGGTTCTCGCTGAAGCTCAAACGTGCTGCGTAACACGAGAATGAACCTCATTGGTTCTCGCTGAAGCTCAAACATGCTGCGTAACACATGAACCTCATTGGTTCTTGTGGAAGCTCAAACTTTTTGAAACGTCAAAGTGGTAGTTGTGTAGCAGTCAATGGAGGGACAGAAAGCTCTCAGATGTCATTAAAATATCTTCATTTGTGTTCCAAAGATGAACAAAAGTCTTACAGGTTTGGAATGACACTTTAAGTTGAACCAAATGCAGGAAGAACTCCAGCCATCTATGTGAGGAGCATGTGAGATTCTCCTACAGAAACTACACTTGAAAACCATAGAATTCCTTACATCATATAATGTTAAATAAAAAATAAAAAACTTTAACAAATACTCTATCACTGGAACCATCTTGAGTCTCAGAGCTAAACAGTGTTAAATTAAGTATGTTGACATGAATAACAAATTTTCAAATCACAGATATGTTAATGTGAGCAAACATTTAATGAATGCCAGAATAACTATGAGAAAACACCAGCTGATAACTGCATGCTCTATCAAGATTAATCTAATTTAATATTAACAAAATGCATTATCTTAAGGACTCCAGGGCAAAGAAGGGTTTTGTCCATATGGCACAAGTCCAACCACATTAGGAATATTTTGAAATTCCAGTCATGCACATCAAACTATCTTTAATATAGCATTAACATAGTCACGACTGGTTATGGTTGCCCAGACTGTTCACTTAAACACAATACACTAAATAAGTAAATAAATGAATAAATGAATGAATGAATGAATGAATGAATAAATACATAAATAAATACATGCATGCATACATATATACATAATCTTTCAGTAAAACAGAAACGCTTTCCCTTTGAAACAACTTTCATTTTTGGGGTTAGACATAATGCTAACCAATAGTCACATTGTTAGACATACAATAGTTTTAAGTTACTGTTGTAGGTAATACTGTATATGTAATTATAAAATATTGGAAACAGCAGTTTTTCAACTGGGATAAGCAGAGATGCTCTAGAGAGTGAACTTGACCTCCACGCCTCCACATTCTAGTCCTCAAAAGCCTTCCTAAAAAGGGGGGAGTAGTCCTCCACATCCCACTGCAAACTCACATTCACAACTCCATTCTGCTGTGAAACACCCACTTTAAAACATCAAATCAATTCTGATGGATAAAACCAAATCCCATTTTTTGTGACATGCATTGGATATCCTGTTTCACCAAATTAAACACACACACACACACACACACACACTACAGAAACAAAATGGCTTGTCAATACAGTTTTAAAAAAACCTGGGATTTGAACCCTTAACCTTGATGTTGCTAGCACCAGTTGAGCTATAGTAGATGCACAAAGAACAGATGAGGTTGAATGCTTATTAATTTCTTCCTTGTCACTGACAAAAATAATGAAATTCTCAGAAGCACAATATGCTTTCACCTTTTCCTCCGACAAGGTTTAGTTTGCCCTCCCCTATGGCTCTTGACAGGGCTTGTATTTCAATAAGATTATGATCGGCTGACACAAAATAGACTCAAATTAGGATTAGCTATGCCCTTAAATGTTAAACTGAGGACAGAGCAGAAAAACATTATAAAAAGCACAGCAAACTCCTTGCAGGGGCAGTCCATTGGGAAGGGTTAGTCCCTGTGGACTGACAGCCTGAAAAAAAGGAAACTTAAATAGAGCTCAGTTGGAAAGTGTCGGTAGCGCATACTGTGAACTGGGAATTGAAGCTTGAGTGAAAGTTAATCTACCACAAAACATGACATCAAGCAACAACCTTCAAAGTTTAATCTGCGGCTGTCAATTGATTAATTATGTTAATTGAATTAATTGCATCATATGCCATTTAAGTAACCATTTTCAATATATAATTTCAATATATAATATATCTCCTAAATGATAATGCATTAATTAAATAAAGATAATTGGCCTAATTCAATTGACAGCCCTAGTTTAAACACAAATGCGTACTATAGAGTAACTCTTGACTTTTCTCCATCTGGTGCATGTCTGGCAGTGTTAATTGGTTCTTTGGATAAAAAGACAGCAGTCTCTGCTATAGCACCAGTGATGTAAATATCTTGTGTACCTGAAGAAATGGATAAATGTGGCTTGTCTGAAAACATTTGCGTTATTTGTTTTGTTACCCGGCTACATTACTTCTCAAACCCTCACTGCATTCATCTTGTTTCTTAATCATCTCCTGCTGAGTTCGGCCCGTGTATTACTCTCCATGTCAGGGTAATGGAACAGTGCAGGATTCATTTGAAATATCAACTTGTCTTTTTGCCAAAGGAGATGGCAGCTCTCGTTCTCTCACCCTCTCTCCGCATCCTGATGTCGAAAGCCCTGTTAATGGCCTTCTGAACCATAGAAACATGAACATGAATGTCCTTGAATGTCAATTAGTTTCCCTTGGGCTCCCAAAAAAGAGGTCTGTTAAAAAATGGTGGCGAAATGGGTGAAAAGTTCACAGTTCTACATTAAATTATTCATGTTATCTTGTGCATCCATCAGATCGCAACTATGGCCTCCATAGTGAGACATTGAGTAAGGTAAGACACAAGGAGCAACGTAATGTGATGAATTTCAGAATGAAACAGGAAATATATGATTTTCTGACATAAGCCGAAATGAAGCAGAGCTAATTACATTTAGATACACATCTCGGGAATCATGCTCATTTAAGGAATAGTTCACCCAAAAATGAAAATTCTGTTATCATTTACTCCTCCTCAAGTTGTTCCAAACCTGTACGTGCATGAATTTCTTTCTTCTGATGAACACAAAAGAAGATATTTTGAAGAATGTCAGTAACCAAAGTCAGTTTGGTTTGGTTAACAACATTCTTCAAAATAACCTCTGAAGACAGAGTAAGAATAAGAGTAAGTACTATGAAGACAGAATTTTCATTTTTGGGTGAACTATCCATTGAAAACCAGGATTGTGTATTGAGGAAGTAAACAGATCAATTTCTAAGAAAATCTAAAATGTGGACTGTCAGGAACGCACACTACAGCTTCAACAAAACTCTCCCCTCCATGAAGAACACATTGGGTGGCAATGCTTCTAAAAAACAGCCTTATCTGCTCTTGATTTTAAACAGTTAAGTGAGAGGAAAACATTAAGCGAATCAGCTCTGCAAATCTTTAGCCTCTAATGACTCTCAAAGGTTTAATTTGCTCATTGATTTCTTTAACAGCCAGACCTGGAGATTGATTGCAGAGGTTCACATGCAGTCTTTTTTTTATTTTTAGGATGAAGTTTTTTCCTGTTGTACCAATTTAATAACAAGCTAGAGAAAATGTTCCAAATCCATTGAGTTGCTCATGAAATACCCACGAGAAAAACCTATCCATATCTCAATGAGAGTGCAGCTCCCATCGAATATTTTGTCCCCAAATAAAATTAATGGGTATTAATGGGTCATATAATTATTTATAAAATGTGGTCTTTTGAGGCAGCTATATAATCCAGCGTACCTGGTTGTGCAGTCTCATGTTGGAAGAATTACCACATTCTTATGGGTCTTCTTTATCCATTAAGACCATGTCGCTAATGATCTCTGCTACTAAGGGAAGCGATGTGCTCTCAATACCATCTCTCTGTTCCAGTAACCAGTCAGCAGGAGATGGGTGACTGGCCTTTAGCCACAGAACGAAACATATTTATTGCCCCAATAGGACACTATTATATAAAATTGATGACTGTGTAAACCGTTTGGTATGCCCTATTGCTGTTGCACGTCTCTGCTTGTTAAAGCATCAATGCAAAGCAGCAGAACAGCAGGAATCTTATTTGTCATGTGCTCCTTGCTAATGACACAAGAAAACTTTAAAGACGGATGACCCTGATGTTGCCTTTCTTGCGCTTTAATTTAGCATGACACCTAAGATGCATTCAGTGTTTGTGATTGTGAAGGCATGCTATTTTTAATCTCCAACATTAGTTAATCTTTTGAGGGGGTGTACAAGGAAGGATGGACTGCTCTGTGCATATGTTAGATGTATGCTGATTAGCTCTGCTCTGATAAGTGAAGCTCATTGATTTCCATTCATTTAAAACACTCTCTTCACTTCCCACTCACTTCCATTTTGTCTGAAACCAGGGTACATTAAAAGGTGTAGCGTTAAATGATGGATAATTCCACTCGAATCCTCGTATTCAATTAGAGGGTCCCCAGTGCATTTTTTAGATTTCATGCATTATGTCTTAATAGCTTGAAAACACTCACCACACTCTACAGGATGTTCCCCATCCATCACAGTCATGAATCGTTTTCCTTGATGATAAAGGTGAGGCTGTGCATAATGGATGTGCTGGGCACACATTCAGTCACCTGCAAACCTGTGCGCTCTGGGTGAATACTAAAACTGACCTCAAATGTTGTCTGTCTGTGTTCTGTCTGTGTTTCTCCGCAGGGCCCTTACTCTGGGAAGGGCGCCTGTCATGTTTTCTTCTCCATGCTTCTGTTCTCCTGCTGCTCAGCAAGGGGGAGCGGATGTGCCCTGTGAGTTGCCGCTGCGAAGGCAAGATTGTTTACTGCGAGTCTGGCGCCTTTCAAGACGTCCCGGAGAACATCTCTCTAGGGTGCCAGGGTCTATCTCTGCGGTACAACAGCCTCCTGTTGTTGCTACCTTACCAGTTTGCTCACCTCAACCAGCTGGTCTGGCTCTACCTGGACCACAATTCCGTCAGTGTAGTGGATAGACTGGCCTTCCAGGGACTTCGTCGGCTAAAGGAACTAATCTTAAGCTCTAACAAGATTGTGCAGTTGCAAAATGGCACATTTGAGACCGTCCCAAACCTGCGCAACCTTGACCTGTCCTACAATCAGCTGCAGGACTTGATACCGGGGCATTTCCATGGACTTCGCAAGCTTCAGAATCTTCACCTGCGATCAAACAACATCAGAAATATCCCAGTCCGTACATTTATGGAATGTCGAAGCCTGGAATTTCTAGATTTGGGTTACAATCGCCTACGGACTATCACTCGTACAACCTTTCTGGGACTGCTCAGGCTGACAGAACTTCACCTTGAACACAATCAGTTTTCCAGGATTAACTTTTTCCTATTTCCACGCCTCTTAAATCTGCAGGCTCTTTATCTGCAATGGAATCGCATACGGACAGTCGTCCAAGGTTTGCCTTGGACTTGGCACACTTTACAGAAATTGGATCTATCAGGCAATGAGATTCAAATTTTGGATCCTGCTATTTTTAGGTGTTTGCCCAACTTGCATACGCTCAATCTGGAGTCCAACAAGATCAGTAATGTGTCCCAGGAAGTGGTTTCATCATGGATCTCCATTAGCACTATCAACCTGGCAGGAAACATATGGGACTGTAGCTCTAGTATCTGCCCTCTGGTGTCTTGGCTGAGAAACTTCAGGGGAACTAGAGACGCCAGCATTATTTGCAGCACTCCCAAATCTCTTCAGGGTGAAAGAGTCATGGAGGCAGTGAGGAACAACTCAGTGTGTGAGGAGATATTCACTGTGGAACCAACCACGGAATTAGCACTTCTTTTGACTACTACTACGACAACTCTTTATGTGACAAAGCCACCCACAACCACCTCTACGGTCTCACGCACCACAACTAGACAGCTTTCCCAAGTTACTCACATACAAAGACTCACTCCAAAGGTTTTATTCCCTGTTCAGTCTGACAAAGAATTCCTACCACCTCTAACAGTGACACCTAGCAGCTTACCCTTCACCCCCGAACCAGAGTTTGAGCATATGACCTTCCACAAGATCATCGCCGGCAGCGTTGCCCTATTTCTTTCTGTGTCATTAATCCTCTTAGTGATTTACGTGTCGTGGCGACGATACCCTAACAGCATGAGACAACTCCAGCAGCACTCCATCCGACGCAAGCGCAGGAAAAAGACTCGAGAGCCTGAACATAACATCAACTCTCAACTGCAAGAGTATTATCTAAGCTACAACCATGCCAATGCAGAGACGATGGACTCTATGGTTAACGGGGCCTGCACCTGCACCATCTCGGGCTCCAGAGAGTGCGAGGTATGACCTACCACTAAAAAAACGCATTCTCTGCATCGGGGAGTCAGAGGTAAACTTTTTTAAGAGCATGACTGCCCATAAAATTCTTTCTTCTCTTTGCCCTGCGTTAGTGTGAAATGCTCACATATATTTGCATGAGTAGAGGAATAGTTCACCTAAAAACAAAAATGCTCTCATTATTTATTCACCAAGTCATTCCAAACATGCATGCTGATATTGTTTTGCATAGATCCCCACAATCTTTATGCAAAGATTTTTTTCATACAACAGTAGTTCAGAGACTATACCTGCCAAGCTGTAAAAAGGACAACAACCTTCCCCTCATGAAATTAGCATAAATATAGTCCATTTGACTCATACATTCCAAATCTTCTGAAGCTTTAGTCAATTGAACAACTTGGTTTTGCCATTTTTAGAGCTTGACATTAACAACCAAATGCAGGTGTATTTCAGCAGTGGTGTGTAACGCAGTCACTCCTACTAGCCACTTTGGCGGGTTGAATTTTATATATAATACATACATTTTTCAGTTGTAGTCTTTTAAAAAGGCATCTGAAATAATAAACTAAGTACAATATAGTGTTGTCAAAAATATCCATACATATTGATACTGAAATATCTGAAATGCTTCCAATACTCATTTTCCGCAGAATAGACACGGTACCAGCTGCTCTTTTTCTCGCTCTCATCTCTCAGACAGCGAGTGACACACAAACCTGCCTCTCCTCACTCACTCGTTTCATTTCCTATGGATGAATATTGTTGCTGTTACAGGGCTTGAATTTTGGTGTGGGATTGCACATATTGCACATTATTTTACTCAATCTCGCTTTTTTTTTTCATTTTTTTTTTCAGCTCACACCTAAAGTACGTGCACATAAAGCCACCTCACAGAACTAAATTGAGTTCTTTTTTACTGATTATAGTGCTTAAACCGTCAAATACACACAAAATAATCTCAAAATGGCAGTCTTGGCGAGTATTCACATACACATAGTCAGTTCCGTTTTAAGTGAACGTAAAACAGTTGAGAAAGAAAGCGCATGTGTAACAGTATAATGGATCTGTGCGTCAGGTCTTAAAGTGACAGCAGCCTAATATTCAAATTATGAGATAATATTAAAAATATCTATATGCCCCCTGTGGTATCGATGTCAAAATGGTGGCCAGTGCCACAGTGGCTGGTGGGCAAAAAAATGTATGTCAAGCCCTTATGTCCACTATGACTGGTTTTAAAAACAAAGAAAAATACAATATACACTTCCCTTTGCATGTTCTACAGATAAAATAACAGCATACATGTTTAGAAAGAGTAAATAATGACAACATTTTCCATTTTGGGTAATGCTTGAATTGCTTTTGGAAGATTTATACTTAAACAGTCCACACCTCCCGTATGATTAGCATTGCACAGGATGTCAGTCACTATTAGTGAAAAGGATGAAAGAAGTTCACAGCAACTGTAAGGGATTGTGGCTGCTCACTGAAAATTAAATGTCTTATTGTGGCAGGTAACCGAGCAGTTCTCTGTGATAGACTTTTCTACCCACTATCTGCCTGTCTATCTGCTCATGAGAAAGTCTCCTAATCTGCAAGGAGCCAAAAAGTGAAAGAGGGATGAATGTTAGAGGTCAGGTCAATCAAGTTATTAAGTGTTATCCTTAATATGGAAAGTATACTATACATCACAACACCTAAACTAACTAAACTAAACTAAATTAATTAATTAACAAGACTCACTGGTTTTAAGTGAACTATTCCTTTATTTCGGAGGCGTGTATGGCACAGTGGGTAGTGCATGTGCTAATTAGGACACAGGATTGAATCTGTTCTGCTGCCTTGTTTCAAACTGACAATTGATATGGAAAAGTTGTAAACAAGTGCATCCTTTGACCATCATAGTAGTTCATTCAATTTAACAACCCTTGAGTGCTTTTAAATTGGCTCTATAATTCTCTCTTGATGGTCTCCCTCAATTAAACTTAATTCATAGCTAACAATCCCAGCAGACTTCTATCATCTAAGGTTGCTTTACAAAAACGAAGCCTTTTTGACACTAAACAACACTTACAGTGGCATTATTTTGAGTCACTATTATCAGGCCTTGTGTTTATCATGGAACGAGAAGGAACTGAAATAACATTCAGTAATTATGTACTTAAATTATGGAGCCTTATTTTACAAAGACTTCTTTATTCTAGATGCATTATGCTGCATGACTACATTCTTTGCCCTTTACCAGCTGTTGGAAATCAATGCACATATTCATGTTTTCCATCACCTTCAATTATTGCCTAGTCTTTTAACTCCTGCTTGGGGCTGCTACATCATTCATTTGATCACTTCTTTGGAGTTCTGTGTTGTAACGGGTCATCACATATTTAGTTTTGACATTTAATGAGCGGGAGTTCTCATTTATGTGTGTTATTATTTATCTTTTTTTTGTTGTTGTTGTTGTTGTTGTTTTTGTCAAATTGACCTGGCTCTAGTTTAGTCTCTCTTATTATTTTGGGCGATGCAAAATAATTAAATGTTCCCTCATAAAAGCTTTCACAAACCTAAACAAAAACTGCATGACATTTTTGATGGGGAAGATACACACCATAATTGTACCTAATTTAACTTTCTGTCCCACCTTGAGATAAAAGCACAGCAATTGTAGGTCACACTGGCTGATGTGTGCACAATCAATCAAATGCTTACTGTATTGTATCTTTCCGGCTGAAACAGTTTTCTGCCATGCATCACAGTGGGTCTCAACTGATGGGTTTGTATTGATAGGGTCACAGAAAGCATGGGGGGGCTTATCAATAACAATATAGGCTTTTCAATTTGACCTCCTAATACTCATGTGAATTATGTAATAACAGATTTTCTTACCACAGAAATTCAAGCCTGAAGTATTTCAGTCTAGCTTTTGCGAGTCTGCAGTCAGTCCAGACCTATCTGCTTTTATTTAATCCTACATTAATAGCCGCTAAGACATAATTGTTTTAGGTCAGAGTTGCATTTTATTTCAATGATCCACTTTAGACACTCTACAGACAACTTTGCGACTACATGTCAACTAACTCTCATTAGAGTATTAGTAGACTATAGATTAAGGTTAGGTTTTAGGGTTGAGGTTAGTAGAATAAGTTGACGTAATTGCAAAGTTACTTATACACCGATCAGGAGTAACATTATGACAGGTGAAGTGAATAACACTGATGATCTCTTCATCACGGCTCCTGTTAGTGGGTGGGATATATTAGGCAGCAAGTGAACATTCTGACCTCAACGTTGATGTGTTAGAAGCAGGAAAAATGGGCAAGAGTAAGGATTTGAGCGAGTTTGACAAGGATCAAATTGTGATGGCTAGACGACTGGGTCAGAGCATCTCCAAAACTGCAGCTCTTGTGGGGTGTTCCCAGTCTGCAGTTGTCAGTATCTATCAAAAGTGCTCCAAGGAAGGAACAGTGGTGAACCGGCGACAGGGTCATGGGCGGCCAAGGCTCATTGATGCACGTGGGGAGCGAAGGCTGGCCCGTGTGGTCCGATCAAACAGACGAGCTACTGGAGCTCAAATGAATCACGTTTTCTTTTACATCACGTGGATTGCCGGGTGCGTGTGCATCACTTACCTAGGTAAAACATGGCACCAGGATGCACTATGGGAAGAAGGCGAGCTGGTGGAGGTAGTGTGATGCTTTAGGAAATGTTCTGCTGGGAAACCTTGGGTCCTTCCATCCATGTTGATGTTACTTTGACACGTACCACCTACCTAAGCATTGTTGCAGACCATGTACACCCTTTCATGGAACCGGTATTTCCTGGTGTCTGTGGCTCTTTCAGCAGGATAATGCGCCTGCCACAAAGCAAAAATTATTCATGAATGGTTTGAGGAGCACACCAACGAGTTTGAGGTGTTGACTTGGCCTCCAAATTCCCCAAAACCTCAATCCAATCGAGCATCTGTGGGATGTGCAGAACAAACAAGTCTGATCCATGGAGGCCCCACCTCGCAACTTACAGGACTTAAAGGATCTGCTGCTAACATCTTGGTGCCAGATACCACAGCACACCTTCAGGGGTCTAGTGGAGTCCATGCCTCGACGGGTCAGGGCTGTTTTGGCAGCAAAAGGGGGACCAGCACAATATTAGGAATAATGTTATGCCTGATCGGTGTATATAGGTCTATAGTAATGTCTTTTGGGGGGCCAGATATTAAGCCAGACAGTCTATTAATACTAATGATTAGTTGGCATTACTTAATAGTTAGAATGTCAAAAGTGGACCACTGAAATAAAATTACCCGCAACACTTTACAATAAGGTCTCATTTGTTAACATTAGTTAATGTATGAACTAACATTATCAGTGAGTAATACATTTGTTACAGTATTCATAAATCTTTGTTAATGTTAGTTAACAAAAATCCAGCTGTTCATGGTTTGTTCATGTTAGTTCAGAGGAATATTAACAAATACAACATTTGATTTCCATAATGCATTTGTACATGTTGAAATTAATAAATGCTGTAAGTATTGTTCATTCTTAATTCAGGTTCACTAAAGTAGTTAACTAATGTTACCTATAGGTCAGATATATACAGTACTTTATTTCCATATTATTGAAATCCAGTCTTATTAATGATAGATTGACTTCTAAAGCCACTTGAAATTCAATGTTTTTTCATTATTAAATGCAACCAAATGCTAATTAAATGCAACTAAATCACATTATTGTACATAGTTAGGGTAGGACAGTATATAGTTTTTTTTTTTTTTTTTTAAAGGAAAGAGAAAACACTTCCAGTTCCATCAAAATGATATTCGGTGCAATTTCATCTGTGTATTACAATCTAGCCAAAGTACATGAAAACCACAAATGCACTAAAATTACACAAGGTAAATGTCTGCAAAGAGCATAAAACCATTGCAAAAGACATTTAGAAACCAAAACAGTAAGTTGCCCTATTCCTATCCTATTCTTGATGTCCAATGCAGTGAAACCAGCTGAGAACCACTGCCTTAACTTGTGTCACCAAAATGACGAGAGCGATGCTACTGGCTTGTCTCCAAAGTGCTGATGTGTGACATTCAGAGAATGTCACATTTTACTGTGCTTGATAGTTCCATAAAGATGTCGCTCATAATCCCGCCAGTCTCGAAAGCTAGCAAATTATGGAAATATACAGAGTGGCATATGCTCATATGCATCCTGCTGAAAGTATGATGTAGAGCTTATATTACCTCTCAGGGATCAATAAACTGCATCATTCATCTCTCTGTTCACCGAAAAAATTTGGTGTAAAACACGTCTGGAGGCTTAAGTATTTTAGGATCAGTACTGTAATTGTTAAATGTAACACCATAGGCAGAATACATTTTGCATTTGGGTAAACATCATATTCACATGCTGTTCATGTGCTAATTTTTCAGTAGATCTCCCATACGGTTGACATTTCCCAAATCAAAACCAGCTGTCGGTCGTCAATGTTTTGATTCATTAAGACATCCTGATGGAAAAGGCATCTTGAATTTCAAAGGCAAATGTCGTGACATAACCACTGTATATCAAGCTCTATTCTAACCTGTACTTCAGTACTGTGACTAACTTCTCCAATCTTCCAGTGACCCCATAAGCGAGATTGTTTTCTTAGTCTGTCAATGGCACTTCCACCTCGGCTTCACACTTCTAATCTCAGCATGAAATTGCTCATTTTTACATCCTTGCTGAAGATTCCTAAGTGGATACTTGCTTGTTTCTGCTGCAGATAAGGATGCTTTGCCTCCAGATCCATGAAGTGAGGTGAACTTGGTGTTGTAATTTTGAGCTTATTTTAGCCTGAAATTAGATGTGCATTCAGTCTTGAGTATTTCAAGGTTTATACGCAGCAGGTCATCATACCATGACTTTCATAGAACAAATCAGGGTTTTCCTGTGATTAGAGGTTAGAAAAAGTCACTGTGTGAATCTCCTAAAGCCAATCAAGAACATGTCTGAGTCATATATATTTAGTATATGACACTCTAAAAAATGCTATATTAAAACAACCCAAGTTGGGTTGAAAATGGACTAACCCAGTGATTGGGTTGTTTTAACCCAGTAAATGGGTTGTTTTAACCCAGCGGTTGGGTTAAATGTTTGCTTAAAACAACCCAGTCGCTGGGTTAAAACAACAGTTATATTTTGCATAAAGAAAATCAAACTGTATGAGAACTATTTGCATTATGAAATTAACCTCATTTCTGCACAACATTCTCATTACTATAATGCATTCTGAAGTTTAGATTTATTTTTATATTTCCATTACTGTAATTTCTTGTGTCCAATATTATATTTTAATCAGCATAAATTAAAAACAGTACAACAGATATGTATATAAATACCTTATAGCATACAGTGACTATTGAGAATATGAGAATATGGGTGGAACAATTGGCTGAATTAAAAACAAAGCATACTTTTAATTCATGCAAAACATAATTTCATATTTATAAATAGTGTCGGGTTAGTTACTCTAAAAAGTAATTAATTACGAGCTATTAATTACATCTTCAACAGTGTAAATAGATTACTGTACTAATTACTCTCTAAAAAGTATTGCATCACTAATTACTTTCCAAATCTCATATCAACCTCAGCCAGTTGAACAATACAGGGATAGACATGAAAATGCTCTTTTAATTCTGTCAAACAAATAATATGCATAAATGCATAAATTATTCTTGAACTGTCCAAAGTATTTCAAGGAGAAGATTACATTAAAAACATACATTTTAACATTAGACATTAAATTGTGGTATTGAATCAACTATTGTTGTATGTATAATTGTTCTATAGACTATACAGTATTTGGTAACACTTTATTTTGCAGTGTCCTTGTTACATTACATGTACTTACAATAGCAATAACAGTAAATTATGCATAATTACATGAAACTAAACCTAAACCAAACCCTAATCCTACCCTATACTAAAGTACATTATTACTAAATATTACTGTGTACTTAATATATACAAACCCGATTCCAAAAAGTTGGGACACTGTACAAATTGTGAATAAAAACAGAATGCAATGATGTGGAAGTTTCAAATTTCAATATTTTATTCAGAATACAACATAGATGACATATCAAATGTTTCAACTGAGAAAATTTTTCATTTTAAGGGAAAAATAAGTTGATTTTAAATTTCATGGCATCAACACAGCTCAAAAAAGTTGGGACAAGGCCATGTTTCCCACTGTGTGGCATCCCCTCTTCTTTTTCTAACAGTCTGCAAACGTCTGGGGACTGAGGAGACAAGTTGCTCAAGTTTAGGAATAGGAATGTTGTCCCATTCTTGTCTAATACAGGCTTCTAGTTGCTCAACTGTCTTAGGTCTTCTTTGTGGCATCTTCCTCTTTATGATGCGCCAAATGTTTTCTATGGGTGAAAGATCTGGACTGCAGGCTGGCCATTTCAGTACCCGGATCCTTCTTCTACACAGCCATGATGTTGTAATTGATGCAGTGTGTGGTCTGGCATTGTCATGTTGGAAAATGCAAGGTCTTCCCTGAAAGAGACAACGTCTGGATGGGAGCATATGTTGTTCTAGAGCTTGGATATACCTTTCAGCATTGATGGTGCCTTTCCAGATGTGTAAGCTGCCCATGACACACGCACTCATGCAACCCCATCCCATCAGAGATGCAGGCTTCTGAACTGAGCGCTGACAACAACTTGGGTTGTCCTTGTCCTCTTTAGTCCGGATGACATGGCGTCCCAGTTTTCCAAAAAGAACTTCAAATTTGGATTGGTCTGAACACAGAACAGTGTTTCACTTTGCCACAGTCCATTTTAAATGAGCCTTGGCCCAGAGAAAACGCCTGCGCTTCTGGATCATGTTTAGATATGGCTTCTTTTTTGACCTATAGAGTTTTAGCCGGCAACGGCGAATGGCACGGTGGATTGTGTTCACCGACAATGTTTTCTGGAAGTATTCCTGAGTCCATGTTGTGATTTCCATTACAGTAGCATTCCTGTATGTGATGCAGTGCCGTCTAAGGGCCGAAGATCACGGGCGTCCAGTATGGTTTTCCGGTCTTGACCCTTACGCAGAGATTGTTCCAGATTCTCTGAATCTTTGGATGATATTATGCACTGTAGATGATGATAACTTCAAACTCTTTGCAGTTTTTCTCTGAGAAACTCCTTTCTGATATTGCTCCAGTATTTTTGGCCACAGCATTGGGGGAATTGGTGATCCTCTGCCCATCTTGACTTCTGAGAGACACTGCCACTCTGAGAGGCTCTTTTTATACCCAATCATGTTGCCAATTGACCTAATAAGTTGCAAATTGGTCCTCCAGCTGTTCCTTATATGTACATTTAACTTTTCCGGCCTCTTATTGCTACCTGTCCCAACTTTTTTGGAATGTGTAGCTCTCATGAAATCCAAAATGAGCCAATATTTGGCATGACATTTCAAAATGTCTCACTTTCAACATTTGATATGTTATCTATATTCTATTGTGAATAAAATATAAATTTATGAGATTATTAAATTATAAGTTTATGAGTAAATTATTGCATTCCTTTTTTATTCATAATTTGTCCCAATTTTTTTGGAATCGGGTTTGTAATTACACTGTAACAATGACACCATAAAATAAAGTGTAACCCTTTATTTTAAGGTGCCATTGTTACAGTGCAATTATATATTAAGTAATGAGTAATAATAATTACTTACTATAGGGTTAGGGTTTGGATTAGTGTGTGGTTTAGGTAAGTTGCATGTAATTAAGCACAATTTATAGTAATTACTGCTGTAAAAAAGTGTTACCCACTGTGTCCTTCTTATATTACATGTACTTATCATAGTAATAACAGTAAATCATGCATAATTGCATGCAACTAACCCTCAACCAAACCCTAACCCTATAGTAAGTACATGTAGTTAATTATTGTTACTCAGTACTTAAATATAATTACACTGTAGCAATGACACCGTAATTCCTTACTTTACTTTATTACAGTATTACTTAGTAATGCATTACACCCAACAGTTATTTTAAAATCCAAGCAATAGTGATCAAAACTCTGAAGCTGTGTGAACAGGCCTACTTTGATTGTGATTGTGACTCATGCTGATCATTTAAGCAACAACACTATCACTGAACTGAACCATCACTTCCTGCAACAAAACAGGCCTAATAATAATTGCTCTAAATTTGCACTCAGAATTAAACTGCACACGGCTCTTCCCACAAGCAAGCCAAGGACGATGTTTACACAGACGTCACGTTTATTAGCAATCTTAAAACAACAGGCTAAACGGATGAGATAAAAGACAAAGTGTATTAATAGACTGCAGTTGGCACATTTTTCGGAGCCTGTGGCATTTTCCGAGGGAGAATGCAGTGCTTGTTTTGTGTCAGCAGCCTGAAGACTGACAGATCAGAGGGAAGATGCTAATATTATGTGCATGTGCATTACGTGGGAAATGGATTGTGCTGCAAGGTGAAGAGGGATTTGTTTCATGAGCTGTGACTAATCAAATCATAAAGATCAATGTAAATTAAAAAAGTGTCTCTGTATCAAGATTTCATATTTAAAACATAATACTGTAAAATCTGCAGTGGGGTTTGGTGACTCATAACTGTCAAATAAAATGACTAGTATTCTGAGGAATATTAAGTGGCTTCACATAAAAATATCAACCTGTGTTGTCATATCCTGAGGAAGCCATTCATATGACCCTAGAATATTGGGTATTATGTGTGTGAGGAGAATAAAACCAACAAATCCAACAATGCGCTTCAATCCTCCCCCCCGAGTCTCACACTCTTTGCATAAGATGCACAACCCTTGTTTTCACTCGGATCAAAAGCAATGTTTAAGTCAACATGATATCCAAACTGACTCTTAATATTATAAAATCTAATATGAATCATAAAAAGATTTTCAGTGTCATTGCAAAGAAGGAAAAAAGTAGTGTTTACACTACCGTTCAGACATTTGGGGTTGATACGAGTTTTTAATGTTTTTTGTTGTTTTTTTAAAGTCTCTTATGCTCATCAAGGCTGCATTTGTTTTATGAAAAATAAAAAGAATGAAATTCTGAAATGTTTTACTGCTCAAGAAACATGTCGGTAACACTTTAGAATAATGGTTTCGTCATTAAATCAAATCATAAGTAATGCAGGACTAATGAGTAGTACTACATTAACACTTCAGCTACTACTATTAACTAATATAGAAACAGAATTGAACTAAGATAGTTCCTAATCAATAATAATTACTGAATGAGATTGGCATCACTAAGAACTAATAGGTAACTATGATAAATTACAAAGAATTACTAATTAATTACTAATAACAACATTAACGTGTCTGAGATTTTTTTTTTTTTTTACTCTTAACGTGGTCATGCATCGCTAATTACTCAAGTGTTACCTAGTAACTATGCAGGAACTACTAGTGACCTGGACCATTATTTTAAAGTGAAAAACATCTTTTTCATTTTAAAATAATGGTCCAGATCACTAGCAGTCCTTGAAGATTGTCCTTCTTTACTCTGAATAACATCATAAAATGCCTCACTAATTACTCAAGTGTTGCCTAGTCACTCTTCAAGAATTACTAGATGTCAAGATGTTTTTCACTTTAAAATAATGGTCCAGATCACTAGTGGTTCCTGCATAGTGACTAGGCAACTCTTGAGTAATTAGTGATGCATTTTATGACTTTAATCAGAGTAAAAAGATGAATGATTAAGTCTCAGACACACAATAATGTTCTTTATAATTTGTCACTTATAATGGCTAATCTCATTCAGTAATTATTGATTAGGAACTATCTTAGTCCTAAATGCGATATTACTTACTGATAGGTTCAGCTTGTTTCTATATTAGTTAATAGTAGTAGCTGAAGTGTTAATGTAGTACTACTCATTAGTCCAGCATTACTTCCTGCATAGTTACCTATTAATGACGCACTATTATTCTAAAGTGTTACCAACATTTATTATTTATCAATGTTGAAAACAAGGATTCATTGATGAACAGCATGTATTTGAAATATATATATATATATATATATATATATATATATATATATATATATATATATATTTTTTTTTTTTTTTTTTTTTTTTTTTTTTTACAATGTAAAAGTCTTTATAGCCAGTTTCGATAAGTTTAATTAATCATTTTTGATGTTAATTTTTCTCAATGACCCCAAACTTTTGAATGGTATTGTACATTACCCATTATAAAAATCAAGTAACATGTGGCTGACGTCATCAAGCCCTCTTATTTTTCAACCCCTCCTCCCTCATTTAGAGACAGTGTTTAAAAGTTTTAAAAGTAAGGCATTACAATAGTGTGTTACCTTCCTTTAAAAAAAAAGTAACTAATTGTGTTACTTAGCTACTTTTATCCCCAAAAAAAAAAAAAAAAAAAAAAAAAAAAAAAAAAAGGTTTTGCAAAATGTAAAGGCCCTTTCACAGTAAAAGTGAAATGAATAAGCCAGGCAGGAGGAGATGCAAATTCACGCCTGTACAGTAGAGGGCGCAACTCAAACCTTTCAGCTGCTGTCATTCTGGATTGCAGAAGAAAGTTCAACACTCTTGGGCTGTGCCCGAAATCGCCCCCTATACCCTTAAATAGGGCAATTATGTTTGTTAATTGTCGTTTGTTATGGTGTCCGAAACCATAGTGGATGTGATCTCTTTCAATCCCACAATGCACTGCAATAACAAGTATACAACTGATGTAACGGCTAGAGAATACCCATAATGCACTGTGAGAGTCACACGTCAAATTAATTCCAGAGTCTGACAAAATGGAGGCGTTCGCAGCTGAATCAATCATCCATCCATTGTCCAAACCATTGATCCAATATGATATAGGGTAATATCATACACGTATAAATTCCTTTTTAATTGATTATTAAATTGTTTAATTGTGGTCATTTCATTACTGCTGCAGCTTCCAGTTTGCTACATTTTAAATTAATATTAAACAGCAAGCACAAACTATGCAAAAGTGTCAGCCCTTCTAGCGCACTCAGTGTCCAAATTCACTCACTCGTTTTCATTCACTCCATCATGTGGACTATATTAGTGAAGTAATGTAGGGAACAGTGAATGAAGGAATAGGGGGCGATTTCAAACACAGCAAAAAAACAAAAACAATTGTGACATTTAACTTAAGTCATTTTGCTTATTTGAATGGTTGAATTGGAATATCAAAGGTCAAAGTTAATAAAGTGAGATTAAATGCATAAAGTATTGGCCTATTTGTATTAGATTTAATTATTGCAGGTTTGCGTAATTCGCTGTTTTATTCATTTTGAGGAATACTGTTTTTGTGCAGACCTAACCCTACCCATAATTCTCCTAAAATCAGTGGGAAATGATAGGTGCATGAATAATACTGATGTAGAAGCACCTAACCCTGCTTGTAAACCTAAACTTGACATAAACTGTAAACGTGTCACTCGAACCTGATTGGTTGATGGGAATGTTGTTCCAGGAACATGTTGCACTTGGTGAAATCAGATTCTGCTGTTACGCCCCAAAACTCTTCCCTAAGGATCAAATTGCACCTAGTCACATCCAGAGTAGCCCAGATTATAGAGTTTTTTTTTTTTTTTACTGCCCAGGGACCACAAACATAGAAGAAAGAGACCATAAAAATGACAAACCACAGTTTGTTTTGTTTATATGTTCTGATTGGGGGTGTTTTATCTGAAATAGTTAATACCACAAATAATAGATCAAAACGCTGTTATTGCACAGTAGTGCTGGTCTGCTCCAGTGCTTATAAAAAAATAAAAAAAACACTAAAGAAATCTACAGAAATGTGTGTGGACTTCATAATCAGTATTTTATTATTTATTTATTTTTAAGTAGTGAGTAGTGATTATTTCACAGAAACAAGCCTTGAAATTAGCAGTTCTTCTCATGGATATCTAGTCTCAAACAAAACATAGGAGTATCTTGCAAATGATGCACTAATTTGGAAAAGTTTGAAAATGCGCTCATTGTATCAACGCTAGGTCACTCTCACTTCTCCTGTTCTACTGACATAATGCAACCATTTCTGTTTCTCCTCCTCCATTTTACTCCATCAGTTAAAGATAGACACTTAGCGCCCTATCTGCTGAATGCGGCTGTCCTCTCAGTATATGCACATGCCTGCATACACACACACACACACACACACACACACACACACACACACACACACACACACACACACTCAGTGTGACAGCAGAGGTGCAGAGCTTGAGGGACAGTTGAGCTCACAGGTTAGAGGAAGTCCTCCCTTATTAGAGAAATCCATTGGCACAATCGCTTCATTACTGCCCTTATGGTCTCTAAACTCTTTAAGGAGTGAGAGAGGAAATTAAAGTGAGCAGAGAAGCATAGAGCAGAATCCATCTTGGATTAAAGGTGCAGATTAAAAACAAACTGTGCGGCAGGATGTTAAGGCTATTTATATCACACTGCGATGAGACTTCATCAGAGAAAGGAAGAATTTGCCTGAACCTTCGACCCAGTGGCTAATTAAACATAAGGGTAATTCTCATATATGCAGTGTTTTTCTTTTAGTTTTCTTTCTTCCATGGAGCACAAATCTATCTATCTATCACAAATACAAATGCAAATACATATTCATTTATGTCATCTCTGGGAAAAATTTGGAATTAAATAGGATGCATTTACTGCATGGGATTGCATGGGGTGAAGAAAAAAAACAGCTAGGACAAAATGCTTGTGTGTTCCACAGAAGAAATAAGGACTTTATGACTAAAAGTTTGGGTGAACTACTACCGGTTAAGACCCCGATATTCTCATGCCAAAGTTATTTTTCGTTCTTTGCTTAGGGGTAAAAAAAGGTTTGAATTACATGACCAGCGATATACTGTAAGCGAACATCCATGACAACATAAACACTACATAAATGACAGCAATGAGAAAACAGAAGTTAGGAAAGCATCTGATCGTAGTGATGTGGACATGTTTGCATGAACGCCGCAATTTGATACTACAGTAGAGTCACGTCACGTTTATTTATATAGCATGTTATACAATAAATCGCAAAGAAAGCAGCTTTACAGTATTACACTTGAAAAAAACAGTGTCAGTGTCTATTTCATTTAGAATTACAACATCAGTTTTTACTATAAAGTGACTCTCCACCAGGGAATTCATGTTTGTACTTGCTGTCGTCTGGAGAACATTTCCACATCAAAGAAAGCGGAGTCTCAGAGCCACACCCACCTATTACATCATCACCACAGACAAATACGTACTACCGGCACAACTTAACTGTCAATTTCATCACCGCCCCTTTTTTAAGGGAAAATAAACTAGACTTCCCATAGACTTCAATACAAAATAAGGGCACAAAACAACGTCCGTACACAGCCGGCAGGCGTGAATAATCACTAAGATTAAACATGTCAAGTAATTATATGTCCACCCTGCCTGCCATAGAGCGTGAAAGATACATCCACAAACTTAATTTGGTCAATTTAAAAACATGTCCCTTCATTCAACGAACAAACTTTGTTTTGGTCTGATTTCATTCTAAAACACATGTTTTCGTTTTCGCTTGAAGTTTTTCAGGGCTTTTAACCTACAACACAACCTAACAAAATGTGAGGTATAAAAGCACACCATGTTGAACACTGACTGCAAACAGAAGCTGAAAAACTCAAATTTAAGGTAACCGACTTCAGGACTTGGAAAAAAAGGAAAAAGAAAGTGTTGTATCAACAAGTCTGTGCTTTCATTAAACATAATATAAGAAGTTCTATATCTTTAATAATAACAATTAATGTTCCTTACTTGTGGATCCAAATGTAATATGCTTGCATTTTAAAGGGGTGGTTGATTATGATTTCACTTTTTTAACTTGAGTTAATGTGTAATGTTGCAGTTTGAGCATAAACAACATCTGCAAGGTTACGAAGCAAGTTCAAAGCAAAGGGAGATATTTTCTACAACAAGGCTGGTAGGGACTACAACAAGCTTCTTCACGGGTTAGTGACATCACTAACCCTAAAATGTACATAAACCCTGCCCCTAGCAACACGCAACAAAGGGAGTGAGGCCATGGAAGAGTTGTTGTAGGAAGAGTTGTTGTAGTAGAGCACATTTAGGAGTTTGCTCAAACTGTCGCATCTGTCTTTTCACGTTTATTGCAATACAGTACGTAACACAAATGCAATCGCATGTCATAAAAGCAAGATGACAACATAAATTATAACCGTAATTAAACTAAACTATACATGCTATATCTTCATGCAGCAGATATTCTCTGGCTCTGAAGGCATCTCACAACAGTTCCCACCCGAGCGATTTATAGATTATCATGACAGAACATGCTAATCAATGACTTAAAGATAGTTAGCTCCACGTCAGCTACATAAAATTATTAACTAACCATTCAGAAACATCCTGTTGAATTCTACATGTTGTCACTTCTTCTTGAGTCTCTCCATCACTGTCTGACTCCGGTTTGAACATAAAAGGCTGAACAGTTTCATTGCCTGTCTGCATGAGGTAATCGGAGCTGGTAACATGAGCTCTTGAAGCTCCGCCCTGTGAGCAGCAGCTCATTTGCATTTAAAGGGACACACAAAAACTGCATGTTTTTGCTCACCCTCAAAAAGTGACCATTTTAACATGCTATAAAAAATGATCTGTGGGGTATTGTGAACTAAACTTCACATACACACTCTGGGGACATCAGAGACTTATTTTACATCTTGTAAAAAGGGGCATTATAGGACCCCATTAAGTTATATTAACAGTACATAATAGTAATGTGGAGCTTTGTGTGTTTGTATAACTTGTGTATAATAATAATAATAATTATTATTATTATTACTATTAATAATAATAATAATAATAATAATTGTGATATTGAATATTAATATTTTTCAAGGTACTGTATCAAGGTTCCAGTAATATGCCAACACTACAGCACAGTTGTGCTAGTATTCCCTTTCAAACATAGCCAGCTTCAAAATCCAAACAGCATTGAAGAAACAGAATTGCAGTCTAATCAGCAAGCAAAAGAGTCTTTTCTGCAGAGAGCTTTAAATATACATCTTTAAAAGGTCAAAATTCTCTCTCAGTTATCAGCACGCCTGCAATTGTGGAACTTATTTAACTTGATTTGGTTATTCACAGTTAACAAGCTGTTCCACATTTTGCCTTCTTTCACAAAGGGGGAACTTAAAAGTGCAGTTAAACTTTTTCTTGAAATTTCCCCTCTGAGAATGTCACAGTAGTTTGAACATATCGCCATCTCTCCTTGCAGATGCTTGTCTATTTTTTTTTTTTTTTTTTTTTTTTTTTTTTTTTAGCAATTACCAACATTTGACATATAAAAGTCATTCTCCTGCTAGTAATAGAGACAATTATAGAGATCCAAACCTGTACGACCCCCCTGGGTGTGCATTTACATACTGGCATCACAGCCGTCAAAAAGGAAATTGTTGCATGACCTACATGCTCATTTCACTCTGTTTTCCCCATTTCCATGTTACCTGATGGGAGTATGAGTGGATACTGTGGGTGGGTAAACGTCATATGCACATACATACAATCACCTCTGGGATCTGATTGAAAGTGGAATAATGTAAAAATAAACTTGCTACAAATGAGGTATGATTGCACATGCATTGCACAACTCTTTTATTGTAATTCCTCTCCCATTCTTTCCCTGAGGAAACATGTCCTTTTTCCCTTTTACATGTTATACATGTCACGCTGTATAAAACCTTAAAAGAACCAGATCTATATTCAAGTTTTCTGAAACTACACAATGCTGCGATCATATGGCTCCATTTTTTTGTTTTAGAGGGGAAGATTATAAATCCTTTCCTTGCACATGCTATCATTTGACTTCAAAAGAAAAGCATAAGCATGAAAGAGCCATATTTACCTATTTAATGTTGTCCAGTTTGGCCATTATGAACTCTTGTTGTTGAAGATTCTTCAAAATTTCCATTGGAGTGCATCAAAAGACAATCCATTGGAGACAATCAAAGCATGCAGGTTTGAAATGAATTTGGCAATCCATGTTGTATAACTTTCAAAATTATAACAAAATTTCTCCTCAGAACAGATTTCAACAATGTCTCAAATTGTGCTCAGATTTGCAGATAAAAAGTCTGAGATCTCATTATGAACAAACAATTCTCTCACATTCTGCTATCCAAATTCAATAGCTCTTTACTCTCCTTGACTACAATGTAAAACAAAACGTAGCTGCCTTAAATTTTTAAGTAGAATCAACTTGGATGTTTAAATCATTTCAACTTAAATCAAGCATCGCGTCAGTTCAGTCAAGCTCACATCAGCTGATAGCCAGCTGTTCCTGACGTGTACCAATCCAGTCTTGACACTTATCACCGAGGCCATTTAAATTCCCATTTCTCAGGCATTCTCTATCGCATCGCTGCTTGCAACAAACTCCCTCCTCCAACCCCAACTCCACCTTTACCTGTGTTTAATTTGCTTTGTTTCTTTCTGTAGGTCTCTACATGGCAAGCTTTTCTCTCATGTATTGTCTACATTCGCATAATGTGAATTTGTAATTACATATGCATATACTGGTTCCATTCTGTACCCCGGGGGGGTTGACTTGCTGCTCTCCCTGCTCTGTCCAGGCGGGCGCATGGACAGGCGTGGGCAGTTCTTGCCCAGAACAGAACCATACCGCCAACACTAACTGTATGCTTTCATCGTCAACAACGATAATAAACAATATACTTGACGAAGTGGTCCTGACTGAAAATACATGAAACTGATTTAAATGAGTTTATCATATATTTTTTATATATTTTACAGTGTAGTCCTGTTGGCTCATTTGTGAGTTTTTTCCTAAGGAATTTTAGGTGAAACATCTGATGCATGTTGACAGAAAAAGTGGCTAATAATTATATACTTAACAAAAAATTCTATAAGAGTCTTGAGATATGAAAGACAAGCTTCAGCCTTTCCTTTCTTGGTCTCTCTACCGTTTGATTCACTCCATCCATCTGCCACATTATATGAAATGTGTTCAGATCTAGCCAAGTGTTGATTTTGACATTTTTATTTGTCATCATAAGAATTTATGTGGCCCATCAGTTAATTTGCTTCACCGCATGACTCGTGATTCTATTGTACAGACAGAGAGGTGGAGTGGCCATCAAGATTTATATGCGTGCACATTTATGTGTGGCAGTGTTTGGCTCGCTTCTCATGGAGCTGCTGTCCTCTGTTCACAAGGGCTGATAAATCAAGGGCAAGTTTGCATACAAGCACATGTTAACACGCATGAGTGCAGATGCTACAGAGGTGCGTTTATAACAATCCAGAGCTGGCATTATGATAATAATTGCTTATTTGTACAGAAATGAGTACCTGTGATGGACAGGCTCATTTCGAGTCTCTGGAGAAGACTAATCAATGTTAAGGTGAGTGCCATCCATTCTCCGTCTGGAAACCTCAATTGCAGGACTGATGAGGTGCAAATTAAAAAGCCATTAGTGAAGCATCTCCCACCGAGGTGAAAAGTGTCCTAGTGGTTATCTCTGAGGTCTGAGTGATTTATAACTATCAAAGAAATCTCAAAACTCCAACCCCAAATACACAGTTGGAGTTGAGGTAAACACGCATAGCCTGACACACTCCAGTGGTGCTTATATGAGCAAAAAGAGTTTGAATTAGGCTTACAACAATTATACTCCTCCGAATCATGTCCTTTCTTTATAAAAAAAAAAGTTAAAAAGACAGACAGACAGACAGACAGACAGACAGACAGATAGATAGATAGATAGACAGACAGACAGACAGACAGACAGACAGACAGACAGACAGACAGACAAATCTTTTTCTGCCTAGCTCCAGTGATTGGCACATCTGGATGATATACCTATGCTGTCATTTTCTTTGCATATGAGAGTTCATTAACATGCGGTGACAATGGTGCGATGCACAAAGTTCAATATTACGGTTTATCAAGAAATCACAGAAAAATGAGTGAGATGGAGAAAAAGAGCCTACTTCATCTTTCCATGAGGAGACAGAGAGTGAAGTGGAACCTGCGGCTTCCCATTTCCAGGACACGCATATTTCATCACTGGTCTGTAGTGAGACTTCCATGACACAAATCGGCACAATGCCAAATGATTTTGTCTCATTATAACAGAAGAAACAACTTAAAATACTCAGTCAATTATGGTCATACAGATAAGAGTAAGACACTCACAATAAAAACAAATTATTGTGCTTTTGTAAAATAAAGAAAACAAACAGAATGCTGCTTTCTGCCATCCCAGTTTCCTTTCTGTAAAGTTTGTGGAGCATGTCACAAAAATGAATTGAAACTCAGCATATAGGCTACTAGCAAGCTCTTGCGTCTCATCTGAACTCTTGTTTTGGGTTGATGTGTAGATTGTCTTCTTCTTCTGCTCTTTCTCCTGTTGTGGCGGTTAGCAAACAGCGTTGCATTACTGTGTGCGCCCCCTTCAGGATTCCCTGTGGATTGCCTGTGACTGACTGTATTCGTTGTCTTATTGTATGCACTGTACCGTGACTGTTCGGGACTGATACATGTACCGTTATACTCCTACACTCTAAAAATAATGTGTTGGCTCAACAAAGTGAGTTATGTACAACTTTGTACAACTTTACAACTTTGAGTGAATTTACATTCAATGAACAAGCTACAATGTTAAAAATTAAGTCGCTCCATCTACCAGAGTTGTATCCCTGGAACCAATCTAATCTATTTCAGTTTAAATCAACAGCTATCATATCACATGCTAACATAACTTATTTAACATGCTTAATAAACAAGTAAGATATTACTTGTCACTGGCATTTGCGCAGTCATTGCTTATAGAGTCATGTGTAGTAGATACATGACTCTATAAGCAATGACTGCGCTAATTCCAGTTAATTGTGAATACTGTATCTTCAGCACAATGGTAACCACAAAAACTTCAACATTACAGAAACTCTTCTAAATGTCAAACATAACAGCATTAAACACTAACAGGTCTTTCCCTTCACTAAAAAATTAATTAACACTTAATTTCCATATTTATTCTCCTTATCCTGTCCTATGGAAAGCATACTGGGAACTAGAAATCCACCTAATTTCAGAGACAATTTCATTAAATAAATACATGGTTGCAAGTAAAAATTCTTTTAAGTTGGAAACATTATTTTGTAGACTTCTGTTGACATAATAATGTTGATCATTACAACTTAATATTGTTTGTAATTTAAACTAAAATTTCTGTGTTAATTGACTTTTTATTATTATTATTAGTTTGTAGTAACTTAAGTTGTGGTAACAGGTCCACTGAATTACTTTTTAAAGTATAATAAATAAATAGGTGTTTCAATATAAATTACTGCCATCTAACCAATCAAACTCAGTCACTTTGAAGAAGCTTGCTAAATTTAGCAGGTTGCTTACCAACTTGAGCTAATACAGTCTATATAATAGTTATTTTTAAATAAATCAGTCAACAGACTCACTGTAATACTAATTGGATGTTCATTTGATTGTTGATCATTTGATGCTGTAAAAATGTAAACAAAGTTACCAAAATTTTAACTTGGTAATATATTAAAATAATCCACTTGAAATAAAATCAGTTGGAAAGCACCAATTGCCTTCCTGCCTCAGAAAGCAGAACCTCCTTCTTTCATGACAAGGGCCAGATTTACTAAACAGGGCGAATTAGCGTGAAAGAGCAATTCCAAAAAAAGTGCTGATGGGAGTGGAAAGCTGTGCGCGTGATCTACTGACAACGTGCAAATTAAAGAACACAGACGCAGCCGGATCATTTCCATAATGACCAAAACAATCTACCAATTAGCGCCTGGTTTAAGACGTGCTTTTTTAGGCTGGTAAATAATGGCACAAATACCAGAAAATTGACGAGCGGTCGAGCATGATTAATTTCAATACTCTCCTTAATAAATGTTGAGTCTGAAAGGGAAATGCATACAAATGCATATGCAGTAAGGTCAGCCACAAAAATAACACAGACTTTAGTAAATCCTGACAGTAGTTTTTTTTTTTTTAATGCCAAAATAGGATTTGAGCTGGCGCAAGCTGTTAGTAAACCTCACCCTAAGTGTAGCAGAAGATTTAACCGAGTGAAATTGCAGTAGATGCTGTTGCACCTAACGAAAACAGCAATCCTTTTTAACATAGCATCCTTTTTAGAAAAAGTGCAAGTAGAGATACAAGTCACAGAGTGGAAATTGAAGTGGCTTGCTGTTGTAGCCTACTTAAGTTATCAAAGCAATGGTGGGTGAAGTGAACATCTTTTTCAATAACTCAAGGCTAGGGTTTTTTTTAGGAAATTTTCCCACCGGTTATTCGACTTGTGACAACACCAATAAAACCGGTATAGGGGAGACCAGGCATAGTTGTAACACGGGGAGAGTTGTAACTCTACCAATTCCACGAATCACAGATGAGATAGGAGTCATATGACAGTTTAAGTTTCCTCTGGCTTCCTTTAAGATCCCACAGGGAGGTTTTCCAGTCTGTGTTGCTATCTCTCCTGAAGCTACAGCAGAAAATCTAATTCTGAGGTAAGAAAGTAAAAAGATAATATTTTGTTTAGTACTACTGTTGTAGATAATGTTGTACGAGTTATATCAGGTCAAAGTGTAGTTTCTCTAGTAAAGAATGGTGTATCAACTTCCTGCTAATTTCATGCTAATTGATTTTAATAATTCTACAGAATGCCTATGTTTATGTTAATTTGCTCTCACACACACACACACACACACACACACACACACACACACACACACATCCATATGAATGTGCACAAACAATCGCACACGTGCATGCACAAACGCACACAATATGCACATACACTCTCCATATTCACACATATTTTATTGTTGCAGCCATTCATTTAAAATAAAACTGTTGTTGTGGCATATCACTTGGAGTACCCTTCATTTTTGTGCATTTTATCTACCTGTTACAACTTACCCCAGTATGCGTTACAACCTACCGCAGTAGTGGGGTAGATTGTAACAAAGGACCAATTTGTATTTGTACAGCTGAAGAAACATAAATTGTTGCCATTTGTAGTAGACAGATGTGGGTACTTTGCGTAAAAGTTTCAGACGTGTAGCTAAAAAAGAAAGTGTTACGACCATACCCGGTCTCCCCTATCACCAACGGGGGCTTTTCAAATCACTAATTTCTCCTGCTGTGTTGTGCTGCGACTCTCATTCAGCTCACACTGTATTGAGAAGACACATTCAGTTTTAAATTGTAGTGTCTGTTCTCTAACTGAACTAAATGTTTTTATTACTATAAAAATCAAAATGGCGGTGCTGCGGTGGGTAAGTGATGAAACCGGTGTTTCGCCTGAACACAGCAAGCAGCAAGCCTACTCAAGGCCAAGATTCAAGATTCAAGAGTTTTATTTGTCACATACACAGTTATATACAGAATATACAACCGGCAGTGAAATGTAAACAGGTCCGCTCCATGGACAGTGCAAATTCACAGTTAAAAACACAAGGAAGAAATTATAATAGAAATAGGATATAAAAAAGTACTATATATATATATATATATATATATATATATATATATATATGTCTATATCTGTAGAATTATAAATAATCAAGTCAAGAGAAAAAAAGGTAACAAATAAGGATAAAGTGGAATAAAATAATTGAAGTAGACTTTGCAGTGAGTAAACTGTAGACTTATAAATATGTGGTTAACAAATGTATAAGAGTATAATGTGCAAACAGGTTTATAACAGGCTGTTACACAGTAACAACGAGAACAGAAAGTGCAGTGCAATGTCAGTGTATCGATGTTTATCCTGACGTGAAGTCACGTGATGTTAAGTGACTGAGTTCAGGAGTCTGATGGCCTGGGGGAAGAAGCTCCTCCTGAGTCTCTCAGTTTTGGCCATCAGGCTTCGGAAGCGCTTACCAGATGGTAGCAGCGTGAAATGAGGGTTTGCAGGGTGATTAGAGTCCTTGATGATCTTGGTAGCTCTACCTTTGCAGCGTTTGGTGTAGACGTCCTGCAGAGACGGGAGAGCTGACCCTGAGATACGCTCGGATAAGCGCACTACTCTTTGCAGGGCTTTGCGGTCATGACTGGTGCTGTTCCCATACCACGCTGTGATGCACTGAGTTAAAACACTTTCTATCGCCCCTAAATAGAAAGTTTTCAGGATAGCTGGTGAAACCCTGAATTTCCTCAGCTGGCGCAGGTGGTACAGTCTTTGCCTGGCTTTTTCACCTGTGTCTGAATGTGAGCAGTCCAGGTCAGGTCCTCGGAGATGTTTACTCCCAGGTACTTGAAGCTGCTCACTCTCTCTACTGGTGACCCGCTGATCATGAGGGGGAGTATGTCCGTTGCTGTCTCTTCCTGAAGTCCAACAATCATTTCTTTGGTCTTGCCAACATTCAGAGAGAGACAGTTGTCCTGGCACCATGATGTTAGATGCTCCACCTCGTCCAAGTATGCCGTCTCATTGTTGTTGGAAATGAGGCCCAGGACAACAGTATCATCAGCAAATTTGATGATAGAGGTGGAGCTGTGTGTGGACAAACAGTCATGCGTGTAGAGAGAGAGTAGAGCAGGGGCTCAGGACACAGCCCTGTGGAGCTCCACACTCAGGGTGATGGAGGTGGAGGTGGACTGGCCTATTCTCACCACCTGAGGCCTGCCAGTGAGGAAGTCCTCAATCCAGTGGCAGAGAGAAGGATTCAGGCCGAGATCCAGGAGTTTGGAGGTTAGCTTGGTGGGAACTATGGTGTTAAAGGCTGAGCTATAGTCAATAAATAGCAGTCTTACGTAGTTCCCACTTTTGCTGTCGATGTGAGTGAGGGAGGAGTGGAGGACATGAGAGATGGCATCTTCAGTCGATCTATTGGGACGATAGGCAAACTGAAGAGGGTCCAAAGTGTCAGGAATGAAGGCGCAAATGGTGTTTTTAATGAGTCTCTCAAAGACCTTCATGACTATAGACGTGAGAGCCACTGGACGATAGTCATTTAGGCAAGAGGGTTTACTGTTCTTAGGGACAGGGATGATGGTGGATTTTTGAAGGAGGTGGGGACCACAGATGTAGCGAGGACTCATTAAAGATAGATGTAAACAACCCGGCGAGCTGATCAGCACAGGACCGCAGAACACGACCTGAGATACCATCTGGCCCGGCAGCTTTCCTGGCGCCCACACGCTTGAGTGCTCTCCGAACTTTATCCTCTGAGACAGAGATCACGTGATTGTTGCTGCTCTGAGTAATTCCTCTGACGCGCCACTTGGCGGAGTCGCGTTACGCGGTTACAGTCAAAGCGAGCATAGAAAGAGTTTAACTCGTTCACGAGCAACGGATCAGCGCTTGCCTCTGCAGAGGATTTAGATCCAAAGGAGCAGATGGACCTCAGACCCTGCCACATGCGCCGCGAGTCATTGAGTTGGAAATGAGACTCCACTCGGTCTTTATAACGGAGTTTTGCGGCTTTAACTGCTCGTCTGAGAGCATAGCAGGACGATCTGTATTCATTCATATTCCCTGAATGGAGACTGGCGTTGTAAGCAGCAGCAGCGCGTGCGTTCACTGCCGCGTGGATTGAATTGTCCACCCACGGTTTCTGATTTGAGAAGGACGTTATTGTTATTGTTTGCGTGGCTTGCTCTGTAAGCGTGTTGATGAAGCAAAGCGCCACGTCTGTGAACTCGCCACGTCAGCTGAACTCGCCGAACATGTCCCAATCCACATCGCCCAGAGCTGCCTGTAGCGCGGTCTCTGAGTGGGGTGACCAACGCTTAACTTCCCGCCTCACCGGGGTTCCTGGAGGAGCTTTTGTTTGTATTCGGGAGTGAGGAAAATGGCGGCATGATCCGATTTGCCAACGCTGGAAGTGACCGCGCTTTATAGGCGTTCTTAAACGGAGAGTAGCAGTGATCCAGTGTGTTTGCTCCTCGTGTGGGGCAGGAGAGGCGTGCTGGTGAAAGTTTGGCAGGACTTTCTTTAGGTTTGCTTTGTTAAAATCGCCGCGACAATGAATGCCGCGTCGGGATGTTGGTTTATGACGCCGCTGGCAACATCATGAAGGCCAGATAAAGCCAGCGCTGTGTCTGCCTGCGGTGGGATGTAAACGGCGGTCGCGACAACCGCAGAAAACTCCCTAGGCAGATAGAATGGGCGGCAGATGATTGTTAAATGTTCCAGATGAGGCGAGCAGGACCGCGAGAGAATGGTGATGTTCCTGGGATCGCACCATTTCTTGTTGATCATGAAACACACTCCACCGCCTTTGGATTTACCGCCTCGGCTGTTCTGTCCATCCGAAAAACAGAGAAGTTCTCCGACGGCGTCACAGCTGTGTCCGGGACCGCGGGCGTGAGCCATGTTTCAGACAAACAATAGATATTACAGTCTCTCATGTCCCGTTGAAAACTTATCCTGGCTCTAAGATCGTCCATCTTATTATCCAAGGATTGAACATTTGCTAGAAGAATGCTCGGAGAGGAGGTCTGAATGCCCTTTTCCTCAGTCTGTTACGGATACCAGCACGTTTCCCACGGTGTTTCTTTGTTCTACGCCGCTGGCTCTGTCCATTGTTCAACTTCGCCATATAAGAATCTCAGATGGCCACAGAGGAGAGGATCGGCGAAAGTGTCCTGAAACAGTCCAGTGTAGAGGTAACCAATGTCCAAAAGAGTTTTGCTGTCGTAGTAGATCAATGCAGATGATAAGTTTGTAAAATTGAGAGTAAAAGAAAGTAAAATAGTAAATAAAAGCACAGTCTTCGCGGAGCGACCTGAACGGCGACCGAACACGGCGGCGCCATTTGAGAATTCTTAATTTAGCACAAATCGAGTTTACTACCGAGTCTACTAGTGTCTAGTTTTAGATGTATTGTTATATGTCAGTTTTAATCTTAATGTTCCTCATTAAAGAGAATGAAGGAAAACCCCATTCTGCAGGGCTCTTCCTCAAGCTCCATCTTTACAATAGTATGTCTGTAGTTTCTCCTGGAGTAACTCCTCCTGCTTGCTGCTGCTTCTCCAGTTATTTACACTTAATAGACTTTGACTTTCCTAATTTGTTTGATCATGTCAACATATTCTGCTTATTATGCTATGTTTCTTGCACATGATTGCCTATGTAGTCAATATAATTAGAAACGAAGTCATGCTCTTACTTGCTATACTACCTTATATGAAGTATGCCTTCCTCTCTGTGTTCAGCTCAGGACAAACATGGATACTAAATCCCACTCGGTCCACTCCGCAAGACATGAAAGATGATTTATTCATAAGCTCAATAATTACAACTCTGTGGAGCCCTGCGATGAGAGATTAGACCCCTACTGTTTTTGTGTCTTCACACAGAATGAATATCATATATTCAACACTGCAAAATATAAGCAGCGTGTAAACTCCTCCATTTGGCACATAATTACACAAAAAAGATTGTTGGCTGGATGAGAGAACATTGCAGGGAACAAACGGCATGCTTCTGAGAAGACATGAAACCACTGTAGATGATTTGTATGCATGCAATAACTTGCACTTAATGCAAAACGATCAAGCATGCATGGCTTCTTTACCAGAAGGGACCGTTTTGATGCTTAATTATTATTTTAAACATGAAGAGCTGTTCGCCGCACAGCAAAGGTTACTCTCTACATGAAGATGAGCGGATGTGAAACATGTTTATGTGAATTAAGTGAACCGTTCACCTCGCGAGAAGTTAATTGGAAAAAGGCATGCTTTTTAAAAATGTTCCTGGCTGCAGAAAGAAAGATACCAAATAGAGTTGTGACAGTTAATTGATTTCTCAATGA
Organism: Paracanthobrama guichenoti; assembly: GCA_018749465.1. NCBI lineage: Eukaryota > Metazoa > Chordata > Actinopteri > Cypriniformes > Gobionidae > Paracanthobrama > Paracanthobrama guichenoti. The sequence goes on along the minus strand of CM031950.1, from coordinate 4,160,996 downwards.
GAGTCTAAGACTGCATAGCTCGGTTAAAAGCAAAGGATTGTTTGCACAAGAAACATCATCTTGGGAACGCTATCAAATTAAACACATTTGAAAGCTAATTTGTCTGGCTGCATTGAGTCTGGGTGTAAACAACATGCTTAGTGCATTCCAATTGTGCTGGAAAGTGCCTATTACAATGCTATATTTGTCATGTAAACCTAATTCTTTCTCGATTGTTTTCACAGAATGCATACACGTATCCCAGACCGCTACCGGGGACCTGGATGGGAGACATACCCACAATTCACTGAGGGGGCCCGTGAGAAAATGCACCACTGCCCATTATGATTTGCAGTAGCTCAGATAAAGCCTTTCCTGGATTTTGCTTCAGCACTGAGAATTTTCACAACACAAAAGGAGTGGAATCTGAAAAGAATTAGGCTGGATGGGCGGCGCACATCCTCAACCACTCATTTTGGACCCTTTAAAAAGTGAAGCAAGTGGATACGGCATTAATTTGATACCCTATCCTCGAGCCGAACCGGTTTGGTAGTAACTTCGACCAACAATAAACGTCCCCCACAATGGGGCTGGCAAGCACGCAAGGCAAATCTATCCATAATGAACCAGCAAAATGTTTCTCGACGCTGCCATTGTTGCTGTATGATAGCTACTGCCTGCTCTCCCCAAGGAATCAACACCTACCGTCCGACTTCCTCCAACCTCCCGTCCTGTTCATCCCTTTGTGTTGTGTAGTGATGTATTCATGCCGAACCATTGAAAACGTCTCTCGTGATCAGTGGACGGTAATTGCTCAATTGAGCACAACCCACGAGAATGTTTCCGAGGACAACATAACAACAGAAGATATTTTTGACTGCTGTGAAAACATAATGAAAAAAGCCTGTTTGTAAGGACTGTAACCTCATCGCAAGTTCCCACTGTGATTTGATTTCAACCCTGGCTGAACGTGGACTCACCACAGGAGAGTTAAATTGTGGGTGTAGTATGTGTGTTGTGGATGTGCTTTTCTTTTCTCCATTCTGTTTAAAGCTGGAATTTCCATGCTTTCCCTGGATTTTTGTCCTATTTTTGTATGAGCACCATATCATCCTTACATGATTAATCAAAGAGAGATTGACTTTAAAAACTCACATTTTTGAAACACTTACATCTGGATGCCTTCTTGTCACCCGACATCTACAGCCACTGATCAAACCATCAACAACCTGGACATTTTCTACAACAACCAGTTGTGCTGCAAACTTGGCACAGCATAAAACAGTGGTTCTCAAATGATGGGCCACAGATCTGTTCTGATCAGGGTCGTTGATGATAAATAATAAAAAAGCAGCTAACAATTGAATCATGCATAGGTCAAGAGAGCAAAATAAATGTTCCCGTTATTGGTGTCAAAGGTGTGTGTAATCAAACTCTACAGTATTTTGGCACAAATTCATCCACTACACAAAATGGAGAGGGTACATGACATAGTCCCTCAAAAACCATGAACAAAACTATTGAACCTAAAGAAAATATGACTATGTTAAATACTGGTTCACAGGGTTTGCATTGACCACAATGTGTTTTATATGATGATTTATTTGTCTGGTGACAGCATCATACTTTAGAAACCAAAATTGTTAGCTTTTGTCATATTAACTCTTTCCCCACCAGCGTTTTTGAACAATTTTACCAGCTACCGCCAGCACGTTTGATCATTTTCACAAGTGTCATAGCCCCCGGTATATTTTGTTGTATGAATATCTGAATATGAAATATACACTCACCTAAAGGATTATTAGGAACACCATACTAATCACCTTCACCTTCAGAACTGCCTTAATTCTACGTGGCATTGATTCAACAAGGTGCTGAAAGCATTCTTTAGAAGTGTTGGCCCATATTGATAGGATAGCATCTTGCAGTTGATGGAGATTTGTGGGATGCACATCCAGGGCACGAAGCTCCCGTTCCACCACATCCCAAAGATGCTCTATTGGGTTGAGATCTGGTGACTGTGTGGGCCATTTTAGTACAGTGAACTCATTGTCATGTTCAAGAAACCAATTTGAAATGATTCGAGCTTTGTGACATGGTGCATTATCCTGCTGGAAGTAGCCATCAGAGAATGGGTACATGGTGGTCATAAAGGGATGGACATGGTCAGAAACAGTGCTCAGGTAGGCCGTGTCATTTAAACCATGCCCAATTGGCACTAAAGGGCCTAAAGTGTGCCAAGAAAACATCCCCCACACCATTACACCACCACCACCAGCCTGCACAGTGGTAACAAGGCATGATGGATCCATGTTCTCATTCTGTTTACGCCAAATTCTGACTCTACCATCTGAATGTCTCAACAGAAATCGAGACTCATCAGACCAGGCAACATTTTTCCGGTCTTCAACTGTCCAATTTTGGTGAGCTTGTGCAAATTGTAGCCTCTTTTTCCTATTTGTAGTGGAGATGAGTGGTACCCGGTGGGGTCTTCTGCTGTTGTAGCCCATCCGCCTCAAGGTTGTGCGTGTTGTGGCTTCACAAATGCTTTGCTGCATACCTCGGTTGTAACGAGTGGTTATTTCAGTCAAAGTTGCTCTTCTATCAGCTTGAATCAGTCAGCCCATTCTCCTCTGACCTCTAGCATCAACCAGGCATTTTTGCCCACAGGACTGCTGCATACTGGATGTTTTTCCCTTTTCACACCATTCTTTGTAAACCCTAGAAATGGTTGTGAGTGAAAATCCCAGTAACTGAGCAGATTGTGAAATACTCAGACCAGCCCGTCTGGCACCAACAACCATGCCACGCTCAAAATTGCTTAAATCACCTTTCTTTCCCATTCTGACATTCAATTTGGAGTTCAGGAGATTCTCTTGACCAGGACCACACCCCTAAATGCATTGAAGCAAATGCCATGTGATTGGTTGATTAGATAATTGCATTAATGAGAAATTGAACAGGTGTTCCTAATAATCCTTTAGGTGAGTGTATCATGCATTCCTTTATCAATACTTTGGGTAAGTTTAATTTTTTTAAAAAGCAACATTTGCAACATTTGATGACCTATAGCTCATCCTGGGTCGACATTTCATTCAGTAACATTAGGCAGTTTTGATTTATATGCTGTTTAATGTTTGAAGATCACATTATTTTACATATGCATCTGCTTACATATGATATCGCTTGTTTCAGCTTCTTCACATGTGTTTTGATCAGGAGATTCAGTACTCTTTCAGAAGATGTGTAATAGCACCCCTACAGTATAACAGTGAGAACACGGAAAGACGGAAATTTCCTTCAATGGCAGGGAAAGAGTTAATTTAGAATATTGTCAGGCCTTAGCATTTCTTGGAAATATTAACGGTACTACATTTTAAAGTTTGAATTTAAGGACATTTTTTAATTTACTTTTTGTATGATAAACAATTTAGATCTCACGTCGGGTCACCACTTGATTTTCAATGTAAAATGCAGGTCCTGTTGAGAACCACTGACATAAAGATTTACACTGCAACCATCTACATTAATCACATTAGCATTTCCCTTCTCTGCACTATGAGGAGATTTGCAGGACAAATTCAGAATGATTTCTGAAGGATCACGTGACATATCTTGTCGACCCCAAACATTTGAATGGTAGTGTATTATCTAGTACAGCTGAAACAAGCCACATGTAACAAGTGTGTTTTGTGCAACAGGAGAAAAAACCCATACATTAATGTAGCTAAGCATAACCAGTAAATCAATGAATGAATGGAAATGGACAGAAAGCCACTGGAAGGATTATGCACACGCACTGCCATCTGTCCAAAAGCCCCCTTAATTGTTGTATAATCATTATAATTACATCCATCATAATTGGTTAACATATGCAGCTGTGTCTATAGCAAGTAACTTGCTGAATGAGAATGAAACCTGCCATAGCAAAACACACAGTTATTGTTATTGGTCAAGGTTATTGGCTAAAGCGAGCTGGATTTGAGTTAGAGTTTATACTAACAGGAAAATGTGATGCTTGCACATGCAAAACAGCCCAGCAAGGACATTGCTATGCAATTGCACAAAAGGGTTTTAGTGCATTGCTATGTGTTCTGGGTTATTGCACCGCCATAAAATGTGCAAGTCTCTATGATTTTCTGATCTCTATATTAAAGGCTTGGGTATTTTCTTCTATATCCGTGGGAATGTTTTGCCTGTTTTATCATCTGACAGGCGGAAATCATAAGTCAGATCACTTAGAAAAGCAATAGCACTGCTCTCCCCAACAAGACGCATGATTTGTGTTATCATGTCCGAAGTACAAATGCTGCAGATGAACCACAAAGGGATGTCACACACTAAAATGGCTCTTAATTCTAAGTAATAGTGATAGTTGTGTTTGCCTATGCAAACTCAACTGAGAAAATATGTAAAGCAAACCACAGAATGGTGTGCTATCATCTGTCCTTTAGTGAGAAATGCCCACCCTTAAAGTCTTGTTATCAGATCCTCTTAGGGAGAAGTGCATCTGCCAAGAACACACAATCTATCAATGTCACTGGCAGGATGGTCTGACTGCGGGGGTTCTGTGCAATTTACTTAGTATCATTTCACATGCTCTTGAAGAACAAGCCAAACAATTGAAAGAAATCTCAAAAAAAAATGAGAATGGCTCTCCCATGATTTATTGATTCTTTAGAAATATAGGTATAAGGTATAATAATAAAAAATAAATAAAAACAGGTGCTTGATCATGCCTCTCGATCTAAAGCGTGATGAAGTGAAGAACTGGTCTTCTTTTTGGTCAGATTAAAAAGATCTTTCCTATAATTCTCTGAGGATTTTCAATATGAATGCATATTTCTGTTACTCATCCACTTCTCTGAAAGTACAAAGACCTTCGGTCTCTAAAGCAAAACTAAGCTGATGATGAAAATGCAGTTCATCCAATTCACTTCTATGAGAGGCGTCTTTTAGCTGAACATGTTCAAGGTTCTGTACCATTATGACTGATCTGAAGTATGATCTGATCTGTGTGAACAGGGTCAGGGACAAATTGCCCAGTTTTGCACTCTTAAGTAACCCTCACATTTTATTAATTTAAGGATTTTATGTGTTTTGTGTGAAAAAAAAAGATGATTTTCAAAGCATTGTTATTCTTTATGTTCTTATTTAAGAAGCTGTGATGTTATATTCTATGGATTTGTTGAAATTCGAAAATCCAACCGCATCAGAAAACTGTATTTGTTGATGTTTTGAATTTCAATGCATGTACAGCCGCGTTTCCACTGTAGAAACTAGGAACTTTGGGGTGGTACTCGACCGTAGGGACCAGGGTCTAAATGAAGTTCCAGGTAAAAATGTCCCCCTCAAAAAGTCCCGCTCATGAGGTAGTACTTTTTCAAAGTCCAGGAACTTGGGCACTGAACAAGCTGATTGGTTGACTCCATGCAGCATTTTATTTCAACCACCATTTTTAAAAGTCTGTTGTGGTGGGTGCAATAAGAGTTGTTTGCTATTCGAATCAACAGTGGAGTTTAAAAAATATGACCGATGACAAGGTTCAGGCTTTATTAAGCTTATATGCGGAGGATGAAATCCAGCAGGAACTGGAATGTTGCGCGCAGTCCTACGTCACCGGACTAATTTGCCTGATCTTCACAATACTTTAAACTGTGATGAAAACGCAGACAGCAACAGGTCTGGGGGGAAAAAAGTTCCTGGGACAAATTGTTCTGGGTAATTTCGGTGGAACCGCGACTCTTAACCCAAATTTGTACCTATTGCGAATATATTCAGAGGTCCAAAAGTTCACAATTAATCAATGAAAACCTGGGATTATTTTCCCCATTAAAACCTGAAAAAAAAAAGAAAGAAGCTCTTCAGTACTTCACATCTTAATTTCTTGTTTCAATAGGGATTAAAAGGATAGTTCACCCAAAAATGAAAATTACTCAATGATTTACTCACCCTCAAGCGAACGTATGACTAGGACATAGCGTAAGTATTTTGAACTGCGAGATGCGCTACACTTTCTGTGTAAATTTAATACTGAAGGCGGTCTGCCGGAAGCTAGATATTGTACTTTATAATGTGTTAAATATGGATATTTTTCTTACACAAACCCGTCGATTCACTTCTCAAGGCCTTAATTAACCCCCAGAGCCATGTGGATTACTTTTATAATACATAGATACACTTTTTTGGGATTCAAATTTTGGGCTTCCATTCATTGCTATAATAATGCTTGCATTAGCCAGGACATTTTTTATATATTTGTATTCATCTGAAAGAAGAATGACATATATACCTAGGATGGCTTGAGGGTGAGTAAACTACAGGATCATTTTCATGTTTGGGGAAACTATCCCTTGAAGTCACAGGAAACAAAACATACTCATCCAATAATTTCATCAGGTCTCTTTTTTCCAGGTCATTAATGCAAGAGAATGCCATTGACCTTAAATGTTAATATTTCAGGTCACCGTTTTAATTAAACTTTCCACTCAATTTGTCATGCTGATAATGTCATTTGCAATGAAAAACATTTACCAAATTAAGCTAAAAATGCTAAATAGAAACATCTCTTTGTAGTGATTTTGGATCCCAAAGAAAAGTATGCCAGTACTGGGTCAGTGAGGCACAGTGATGATCTATATGGACATTAAAACCAGGGGACAGATGGGTTGGTTGGAGGTTAACTGCACTGACAATCTGAGTGCTTGTGAGTTTTTGTGCGAAGGATAAGCTGCTCCTCCTTTAATACCAGAAACATCATGCATGAGTTCAAATAAAACAGTCACCCATGTCATAAGCAACACTCATAGGATAATTTGAGAGCGAGTTTGAGGAATGTTTCCAGGTTCAAGACAAGTTAAAGTCTATCGGTAGCTTCTGTGACATGATCTCAACCACAGAAAGACATTGATTTGTACAAATGATCAAACTGAATCCGATCAAAACTGTAAGATATCGAGCTGGCTCATTCAAATAGGAACTGCTGCTGGAACTGCCGCTGCTCCAAAAGGACAAACCGTAACATAAAAAGTTGATAGAAATCTGATTTGTGCACTTTGCATTTCACTTCCTCTGATGCATTGTTATCATGGCTTCAGAGAGGACTTTGAATGTTGGGCTATTGCACACATACCAGTCCATACCTCGTATGAATTGAGATTTTTTTCATTTTTGAAGTTCAATAGCACCAGTTCTCATTCACTCATGGGAAAAAAAAAAAAAAAATTCCTTTCATGTTCCACAGGAAGAATAAACATATATAGGTTCATGACAAATTGCTTGTGAGGTTCTTCTTTTGTAAGTCGCTTTATTCTTTCTGTGGTCTTTCCACTTTCATCCAATGTTTTCTTTTATAACAATCTTGAATGGCAAGATGGCTAATACAAAGTGAATTTTGCTTTCTAGAAAATGTGTAATTTGTGTATAGAGAGCAGCTGTATTGACCCTGGTTAACAACATGAGACCAGCTTGATCTTGTTTCCATTGATGCACTTACAGTGGAAATCATTCTGAAGGTTCGATGAGTTTTATATTGGATATAACTTTGTACAGGAACTCTCTCTCTCATTAACACACAACATAGATAACACATTCCCTCGGTTTCAAAGAAGAGGCTTAAGCTAGCCCAAGACTGAAAGCAACTTGCACTGACGTATGTTAAAATATCTCAGTGCCATTGTTTTGTCTTAAGATGGACAAAAGTAATAAAAGCAAAGGCCTAATCCGCTTAATCTAAGTCCTGTCTGTGAAACCGGCCATTATGTCGTCACCATACTTTCAAAATGGTGTATTTTAAAGTTTATCCCTGTTCAATGCCTTACCCGACAGCATACCACTATAAGTGCATTAGGGTAAATGCACCTTGTGCTTGTTTGTACAAACTGAAGGTTTGAAGTTGAAATGATTTTCTCTGGTAATCAACAGCATGTCATAGATGTTGTCCATTTAGCTTTACTTATTAGACCTGGAACATCCCTTAATTAAGACTCCATTACGAGCTACATCAAGATACATCGAGCACACTGTGAAAAACTCTGCTTTTGTATGTTCACCATTCTCTGTGATCTTAGTCCACACCTGGCTGTGCCTTGCAGTGTGCATTTCATACAAATATCACCAAAAAACATAAACATAATGCTTGCCATGTTCATGTGTACAGACTTAACTCCTGGTCCAGAGGTAAAAGATATGTTGATATTTGTATTTTTATCTGTATCTGCGATATGTATGTTGCTCTGTTTCTTTAGAAAAAAATAAAAGTAATACTTTTCCTGAAAGACTGTGATTTGTCAGTCTTAAAAATATGTGCTGCTGACTGAAAGGATGTAGGTTTGAATCCTGTTGGACAATAACATTTCACTTTGTGCCTATATAAAACAAATAATGATTTAAATTGTCCTTCCAAACCAGAATGTAGTTTTCATGACCATATGTTTTAGGGTTTGTCATCCAATTTTTGCCCTCCAGATGTCTTAAAATGCACATACTGTATGTAGATTGAGGATGGGATGGGACAGGATGGGATGGGGATGGGTGGATGGGTGGATGGATGGATGGAGGGATGGATAGTTGGTTGGATGGATGGGATGGATGGACATAACCACTGTTCTCTAGCTGATATATATCTGCAAATTTAACTTAAAAAAAGTCTGCTAAATCACAACTTACAGCATAAAGGAATTGGAGGGGGAGGATAGGGAAGAAAGGCACTGTCTCTGAAATATGTGGGCCTAATATAAAAGTTTAATCAGAACAAATGGCATCCAATCAGTCCCATTCTGTATTTCATAATAGCATAGAACAGAAGCAATTGTTTCTCCATTCTTCCTCTGCAGGGGTGAGATCTCTCCTTCTCCCTCTCTCTCTCTCTCTCGCTCTCTCTCTCTCTCTCTCGCGCTCTCGCTCTCTCGCTCTCTTGCTCTCTCGCTCTCTCGCTCTCTCGCTCTCTCTCTCTCTCGCTCTCGTCAGTTTCTCCTCTGACGGTGAGGCTGGAGTTACGGGTGCAATGGTGTGTGAATAATGGATTGCCAAGCTGTCGTTGTCACTGGCCCGCATCCTTAAGAGAGGACTCTAATGCGCTTTTAATTACGAGTGTCATTATAGAGACATATGAGTGACACAGTTGCAGTCATTCCAACATCTTCCTCTTAATCTGCAGGGCTTGCTGTTTAGTTTCTTATGGATTAAGCAGTAATGAAGTCATGCACTGTGCTGATTTCTGTTGCGTGTGAATGTTCTTAAAGGAACCTAAAGGATGTAATGGTGTCTTGATATAAACAAAGGTCAAAATGTACTCTATCACAAAGGATCACAAATGGTGAGATCTTTAACACCTAATGCCACATGCCACCAATACATAGGCTAGTACCGGTTAAAAGTTTGGAATAATTAAGATTTTGTAATGTTGCTGCATTCATTTGATAATGTAATAACAGTAATATTATTATAATTTAAAATAAATGTTTTTTATTTGATATTGTAAAATGTAATTTATTCCTGTAATCAAAGCTGAATCTTCAGCATCATTCCTCCAGTCTTCAGCGTCACATGATCCTTCAGAAATCATTCTGATATGATGATTTGATGCTCAAGAAACATTTATGATTATTATCAATGTTGAAAACAGTTGATAAACTGCCAATCAAAACTTTGGGGTTAATACATTTCAGCAAGGATGCATTAAATTGATCAAAAGCAACAAATCTTTTGTAAGATTATAAATGCCTTTTACCGTTTCAAATAAATGCTGTTCTTTTGAACTTTTTATTCAAAGAATTCGGACAAAAATAAACAAATAAATGCATTATGGTTTCCACAGAAACACAGCAAAAACTGTTCTACAACATTGATAAGAACCATTTTTGATAATCCAGCACCGATAATAATTGAGCAGAAAATCAGCATATTAAAATGATTTCTGAAAGATCAAGTGACTGACAACTGATGTTCACAGGAAATTGTAATCATTTTTCACGCTATTACTGTTATTACTGTATATCTTTAGTGTATTTGTAATCAAATAAATGCAGCTTTTGAGTGCATAACATTTTTCAAAAACATGAACAAATCTTAATTATTCCAAACTTTTGACTGGTAATGTACAGTATATTACAGTTACATAATAGTGCCGTTGCTGCAACAACAACAAATAATAAACAGAGAAGACAGGAATCACTCCCTTACGTTGTTACAGCAAGAATCTAATTATTCGGCTCACGCAAATTATTTGCCTGCATGATTTTGCTGTGCAGACAAATTGTTTTTACAGTGCACATCGGAAGCGAAGGGTGGAATTAAACCGTTGTGTATTAGTTAAATACCTCCCACGCTTCATCTGAGATGATGGGCCCTGCTCTGCTGATTCATTTCATTTTGCTGCAGAAAGATTTCATTTGTACAAGCACCTCACATCAAGTGTCACTCATTTAATCCTGCTCCTGCTTAGGTCTTTTATCATCATAAGAGACCTGATGCAGGGCAAATATAATGTGAAACTCTTGGGGAATTAACCACAATCAAACAAGTTTCATAATGAAAGAGAAAAACGAGAGCCTGTTTTTCTGTGTTTCAGAAATTAATAATCTAAACAAAGTTAAATATGGCTCTTGTTTCGGATGGCCACAATGAAGTCTTTGTTTGCAAGTGAAATTCACCTAAAGAATTGTTTGACTAGTAGATATGTAAATATATTTCCATTCGCATATGCAGTTTAGAAAGCAAACACATTTGTCTCTCAGAGTTTTATGTTCAGGTCATGTTCGTCAAATAATATTCTGGTCACCACATTAATAGCCTACACTAGATACTGACTACTATCGCTTTATTTGAAATAGAGATGGTGTGGTGCATTGTCTAATGGCCTTATTATGTTGCATGTGTAGTTCAATTACTAAATATTTTTTGTAATCCAATTTTGTGTAAAAGTGCTGATTGGATGAGCAGACAAGAAGAAGAAAAAGGGAACATTTGTGGCTGAAATTACTTCCTATTTGTCACACTGGAAATGGAATTGAATCACATTGAACACTGGGGTTCGATATATATAGATAGGCTAGAACTCTAGGGTTTTTGACTCAATTCTGAAAAAAGGTTCTATATAAGGAGAAATGTCTTAAATTGCATATAAAGGTGCTGGTCATATAATTAGAATATCATCAAACAATTGATTTCTTTCACTAATTCCATTCAAAAAGTGAAACTTGTATATTATATTCATTCATTACACACAGACTGATATATTTCAAATGTTTATTTATTTTAACTACAACTAAGGAAAATCCCAAATTCAGTATAAGACTGCTGACCTGACAGCTGTCCAAAAGACGACCATTGACACCTTGCACAAGGAGGGCAAGACACAAAAGGTCATTGCAAAAGAGGCTGGCTGTTCACAGAGCTCTGTGTCCAAGCACATTAATAGAGAGGCGAAGGGAAGGAAAAGATGTGGTAGAAAAAAAGTGTACAAGCAATAGGGATAACCGCACCCTGGAGAGGTTTGTGAAACAAAACCCATTAAAAAATGTGGGGGAGATTCACAAAGAGCGGACTGCAGCAGGAGTCAGTGCTTCAAGAACCACTACGCACAGACGTATGCAAGACATGGGTTTCAGCTGTCACATTCCTCGTGTCAAGCCACTCTTGAACAACAGACAGCGGCAGAAGTGTCTTGCCTGGGTTAAAGACAAAAAGGACTGGACTGCTGCCGAGTGCTCCAAAGTTACGTTCTCTGATGACAGTAAATCAGGGTCCCAGAGTCTGGAGGAAGAGAGGAGAGGCACACAGTCCACGTTGCTTGAGGTCCAGTGTAAAGTTTCCACAGTCAGTGATGGTTTGGGGTGCCATGTCATCTGCTGGTGTCGGTCCACTGTGTTTTCTGAGGTCTAAGGGCAACGCAGCCGTATACCAGGAAGTTTTAGAGCACTTCATGCTTCCTGCTGCTGACCAACTTTATGGAGATGCAGATTTCATTTTCCAACAGGACTTGGCACCTGCACACAGTGCCAAAGCAACCAGTACCTGGTTTAAGGACCATGGTATCCCTGTTCTTAACTGGCCAGCAAACTCGCCTGACCTTAACCCCATAGAAAATCTATGGGCTATTGTGAAGAGGAAGATGCGATATGCCAGACCCAACAATGCAGAAGAGCTGAAGGCCACTATCAGAGCAACCTGGGCTCTCATAACACCTGAGCAGTGCCACAGACTGATGGACTCCATGCCACGCCACATTGCTGCAGTAATTCAGGCAAAAGGAGCCCCAGCTAAGCATTGAGTGCTGGACATGCTCATACTTTTCATGTTCATACTTTTCAGTTGGCCAAGATTTCTAAAAATCCTTTCTTTGTATTGGTCTTAAGTAATATTCTAATTTTCTGAGATACTGAATTTGGGATTTTCCTTAGTTGTCAGTTATAATCATTAAAATTAAAAGAAATAAACATTTGAAATATATCAGTCTGCGTGTAATGAATGAATATAATATACAAGTTTCACTTTTTGAATGGAATTAGTGAAATAAATCAACTTTGACCAGCACCTGTACCTTCAAGAATAACCGGTTAATATTTCTAGTGAAGGCTGTAACCACAGACATTGAAAGAAATGGTCAAATTTTCCCATTTATGTTGTTAGGATGACAAAAAGTTTTAAAAGTGAAATTTTGAGCCTGGTCTGTCTCAGCGGTCTAACAGTACTCATCAAAATGATTGAGATGGCCAATCAAATTAAAGAAGGCTAGGCTTACTGTTCACAGAAGGCGAGACTGTAAAAAAGATGGACGACTCCCCTTCACTGTCTTCCATTATAGAAAAGTAAAGCCACCAATATCCAAATATGCCGCCGACATCTTGCGCTGATTTGAGACCTGCGTCTGTGCAGTAGTGACCTCAGGACCTGAGTCTGCGCAGTAGAGAGCAGGAAGCAGAGCCGCAATATCAAAACCCCGCCCACACTCCCGCAGTATCTGTGGATCTATGGAAATGCAGGAATTTAAGCTAAAGCTCCAATCTCCTCCCACAAATCCTGAAAAAAAGCTGTCAATCATGACATGACACCTCCGTTTTTATGGCATCAAATAACTAAATCAAATTTATTTAAAAAAAACTTTAACACTTGATAAAAAGTGATACAACTGGAAAAAATTACTTGAAGTGTAATTTGATTGTTTGTCTCGCATCCCATTAGAGTACATGGAGGGGGCGGGGTTTATAAGATATACTGGGACCAACCACCTCTTTGGCTTCACTTTTCAGGACGTGTGCAGCACACTTGATTCTAACGCGACACTTTAGTTTAGCAGTTCATGGTATGTAAGAAGCTAAACATTTAATATTTGACTTAATATTAATATTTAACTGTTTTACGACAGAAATGTTCCACGACTGGCAGTAATATCCTGTGATGCAAACTGGTCAACATTTTTATGAAATTTCACCGTTTTGAAATGAAAATATGCTATTATTTACATGATTTATGTAGGCTAATTCATTACTGAATGTGAGGAGACAAGAAACGTTTTGCAGTTTTTACGTATTAGACATACAGCTTTCCTGTAGCTCAAACAATAAGAGCGTGGCGCTAGCATTCCCAGAGAAAGCAAGAACTGACAAAATGTAAAAATGTGTACCTTGAATGCAATGTAAGTCGCTTTGGATAAAAGTGTCTGCCAAATGCATAAATGTAAATGTAAATACGGATAAGAGTGAATGTGTGCATATTTTAAAATAAAGTATTTGCAAATATACAGTGACCGGGAGGTGACACATTCAGTTCACTTCGTTTTGTTGTGGCCATAAGATTTTAATTAGTGGGAACGTCATATTAAATCGAGGGAACGTGATACTAATGCTGCATTCCAGGCAGGTTTTTGAGCCCCTAAGTTACGACTTCAAACAACGACTCACGACTTTGTAGCGTTCCAGGCAAAGTCACTGAGTGTAAGGAATTGCGGTAGCTAGATGTAAACAAAGCATGGAGGACCGCACGAGGGTTATGCTCATTTACAATCATTTCTATCTCCTTACTCCTTGGAAGTCATGGGTTTGACTGCCATTCCAGTGCACTTTCACGGGTAGAAGTCGTGGCCTCAAGATCATATGTCGAGGGAACGGAACAATACATTTTTCTCATGGCCACGACTTGAGGGAATGCCATCTATTTCTCATGGCCTCAAGTTTAAATGCGTAAACAACCTGCATGACCATAGCAACCTGGAATTACCAGAAATGAATAGCCCAATAATATTTATTTTTAATTAAGAAAAAACACAAAATTAAGAAATAACAAAACTAACTGAACCAAACGTCCCCTTCCGGTCACTGTACAAATAGTTTAAATTGATCGCTTCTTAACTACAATGGACCTGGAACTTTTACAGCTCCTATTTATTTTTCTTTATTCCCTTAAATCCCGTTTAATACTTTAATAAATTCTGTTGTATAAAATCTGATTAATTCATAACATTGTATTTAAAAAAGATTAATTAAATTAAAGCTAAATCCATAAAATGATCGCATGACTGATCAATTCTCACTATTAATTAAGTATTAACTACAACTTTTGTCTCAAACTCCTAATTACTGCTCGTTAATAATTAGTAAGGTAGTTGTTAAGTTTAGGTATTGGGTAGGATTAAGGGATGTAGAATAAGGTCATGCAGAATAAGGCATTAATATGTGCTTTATAAGTGCTAATAAACAGCCAATAATATGCATGCTAATAAGCAACTATTCATGGTGAGAATTGGACCCTAAACAAAAGTCTTTTCTTTAAGAGTGTGGCATTCTGTGCAACGTGCTTTTGTTTTGCACATTTTGGAAAAATAATACATACTGCAGAAATAGTTTTGGGTGTTTTAACAAAAATAAAATAAATAGCAGCTTTGAAAAAAGAATTAAGTATATCATCATGCACCCAAGCATGCAGTTTCCAATTACACTTATCATATCCATTGTGTTTATGAAGTACAGTCTTATATGACTAAAAGACGTGGCTGTTTTGTGACCAAATCAAATGTAGGATTTCTGCAGGAACGCATTGTGGCTAAATCAAATCAGTGCTCATTTATCTTACCGTTATCTGATATCCAGTTTAATAGAGGCCAGAAGTTGCTGAATCCACATCACAAGGCAATTATCCACCTCCCATACGAGAGTCTGACAGCTCTCCCTCCTTTAATTGAAAAAAGGAGGGAAAATCTGCTCTGAAAACAGTTTCAGTGTCCTGAAGGGAAACTTGTGTAATTGCAGCGCAGCTTTTAAAATTATGTTTATTGTGACGTCTCATAGATGTTTCACCCCTGCACAGGAAATATCTCAATCTATTATGAATTTACAGTATGTCATAAGTATTGTGTGGCAAATATGGATTGAAGAGTTTAAAATCACTGGTTGATGCAGAAGCTAATGGGGTCCTTTGGTTAATATACAACACCAGTCACAAACAATGCCGCTTACGACTCACTGTCCCACTGGTTACACTCATACAAATAAAGCTGTTGTTTTTTTGGTTTCCATAAAGAACCTTTCACATCCATGCACATTCACAACATCCTCACTGCTGTTTTTTTTCTGGTGCTCCTGTCACTGGTGGCGTCGCCCATGATGCCCTTTTCCAAAAGCTTTTTACGTGTCAAAGATTGCGCTGACACACAGTGCCGTTTACCCAACATTACAACAAGCATCAGCCCTGACATTTGAGAAACTTTTGCTGGCTTATCCTCCAAAACGTGCTTTCGGTCCTGAGCTTTATAAATGTCTTGTACGGATTTTAACAGGCCAACCACAAACCTACAGGATCCAGTATACGTTTGCTTCATTCCTTATATTATATACTCATTTTTAGCTTATTATGTATAAATATAATAATATATAATGTAAAAACGTTGTTATAACTTATGGATCAAATAATTTTTACAGTGTAGTTAGGGTGGCTAAAATGTTACCATGTTAAATGGGAAATAACACCAGAATAGTTTGGATTAAGTTTGCAGACGGATTATGATCTCAATAATTGCGCTTAAAATATAAATACATTTGTGCTACAAGTGAATTAAGTCATGCAACCTACAGTACATATTCCATTGTGAAAGATGTATCTTCAATATCTGCTATTAAAATTTTGTTTTAATTTTTTTCAAAATACAGTGAAAACTGTAATATTGTGGAATATTTATTTTGATATCTAAATATATTTAAAAATGTTTTTCTGTGATCAAAGCAGATCATTACTGCAGTCTTCAGTGCCATATGATCCTTCAGAAATCATTCTAATCATTCTTGCTGTCAAGAAACATTTCTGATTATTGTCAATGTTGAAAACAGTTGTGCTGCTTCATATTTTTGTGGAAACCTTGATTTTTCTGGGTTTTTTTGTTTGTTTTTTTCAGGATTCTTTGATGAATTGAATTTATTTGAAACAGAAATTCTATAACATTATGCATGCCTTTACTGTCACTTTCGATCAATTTAATGCATCCTTGCTGAAAAGAGTTCAGAAAACTGAGCACAAACTTTTGAATGGTAATATATAAAAGGTCTACACTCACCTAAAGGATTATTAGGAACACCTGTTCAATTTCTCATTAATGCAATTATCTAATCAACCAATCACATGGCAGTTGCTTCAATGCATTTAGGGGTGTGGTTCTGGTCAAGACAATCTCCTGAACTCCAAACTGAATGTCAGAATGGGAAAGAAAGGTGATTTAAGCAATTCTGAGCTATGCAGCAAAGCATTTGTGAAGCCACAACACACACAACCTTGAGACGGATGGGCTACACCAGCAGAAGACCCCACCGGGTACCACTCATCTCCACTACAAATAGGAAAAAGAGGCTACAATTTGCACAAGCTCACCAAAATTGGACAGTTGAAGACTGGAAAAATGTTGCCTGGTCTGATGAGTCTCGATTTCTGTTGAGACATTCAGATGGTAGAGTCAGAATTTGGCGTAAACAGAATGAGAACATGGATCCATCATGCCTTGTTACCACTGTGCATGCTGGTGGTGGTGGTGTAATGGTGTGGGGGATGTTTTCTTGGCACACTTTAGGCCCCTTAGTGCCAATTGGGCATCGTTTAAATGCCACGGCTTACCTGAGGATTGTTTCTGACCATGTCCATCCCTTTATAACCACCATGTACCCATTCTCTGATGGCTACTTCCAGCAGGATAATGCACCATGTCACAAAGCTCGAATTATTTCAAATTGGTTTCTTGAACATGACAATGAGTTCACGGTACTAAAATGGCCCCCACAGTCACCAGATCTCAACCCAATAGAGCATCTTTGGGATGTGGTGGAACGGGAGCTTCGTGCCCTGGATGTGCATCCCACAAATCTCCATCAACTGCAAGATGCTATCCTATCAATATGGGCCAACATTTCTAAAGAATGCTTTCAGCACCTTGTTGAATCAATGCCACGTAGAATTAAGGCAGTTCTGAAGGCGAAAGGGGTCAAACACAGTATTAGTATGGTGTTCCTAATAATCATTAGGTGAGTGTATATCATCATGCCTTAATTCAGTACACATAGGTCTTTTGGCTGTGCTAAAACCATTTGAAAACATATTTAATAAGGTTCGTTCAGAATCCTCTCAACCCCATCTGGATTTCTTGATAAATGGATGTGTTTGTTTGAGTTACGGAGCATTTCATTGGGTTTCATTGCATTACTACAGTACACTATTTGCACAATACTGGGTTTGAAAATCTTTTCTCTTTCTCTTTTTCCTTTTTCTTTCTTTTTTTTTTACAGCCCAATGCTGACAACATTTCCCTAAAGCCCTTAAATATTTTGTTATGCTAAATGACCAGTAGCATCCCAAACCTTCCATAGTCTTAGGTAAACTGAGAGAAACAGGCTTCAGATGCTCACAAAAGTGCTGGAGTGTTTCCCTAGCTCTCCTTACAGTTTGTGACAATTACAATGTGGCCCTAAGGAAATCTCTCTGTGGGAAACTGTGCTGACGACAATCTGCCCACAGAAGCCTCACAGCCGAACGGGAGAAAAAAAACACTCAAATTAGTCTGACTCTAGAATTAGCTGAATTTGACCTTTTTTTCTGGCTAAGCAGACAGGTTTCACGGCTGTCCAACCAATGAGCTCCCTAGTGACAAGCAAAAGATCACTTTGTGTCAGTAACGGGCAAAGAGTGTTCCTGCGATTTTCAGCCAAAACCTGTCAATTTGTGAAGGTGTGCATGTCTGCTTTAGTGGAGGAAAAATTGGTGACAAGGGAACATGGAATTCTGCTCAGTGTTACAAGCCGCCTCAGCTAGCAGTGTTTTCACATGTGATTCATCATGCATTGTTAAACCGCCAGCGTTGCAGTCATGATATGTATAACTGAAGAAAAACTAACTCAAAGAATCATTCCTTTGTCAAGGTGAATGACGTGTGATCAACTACATGCGGCTCTAATGAAACATCATGAGTAACGAGTGATGTGGTATGACATCTTCAACTGTTCCCTTTACATCAACATGAATTGGCATTGTAGCAACTCTACAATAACTGCACATAATGTAATAAGTATTACATTATTATTGTAATAAAATGTTCATAATGTAATACTTTTCTTAAAACTTAATAAAATCTCATCATGTAATAACGTCATTTTACATTATCAGAAATTTATTACATTATAAACTCACCAAAAACAGACCCCAAACTCTTGAACATTAGTACTTTACCATACATACAAATCTTTCTGTCCATTAAAAAAATAAAAAAAATAATCTAGAAAAGAAAAAATGTTCACGTTTCACTTTATTTTGATGGTCCCTTTAACTATTGACTATAAGTAACATTGTACCTACATGTCTACTACCTCGCATTAGAGTGTTAGTAGAGTATTAGTAGAGGGATAGAATAAGTTCACATGTAGTTGCAAACTTACTTATAGTTAGCAGAATGTCTAAACTAGTCTACTGAAAGCGTTATCCTTTATAGTTTTAAAAATCTTTATATTGCTATAATCATCCTTAATGAGAGTTAGTTGACCAATATTTGGCATGACATGATATTTGATATGTTATCTATATTCTATTGTGAATACAATATAAGTTTATGAGATTTGTAAATTATTGCATTCCTTTTTTATTCACAATTTGTACAGTGTCCCAACTTTTTTGGAATCGGGTTTGTAGTTGCAATGTTACTTAGTCAACAGAATGTTCAAAGGGGATCATCAAAATAAATGAAATGGTTTTCTCTGATTGCCGTTTAATTAAAGACAATGTGTGAATTAACTTTGTATCTGCAGGCAAACCACATTGAAAGAATATTTACGTCTTTCTTACAGATGTTTTATTGCATTTTTCCCTTGCAAGATGAAAGATGATTGTAATTGCAACGTTGTGAATTACAGGTTTCCTGGGTCTGGATGCAAATGTTTTATTTTAGTCATATTGTGACAGAATGCCTCTCTCTCTCTCTCTCTCTCTCTCTCTCTCTCTCTCTCTCTCTCTCTCTCTCTCTCTCTGTCTCTGTCTCTCTCTCTCTCTCTCTCTCTCTCTCTATTCAGTTTTCATGCATCCCATTTTAGTGTGTAATTTGTCACTTACAATACCAAACAGGACTGCAAAAAACAAAAAGATTTGACCATTTCAAAACCAAAAACAATTAAAATAGTACAAAACTCACCACCATATGTTTGGATATGTACTAAGGCATTTTAAGTGCCATTGATCATGTTGCTATGGAGTTGCTAGGGTGTTCCAGGTAGTTGCTCAAGTTCACCCTCAAGCCTTTATGATATTCTTATCTATAGTTATGGCTCGGGTCTCTCTGTCAATGTAAATCATGTGCAAAATTGCTAACCATGAGCCATAATAGGCCAATAATGATGCCTGGCTTAGCAGCACTAATGAACCGTCTAACAAACAAGAGCAATGTTACTGTGCCGGCCACTCAAACAAACAGAATGAGTCACTGGATAATATACATAGCTGACTATGAACAATAAAGGATAAATTATTTAAACAGCCAAACAAAAATCACACAGCACCTTGCTAACATGCATTCAAAGCACATTCATCATGATAATAATCATTGATAGACTGAAATAGCCTAAGACTGCATATGAATATCAATATAATACTCGTTAGCAGAATTCAAATGGTTTTGACTCATTAGCAGTCTCGCAACTCGTTCTACTTCATGCTCTCCAGGGTTTTGGTCTTCTAGAAAGGCTGTGCATTTCATAAGTGGACTGTATGGATTACAATAATATTACAGTGAGCGATGCAGGATCTCTTCAGCTTTTCATCTCGACAAACGCAGACTTGATGACTCACTTGCAATGTCTGGGTCTCTAGATACGAGCCTTTTTGCCAACTTTGTGGGACAGTCAGGAGAGATGACTGCAATTTGAAAGAAATTGTTCTCTGATCTCACTCCCTTCCCTGCATTCTAAACCACAAAGGCTTGCACTGTACACTGCTTTTGATTTTTCACAGACATCTGGCACAGACTGGTTCTTGTTACAGGTGTATAAACAATAAGAACAATGTGAGATAAATGAGGTCAGATTTTTTGCCAGCTGACTAAAGACGAGCAAGCACCATCATGATATTCTTCAGATATTACTTGTGATTTTAGTATATCATAATGATTGTAATCACCCTTATTTATAATAATATAATAATATAATAATATAATATAATATAATATAATATAATATAATATAATATAATATAATATAATATAATATAATATAATATAATATAATATATTTTTTTGCCTTAAATTATATATGAATAAAAAATATATACACTACCATCAAACGTTTGGAAGCATTAGGATTGATTCTTATTATTATCAGTGATAAAAATGCTTATGTTTTTGGTTATTAATATTTTCTGTGGATAATGTTTGTGGTAAGTAAGATTTAAATATTTATAATATTTTAATATTTTAACTGCAATTAAATATGTGAAAAGTGACAGTAAAGACATTTATAATGTTACAAGAAGATTAATTTTTCAAATAAATGCTGTTACTTCCTATTCATTAAAGTTATTTAATTAATACAAATTGGGGAAAAAATATTAATCAGCACAACTGTTTTCAACATTGATAATAATCAGAAATGTTTCTTGAGCAGTAAATGATCATATCAGAATGATTTCTGAAGGATCATGTGACACTGAAGACTGGAGGAATGATGCTGAACATTCAGCTTTGATCACAGGGATAAAATACATTTTAATTATTATTATTATTATTATTATTATTATTATTATTATTATTATTATTATTTAAATCAGATAAAAGGCAGCTTTGGTGAGCATAAGAGACTATCCCCTGGTTTCACAAACAAGCCCAAAGTCTACTCCCAGACTAAAATGCATGCAACAGTAATGTTTTTTTCTTTTCTTTTTCTAAGGCACATTTAAAAAAGCTACTTAAATGTCCTAATTGAATTGCCTATTCTTGGTTTAATCTAAGGCTAAGCCTTGTCTGTGAAACCAGGCCTATAGTTAATGGAATGTCTAAATTGTATATTTTTCCTACATATGTTTTTTTTTTTTTTTTTTTTAAGATTGAATATTTCAGTATTATTATTCTTTATTGGTATTCATAATCATTTGTATTATGTATTTTGTGAAGTTTAAAGTGCATGAATCAGAGTGTGCATGAATGTGTGTGAGGATAACATGGAAAGACATGGGATGAGTTATTTTAACCACAAATATATATGCAAGCATGCAGTATGTTCTCCACTGATGCATATGTTGACTGAAGTATTCTATATAAGGAATGAGGATTGTGTAGCATTATGTATACATCTATTTTGAACATCTAATTAAAAAAATGAACAGCATGTTTCTCTACTTTCTCTAAGGATAAGTTTGTTTGGTCAGCATATAAACGGCCAACTTTTGTGTACTAACTCAGAGAAAGCTGGGTGTGAAGACCATCTCTCCGGTCTCTGTCTCTGTCTCTGTCTCTTGTCTTGAAATATAACAATAAGATGCAAAATAACTGGTGTTCACTTCCGTGATTCAACAACAACCGGAATAAAAGCTTAATTCCAAGTCTACATACACTATATTGCCAAAAGTTTTGGGACGCCTGCCTTTACATGCACATGAACTTTAATGACATCCCATTCTTAATCCGTAGGGTTTAATATGGAGTTGGCCCACCCTTTGCCGCTATAACAGCTTCAACTCTTCTAGGAAGGCTTTCCACAAGGTTTAGGAGTGTGTTTATGGGAATTTTTGACCATTCTTCTAGAAGTGCATTTGTGAGGTCAGGCACTGATGTTGGACGAGAAGGCCTGGCTCACAGTCTCTGCTCTAATTCATCCCAAAGGTGTTCTATCGGGTTGAGGTCAGATGAGGTGCAGGCCAGTCAAGTTCCTCCACACCAAACTCGCTCATCCATGTCTTTACGGACCTTGCTTTGTGCACTGGTGCGCAGTCATGTTGGAACAGGAAGAGGCCATCCCCAAACTGTTCCCACAAAGTTGGGAGCATGAAATTGTCCAAAATGTCTTGGTATGCTGAAGCATTAAGAGTTCCTTTCACTGGAGCTAAAGAGCCAATCCCAACCCGTGAAAAACAACCCCACACCATAATCCCCCCTCCACCAAACTTCACACTTGGCACAATGCAGTCAGGCAAGAACCGCTCTCCTGGCAACCGCCAAACACAGACTCGTCCATCGGATTGCCAGACAAAGAAGCGTGATTGGTCACTCCAGAGAGCACGTCTCCACTGCTCTAGAGTCCAGTGGCGGCATGCTTTACACCACTGCATCCCACGCTTTGCATTGCACTTGGTGATGTAAGGCTTGGATGAGCTGCTCGGCCATGGAAACCCATTCCACTAAGCTCTCTACACACTGATCTTGAGCTGATCTGAAGGTCACACAAAGTTTGGAGGTCTGTAGCTATTGACTCTGCAGAAAGTTGGCGACTTCTGTGCACTGTGTGCCTCAGCATGCGCTGACCCTGCTCTGTGATTTTACATGGTCTTGGAGTTGCTGTTGTTCCCAATTGCTTCCACTTTGTTATAATACATGGAATATTTAGTAGTGAAGAAGTTTCATGAATGGACTTATTGCACAGGTGACATCACAGTACCACATCTGAATTCACTGAGCTTCTGAGAGCAACCCATTCTTTCACAAATGTTTGTAGAAGCGTTGTGCATGTTGTGGCTTCACAAATGCTTTGTTGCATACCTCGGTTGTAACGAGTGGTTATTTCAGTCAAAGTTGCTCTTCTATCAGCTTGAATCAGTCGGCCCATACTCCTCTGACCTCTAGCATCAACAAGGCATTTTCGCCCACAGGACTGCCGCAAACTGGATGTCTTTCCCTTTTCACACCATTCTTTGTAAACCCTAGAAATGGTTGTGCGTGAAAATCCCAGTAACTGAGCAGATTGTGAAATACTCAGACCGGCCCGTCTGGCACCAACAACCATGCCACGCTCAAAATTGCTTAAATCACCTTTCTTTCCCATTCTGACATTCAGTTTGGAGTTCAGGAGATTGTCTTGACCAGGACCACACCCCTAAATGCATTGAAGCAACTGTCATGTGATTGGTTGATTAGATAATTGCATTAATGAGAAATTGAACAGGTGTTCCTAATAATCCTTCAGGTGAGTGTATATCAATCAGTTGTTTAATGTGAATGTCAACAGACAGGACATATGCATGTCTAATTGTTAGATCTGTGCATTCAGCCTTGCACTGTACAAGCTGCCTAAATAAGTCAAGACACCCATTTGGAAACACCCTGATGCTGTATATTTGATGTGAATGTTTCAAAGTGGCCTTTATTCACTAGCTGAGCATAAAAACAGCCCTTCTATTGGCATGCCACAGCTTTGAGCCGGCAGCTCCTCCTGAGTCGGATTCCCCTGCTCTGTCAGGACGGGTACTGTGGCCGTGTATGATGAGGTCTGACACAGTCCAGGAGAGAGCAGTGTGACAATATTCAAGAATTACTGGACAAGCACTGCAAATTCACAAGAGCGGAAAGACTTGTGATGGAGCTGTGGGAAAGTGGACAGCCGTTGACAGTCAAAGAGGAAGGAAAAATGCAATAGACTGAGAGGGAAATGAGAAGAAATGACACGCACAAAGTGACTGATGGCAGAGAGTGGGGGAATGTAGCAAGAGTACCTGAGATACTTTAGCCATTAAACATTAGGAGTCTCCTGACGCACTTCTTCCACACAGTGGAGACTTGCAGTGCCTGATCTGATTATGAGAGAAATATAGCCACTGAGAGAGAATACTAGTGCAGCAGTTATAATTTATTCACTTTCTATTAAATTTGAACTTTCTATTATATTTTAATAGACATCAGATGAATTCCAAATGGCATTTTTGCACCCTTGAAGGGTTCTGCGAGAGGACACCGTTATTCTGGGCTGTGAGAATCTAAACCCCTTCACTAAAAATATACAATGGTCATGTCAAAGAAGCAATTTTACCATTTGCAATCACATGACCCTAGGCATGTCTTTAACTACTCATTTTGAAAGCTAATTTATTTAAAATGTTATCTGAGATTGTAAAGCCTTCAATGATTTAAGCAGAAAATATTCCATAAACATTTTCATGCTCAATCAAACATGACATAAAGAACCAATAAAGTTGGAAAAGTTTTAATTAAAAAGACAAAAAGGCAATATTTGACAGACATTGAGGCCTCTTTCACTAATAATTGCATGGATTTCTTTTGTATTTTTATGCACAGGAAAAAAAAAATCCATTTACATATGCATTTGTTCTTAACCTCTTTAATAAATTTGTAGCCTTACTAAATTAGAGACTGTGCACAGGAATAAATTACATTTTAACATATATTTAAATTGGGTCTGTGAATCTTTGCGTAGACGATTCGATTCACAACAAATTTGTCGTCAATTTTTGCTAAATCAGAGCGATTCGATTTGATGATTCAAATTAAAATTTTATGCAATTTGATTATTTGATCAAGGGTGCGCAGGTGTTACAAACTCCGGTGAAGATCCCACCGTCGGCCACCAGAGGTCGCACTTACCAGAGTTCTAACCTCCATTTCTGATGCACCCTCTCTCCTGAACTGATTACTGCACATCTGTTTCTCATCACCATGCCTGTATACTCTCCACCCACACTCACTCATTGCGAAGTCTTGTTTGCCCCAGCTACATTTCTGAGCGTTCATCCCATGTTGTTATCTTGCCTGTGTTTTGACTCTGCCTTGGACTTCCGTTTACGACCCTGTTCTGCCTGCCCTTGATTTCTGTTTGCCTGGACTCTTATTCTTGTTTGTTTATTGCCTGCCCTGACCCATTGCCCGTTATGACCCGTTATGACCACGACTTATGCTCTGCCTCTGATACTGCTGTTTACCCTGGTTTACCTTGGGTTTTGATCCACGCCTGCTTGTACTGTGAGTTTGTGTTCTTTTAATAAACTCCTCGTTACAGCAGGAGAGCTCTGTGAAGGAGAGCTGTAGGGCACGAATGACGGTGCACAAAATCTCCATAAACTCGCGCATGTAGTAGCCTAATTTAATGCTTATATATTTTAAAGAATTAAATAGCTATCGAATCGTGATTAATTCAATTCTTAGCATTTTAAATCGATCATCAACAATTCACAAATTCAAAAATACAATGTAGCAAGATCGATGCATATGCATCATCAGAATTTGTAATCGATGCATAGAGAAAACGGGTGAATCGTTACATTTAAATAGAAAAGTTATACTAAATACTA
This sequence comes from Paracanthobrama guichenoti, assembly GCA_018749465.1. Lineage (NCBI taxonomy): Eukaryota > Metazoa > Chordata > Actinopteri > Cypriniformes > Gobionidae > Paracanthobrama > Paracanthobrama guichenoti. The sequence continues at coordinate 4,135,280 of CM031950.1, read as the reverse complement.
ATAATATTTTACAATATTACTGTTTTTACTGTATTTTAATCAAATAAATGCAGCCTTGGTGAGCATAACAGACTGGTAGTATAAATCAGACAGCAATGTTCTAGCATTTCATGTGTTTCGATCAATAGGCTTGCTATCCACGTGGGAATATTGTATTTATGTTTAGCCACATAAACTGGTCTCTACAAAACCGATATACATATTCCCTACAGTTCCCACACTGTAAAAAATATTGTTGGTTTAACTTGAAAAATTAAATTACCTGGTTGCCTTAAAATGTTGAGTTCATTGAAGTTAAAAATTGGAGTTTAATACAATGAGGGAGATCGATTTAATCAACAGAAACTCAAAATATTATGTTATCTGAACCACCTTAATTATCTAACTTACATTACATATTTGGCAGACGCTTTTATCCAAAGCGACTTACATTGCATTCAAGGTACACATTTTTACATTTTTGTCAGTGCTTGCTTTCCCTGGGAATCGAACCCATGACCTTGGTGTTGCTAGCGCCACGCTCTTATTGTTTGAGCTACAGGAAAGCTTACAGGAAAACTTGATATGACAAAATAATAAAAATTGTGAAAACAAATCATGAAAATATTTTTTACAGTGCATGCTGTATGCAAAAGTAACACTATTTCCATTATGATGCTAATGCAGGAAAGCAAATGTTGGTAACACTTTATTTTGATGGTCCCCTTTGAACATTGCTGACTATAAGTAACTTTGAAACTACATGTCAAATAACTCTCATTAGAGTATCCGTAGACTGTCTGTTTAATATCTGCTAACACTTTATTGTGATTGAGTAACTTTGCAACTGTCAAATTAGTTGAACCATAACCCTGCAAGTCTAATACTCTAATGAAAGTTAGTAGACATGTAGGTGCAACCTAACTGAAGGGACCATTAAAATAAAGGGAAACCGAGATTTTTCTGTTGAATGCTTTCTGGCTAAGTATGTGTCTCAAACCACCTCCTGGGCGATCGGAAATCACTATACGTCTCAAATATGTCTTAGGGTGCAATTTCACTTGGTCTTTTCATGATCTTATAGCTATACGATCAGTAAAAAAAAAAAAAAAAAAAAAAAAAAAAAGTGACCAACCTGTAAAGACCCCCAACTTCCAAACTGTTTACTGACAGGCTCATTTCACAGATCAGTTGTGTTCTTTGTGGGTCGCAGCTGAAAGCAACTGTCAGAGTGAAAGCCTGTTCTGGACTAAACTTTGAAGGTTGTGTTTATATGCTGTATTCTGAGTTTTGGACTAATAGAAATGCAGCTTTTTGGCTATACTTTATTTTGATAGTCCACTTTACTAACTATAAAGTAACTTTGCAACTACATGTCTACTAACTCAGTAGAGTATTAGTAAACTGATAGGGTTAGGGTTAGTAGAATAAGTTGACATTTACTTGCAAAGTTATGTATAGTCAGTTGAATGTCTGTTGGGAGGCATCAAAATAAAGTGTTAGCAGATATCAAGCAGACAGTCTACTAATACTCTAATGACTGCTAGTTCACATGTAGTTGCAAAGTTACTTATAGTTAGTAGAATGTCTAAAGTGGACTATCAAAATAAAGTTACCTTTTTTCTTATTTTTTGCAGATGGATCATAGCAGTTATAATTAGGTCCACACGCAGAGTCTCATTATTTGAGCTGTGTGGGACCTGAAATCACAGATTCAACAACATATACTTCTGATTTACTAGACATTGGAAAACTTTGATGTAAATGATGTATCCTTTGAAATAACTGTCAGTCTAGCCTTATGTCAAAAGATGCAAAGAGTAAGGAAGTTCTCATTTGCTTTAAATGAAAGTCGGCGGTGTAACCCCTTAACTTTAGCGGGCTCCTCCCCTAGTGGGCGGTGTCAGGTTTCATATTACAAAATGTATTTTGACTACTTTATAATCAAAATCTTGACAAAACACATATTGTCAGGAAGGTCTGAGTTTCAAGGTTCCACATTTGCAGACTATTTTGTGATAGAAATGTATTAATTTGACACCCAGTGGCTATTTTTGGTACAGCGCCTAAACAAAATCTCATAGGAAAGTCAATTTGTTGCGAAATCTTCAAATTTGGTAAATATATGGCTTGGATTTTAATAGTAATTTTATAGTAAAAATTATTTTGTAAAATATATATTTTATATAAAATTAAAAAGAAATAGTACAGTACTTTTGATTTATAGTCAATTTAAACTTGCTTAACTTTTCATACTTTCAGTTTTCATATAGGTCTATATTCCAAAGCATTCTTGAATTACAACCATTTAAGTTTGGATAGTGCATTTTCACATCTATTCACAAAAGGGAGAGATGACCGTTAAGGGGTTAAGTAACATGATAGTAAGCACTGACTATGTGATGTGGCAATGAAAGCTGAATTTAGTACATACATCACAACATTTATCATCAGTTTTTGGTCAGGATCTTGTATTGACAATGCAAGAGTCCAGCACTCTGTAAAGTCTCTCCGGCACATCCCAAAGACTTTCAATGAATTTAAGCTTGTTTCTGCCACAGAATAAAACATTTTAAAAGATAATTGCAACTTTTTATCTCACAATTGTGAGTTTACATCTGACAATTCTGACGTTTTTCTCAGAATTGTGAGGTGTAAAGTCAGAATTGTGAGATATGAGAAGTCACAATTACCTTTTTTATTTTTATTCTGCAGCTGAAACAAGTGTCAGTAATTAAATTAAATTAAACTAAATGAAAATAATATTTTATCACTGCCAAATCTCATGCTCCCTCCCAACCATTCTTTAACAAATTGAGACTGATGCATCTTGACATTGTAGTTTTTTTTTCATATTCCAGGATGACAAAGAAGGTGTGCACATCCCATGCACCTTAACTGGGCTCAGGTGCAGAAAAAAAAAAAAAAAACAATAATAGAAGAAAGAAGTGTGATGACCGCACACTGTAAATAACAGCTCCAAACAACTTTTCATTGAAAAGGCAATGTTTTGACCATCAGGTCTTTATCAGGCACAATACACAAGTGGAATAAAATACACTCTTTTTAGAAACAGGTAATCACCTTAATTAGACACACACTCAAAAACATGTGACACAAGAAAAAAAACAAAAAAAAAAACGTTACAATCGTTATTTTTGTATGTTGTAATTTATTGTTGTTGTTGTTGTTGTTGTTGTTTACATATGCCTTTTTTATTTAATATCATATTCTTGCAGTTTACCCTCATGTGGCATAATTTTATTGTTTTTCTTGCCACATGATTTGAATAATCTGTCACATATTTTTGAGTGTGTGTCTAATTAAGGTGATTACCGGTTTCTATAAAGAGAGTATTTTATTCCACTTTTGTATTGTGCCTGATAAAGACCTGATGGTCAAAACATTGCCTTTGAAAATGAAAAGTTGTTTGGAGCTGTTATTTACAGTGTGCGGTCATCACACTTCTTTTTTTCCATCCTGGAATATGGCCATGATGTGTCTTTATACATGGCTGTTTAAGAAATTAAAAGCTACACACTCCATCAGTCAGGGTTAGAAGAACTGTTGGCAAACATATAACATACTAGAAACATAATAAATCACTGCAATAATCGTCCAGTCATAGACTCTTAAGCATTTGCCATAAATACAATCTGTGTGTGTGGGGGTTGTGGTGGTTAGGCAGTGTATGTACACTCACCTAAAGGATTATTAGGAACACCATACTAATACTGTGTTTGACCCCCTTTCGCCTTCAGAACTGCCTTAATTCTACGTGGCATTGATTCAACAAGGTGCTGAAAGCATTCTTTAGAAATGTTGGCCCATATTGATAGGATAGCATCTTGGGGATAACATCCCCCACACCCTTACACCACCACCACCAGCCTGCACAGTGGTAACAAGGCATGATGGATCCATGTTCTCATTCTGTTTATGCCAAATTCTGACTCTACCATTTGAATCTCTCAACAGAAATCGAGACTCATCAGACCAGGCAACATTTTTCCAGTCTTCAACTGTTCAATTTTGGTGAGCTTGTGCAAATTGTAGCCTCTTTTTCCTATTTGTAGTGGAGATGAGTGGTACCCGGTGGGGTCTTCTGCTGTTGTAGCCCATCCGCCTCAAGGTTGTGTGTGTTGTGGCTTCACAAATGCTTTGCTGCATACCTTGGTTGTAACGAGTGGTTATTTCAGTCAAAGTTGCTCTTCTATCAGCTTGAATCAGTCGGCCCATTCTCCTCTGACCTCTAGCATCAACAAGGCATTTTCGCCCACAGGACTGCCGCATACTGGATGTTTTTCCCTTTTCACACCATTCTTTGTAAACCCTAGAAATGGTTGTGTGTGAAAATCCCAGTAACTGAGCAGATTGTGAAATACTCAGACTGGCCCGTCTGGCACCAACAACCATGCCATGCTCAGAATTGTTTAAATCACCTTTCTTTCCCATTCTGACATTCAGTTTGGAGTTCAGGAGATTGTCTTGACCAGGACCACACCCCTAAATGCATTGAAGCAACTGTCATGTGATTGGTTGATTAAATAATTGCATTAATGAGAAATTGAACAGGAAAGCGCGGAGGTATACGAGCTAGGCTAAGGGCAAACCCCACAAGACCGGCTCTTCCAACACTTATGTCCTCAAATGTTCGCTCTCTGGAAAACAAACTGGACTTAATTCAACTCAACCGGTCTACACAGCATGAGGCAAGGGATTGTTGTGTGTTTGTTTTCACTGAAACATGGCTAAACAACAACATTCCGGACTCCACCATTCAGCTACACGGGCTAACCTGCTGCCGAGCGGACAGAGACTCATCACTGTCTGGCAAGAATCGTGGGGGCGGCTTGTGTGTGTATATCAACAAAGAATGGTGTAACAATACTACGGTAGTATCAAAACACTGTACATCGCTGGTGGAGTATATGGTTGTGAAGTGTCGACAGTTCTATCTGCCGCGGGAGTTAACGGCCATTGTTATTGTCACGGTCTACATTCCCCCGTGTGCAGATGCTAAGGATGTGCTTTGTGAACTGTACAGCGCCATCAGTGATCAACAAACAAATAACCCCGACGGCTTTGTTATCATAGCCAGTGACTTCAACCACGCAAACTTAAAGACAGTTTTGCCAAAGTTTTACCATGTGAGCTTTGCAACAAGGGAAAACAACACACTGGACTTTGTTTACACAACAGTGAAGAACGCATACAAGGCTGAACCCCGCCCCCACCTCGGGTACTCCGATCACATCTCCATTATGTTAACCCCAGCATACAGACCACGTCTGAAACTCGCCAAACCGGTTCAAAAACGTATTACAATTTGCCCACAGGAGGCTACCTCAACACTACAGGACTGCTTCCAGTGCACAGACTGGAACATGTTTAAAGAGGCGGCCACCTACAAACAACCACACAGACCTGCAGGAGTACACAGAAATTGTGACTGCTTGCATCACAAAGTGCATCGATGATGTGACAGTCCCCAAGACCATCACTACACGTGCAAACCAGAAGCCATGGATGACAGCAGAGGTTCGTGGGCTGCTAAAGACCAGAGATGAAACATTCAGATCAGGAGATAAAGCGTCAAAAATGCAAGATGGTCATATGCTTAAAAAAAAAAAAAAAAAAAAAAAAAAAAAAAAAAATCAACAACCACTTCACAGACAGCAGGGACACACGGAGCCTGTGGCAAGCCATTCAGACCATCACTGACTACAAGCCCCCGCCACAGGCCAGTGATGATGATACATCCCTCCCAGATGCACTCAACCACTTTTATTCACGGTTTGAAATGCAGAATGATACACCTGCACAAAAACTGCCCACACCTCCCAACAACCAGGTGCTCCGTCTGTCTCCAGCCGACGTAAGGAAGACCCTATCTAGGATTAACCCACGCAAGGCTGTGGGTCCTGACAACATACCTGGCCATGTACTGAGAGACTGTGCTGCACAGCTGACAGATGTCCTAACAGATATCTTCAACACGTCACTGAGCCAGGCAGTCGTCCCCACTTGTTTCAAATCCACGTTACCAAAGAAATCACCTGTGTCCTGTCTAAATGATTACTGTCCCATAGCACTAACTCCAATCATAATGAAGTGCTTTGAGAGATTAGTCATGCACAACATCAAAACCAGCCTCCCCAACACACTCGATCCACTCCAGTTTGCATACCGTCCAAACCACTCTACGGATGATGCAATTTCCTCCACCCTCCATCTGGCTCTTACCCACCTAGAAAACAAAGACTCCTATGTCAGAATGCTGTTCATTGACTTCAGCTCAGCATTCAACACAATAATCCCACAACAGCTCGTCAACAAACTAAACCTGCTAGGCCTCAACAATTCCCTCTGTAATTGGATCCTGGACTTTCTAACCGGAAGACCTCAGTCAGTCCGTGTTGGCCACAACACCTCGAGCACTACCACACTGAGCACAGGTGCCCCACAGGGCTGTGTGCTCAGCCCGCTCCTCTTCACGCTGTTGACCTACGACTGCACTGCCAAGTTCAGCTCCAACCACATCATCAAGTTCGCCGATGACACAACTGTGGTAGGTCTCATCGGCAACAACGATGAAATGCACTACAGAGAGGAAGTGGCACAGCTGGCTGAATGGTGTGGCACTAACAACCTGTCCCTCAATGTGGGGAAGACGAAGGAGGTTGTGATGGACTTCAGGAGAAACTCTGTTGACCACCCCCCACTGACCATCAACAGCTCGACTGTGAAGAGAGTCAGCAGCACTAAATTCCTGGGGGTACACATCACAGAGGATCTCACCTGGACCACCTGGACCATCAACACCATGTCACTCTCCAAGAAGGCACAACAGCTCCTACACTTTCTCTGCCGGCTGAAAAGAGCAAGTCTCCCTCCGCCGATTCTCACCACCTTCTACAAGGGCACCATTGAGAGTGTGTTGACCAGCTGCATCTCTGTCTGGTATGGAAACTGTAGTGCAGTGGACCGCAAGACCCTACAGCGGACAGTGAACACAGCTACAAGGATCATCGGTGCCTCTCTCCCCTCCATCCTGGATATTTTCCTTGCACGATGCTCCAGCAAAGCAAACAGTATCGTGAAGGACCCCACCCACCCCTTTCACAGTCTTTTCCAGCTCCTTCCATCAGGAAGATGGTTCAGGAGCATCAGAGCCCGCTCCACCAGACTGCTCAACAGCTTTTTCCCCCAGGCTGTGAGAGCCCTTGACTTGACTTGACTTGACTTGACTTGACTTGACTTGACTTGTGTTCCTAATAATCCTTTAGGTGAGTGTATATACATCCATCAGGCATAACAAAATGACCACCTTCCTAATATTGTGTTGTGCCCCCTTTTGCTGCCAAAACGGCCCTGACCTGTCAAGTCATGGACTAAACCCCTGAAGGTGTGCTGTGGTATCTGGCATCAAGATGTTAGCAGCAGGTCCTTTAAGTCCTGTAAGTTGCGAGGTGGGGCATCCATGGACTGGACTTGATTGTTCAGCACATCCCACAGATGCTCGATTGGATTGAGATCTGGGCAATTTGGTGGCCAAGTCAACACCTCAAACTCATTGCTGTGCTCCTCAAACAATTCCTGGACCATTTTTGCTTTGTGACAGGACACATTATCCTGCTGAAAGAGCCACAGCCACCAGAGAATACCGTATGTACACCCTTTCATGGAAAAGGTATTCCCTGGTGGCTGTGGTCTGCAACAATGCTTAGGGAGGTGGTTTGTGTCAAAAGTAACATCCACATGGATGGCAGGACTCAAGGTTTCCCAGAATAACATTGCTCAAAGCATCACACTGCCTCAGCTGGCTTGCCTTCTTCCCATAGTGCATCCTGGTGCCATGTGTTCCCCAGGTAAGCCATCCACGTGATGTAAAAGAAAACGTGATTCATCAGACCAGGCCACCTTCTTCCATTGCTCCGTGGTCCAGTTCTGATGCTCACATGCCTACTGTTGACTTTTGGCAGTGGACAGGGGTCAGCATGGGCACCCTGACTGGTCTGCAGCTATGCCACCCCATACACAACAAACTGTTATGCATTATGTATTCTGACACCTTTCTATCAGAACCAGCATTAACTTCTTCAGAAATGTTTAGCTACCGTAGCTCGTCTATTTGATTGAACCACACAGGCCAGCCTTCGCTCCCCATGTGCATCAATGAGCCTTGGCCGCCCATGACCCTGTCGCCGGTTCACCACTGTTCCTTCCTTGGAGCACTTTGTGTGCAGAGTCCGGGAACACCCCACAAGAGCTGCAGTTTTGGAGATGCTCTGACCCAGTTGTCTAGCCATCACAATTTGGCCCTTGTCAAACTCACTCAAATCCGTACTCTTGCGTATTTTTCCTGCTTCTAACACAGCAATTTTAAAGACAAAATGCTCACTTACTGCCTAATGCATCCCACCCACGAACAGGATCATCAGTGGTCAATCAAGAGATCATCAGTGGTCAATCAGTCACTTCATTTATCAGTGGTCATAATGTTATGCCTGATCGGTGTATATAGTCCACTATGACCAACTGTACAGTGACTGTACGTGTAAACAGTTCTTTAGTTTTGTGCACTTGGAGTAAAGTACCTTTTATATTTACACTCACCGGAACCTTTCATCACATAAATCTTAGTGAGTGAGTCAAATACTCAGACCAAATCAGCAAAGCAAAAGCGACCATAAATATGCAGGAAAATAATCATCATAAATCCCCTATACTGAAGCTTGCCGGATTTTAATATTACTTGTCTTTTGGCCTGAAACTAAACCAGTCCACTGAAGTGAAAAGTAATCCATTTGGAGGAAAATCCTGCGTTATGGGTCTTTAAATTGCTTTACCAACAAATCGTCCTTTCCAGCACATCTAAGTGAGTTGCCCTCTTCGACCTTATAAATTACGTTTTCAGTTGGCTTACTTAAAAACAGGATTAAGACTGACACACATTCTTCTGGGTTAAGTTTGCTGTAATCTCTACTGATTAGATAGAAATGACTATCCAAACTTCTTGAATATCTTGTGAGGAAAACCAATTCACTGGCGTTCTGCTCGTGTCACTGCACAGCTCGAATTAGACTTATTACACAGCCCATTTCTTCTACTGTACGCTTCAACTTACCCAATATGGACTAAATAGTTATTCTGAATGTCCTATTTAATATTTAAAGGACGTGGCACAAAAGACAAACTGAAATAAATACAGTAATAAATGAATAGTAAATATCTAATCAGTCTTAATTCTGTTTAAATAAAAAAAAATTAAATAAAATAAAGTGTAAATGCAAGAATAAATTAATACATTATTAGTGAAATAATTTAGCATAATAAAATCAATAAATTAAAGTAAATGCAGGACCACATTTTTCAAATGATCAGGCCATTTATGAAAAATACATAAATATGAAATAATTACATACAACATAAATATAAAATAAATATGTAATAAAACATAAATATAAAATAAAAATAAAAATAAAACCAATTCATAAATTCAGAATTCATAAATTATTACTGAATTGTACAATTTAGCATTAAAAAGAAGGAAAAAAGAAAAGAAAATCAGTAAATTCAGAAACAAATTTTCCAAAACTTAAACTCAGACAATTTATAAATGAATACAGAATAAATAAATATGAAATATTAATTTTCATATTTATGTATTATTATAAACATGCAATAAAGACATTACAATTAAAATTGTACTCATTTATGCAGGTTTAGTCCTTCCATCCATTCTAAGGTGCACTAGGCTGAAGCTTCATTTACACTAACAACAATTCCCATGCTGCACAGTGCCCTACACTAAAAGATGACTGTGAAAAATGTTTTATCCTTTTGATCTTTCATTCAAAAATATCAAAAAATTATAACCTTTCATTGAAGTCAAACTATTGAAAGTGGGGAAACTCACATTATGAAATGTTTTTCTCCAATGCATGCTGGCCACAATTATTGGCACCCTTAGAAATTCTTGTGAGTAAAATATCTCTGAAGTACATTCCCATTCATATTTAAATTTGTTTAGCACACCAGGGTGACTAGGAGCATGAAATTGTCCAGCCATGACTTCCTGTTCCACAGGAGTATAAATATGAGGAAACACAAAGGCCAAATTCCCTTAATAAAACCAAAGAACATAGTTCAGATGTGCAGCAAAAGATTGTTGAGCTTCACAAAATAGAATGTGGCTGTAAGAAAATAGATAAATAGCAATAATTAAGAAGTTCCAATCAACTCAAGATGTTAGGAATCTGCCTGGAAGAGGACGTGTGTCTATATCATCCTAATGCACGACAACGAGGAGAGTTTGAGTGGACAAAGACTCTCCAAGAATCACAGATGGAGAATTGCTGAGATTAGTTGAGTTTTGGGGTCAGAAAGTCTAAGAAAATTAGCAAACAGCAACTATATCAGCACATGTTGTTTGGGAGGGTTTCCAGAAAAATCATCCTCGCTCTTCCAGAAACAAACTCCAGCATATTCAGTTGTCAGACACGACTGGAACTTTAAACAGGACCTGCTTCTATGATCAGATGAAACCAAACAAAAAAAAAGAGCTTTTTGGCAGCAAACCTGCCAGATGTGTTCGGTGCAAACAGGAATAAAAAGTACCCCATCCCTATGAATTAAATATACCGCTGGATCTTTAATGTTGTGGGCCGATTTTTTTGCTGGAGGTCCTGGAAATCTTGTTCAGATAAATGGCATCATGGATTCTAGTAAATACCGACAGATAAAAAAATCAAAACCTGACGGCCTCTGCTAGAAATCTTATAATGGGCTGTGGTTGGATCTTCCATCAGAACAACGATCCAAAGCAAACATCAAAATCAACACAAGTGTCACTGAGCACAAAATGAAGCTTCTGCCATGACCATCCCAGTCCCCTGACCTGAACCCTAGAAAATGAGTGATGAACCGAAGAGAAGGGCTGGGAATCTGAATGATCTGGAGAGATTCTGTATGGAGGAATGGTCTCTGATCTCTTGTCAGGTGTTCTCCAAACTCATCATGCATTATAGGAGACAACTCAGGGCTGTTATCTTGGGAAAGTAGGTTGCAATAATTGTGGTCAACATAAACTTGAAAAAAAAAAAAACATTTATTTCATAATGTGATTTTTTTTTTTTCAAATGTTTTACTTCAATGAAAGGTTAGAATTTTTTTAATGAAAGATCAACAATGCAGATTTATTTTCATTTATTTACCAATGCTGGTTGGACATCGTATACTGTTGGTTCTTACTGATGCATTGATGTTATATCACTGTAGTGTGCCAATTCAAAGACCATTCCTTCAAAGTCTGAGAATGTCGGAACGAGTGTTGTCAAATGAGACGGTCTAGCCTACGGATGTCTTTTTTTTGGAAGTCAATGGGTGCCATCAACTGTCTGGTTACTTAAGCACGAGTATGACAAAATAAAATTTTTGGGTGAACTACTGCTTTAAGGAGGTAAATGGTACTTATACACCTTGTTTGTCATGTCATGACAATACATTTTGGCAGTGAATGATTTGGGCGGGTATTTGAGAGCTTTTGGACTAGAAATTGTCAACCTGCTAGCAACACTCTCCATTTGATTTACCTTTCATTTCTGGGGAAACGAAGGACACATTTCGAGGCCACATTTGAAAGAATATTTGAATTGGGGCAGCCTTCGTCGGGCCACTGTGATGCAATCGGCCTTTGAATGCGGCCTTCGAAGGATGCGGCCTCTAAACTGGGATGCAGCTTTTGTGTGCAGAGACAAACAGGCTAATACAGAACATTGAAATCACTCACAGTAAAAACGTCATCTTGCCAGTACTCAGAGTAGACAGTTCATAAACACCAATGTCATTGCTTCAAATTAGCTTTGTCAAGTCATACTGTACCAATCACTAATCATAACCTTAGAGCTATTTGCATTCAGATGCAATGTGACCTTAAGACTGGAGCTTGAGGCTTTTCATTAGTGGCCTTCAAACAACACAAAAGCATTCAGTACTTGCTATGAGAGGTGATATTCTTGTCACGAGTTTACATGTCGAAAAGCAATTGATATAAGCTGAAACGTTCTCCAGAAAACAATAGCTGTTGTAATTATATTTGGGAAAGGAGTAATCATTCTCAAGAAAGAACCCTTGATTATTTGGCAGTTGCAAAAACTTGTGGCACAAATCAGTTTTTAAAACCAAAGGATTGCCCAAAAGATTTCCCAAAACAACAGTTGTGCTGCTGGAGTGCATTTTTCAGATGCTAAATCATCTCAAATAAGCAAACCTAATATTAAAATAATCGCTTACACAAGGAAACCAGTCACAAGGAATGAAAGTTTTTCTTTTGATGTAGCCATAACCAAAAGATACAGCCTTCTGTCTGTTCACCCCATCAGTCATTGATCACTAGATGATTCTCTGCAACGACAATCAATAACCCTATTTAAATGGAGAAATATGTATTTCACAGACATACTTTGTGATTGAAATACTATCCGAATAAAATAAAATTATCCTCACACAACTTTAGTAAACAGTCTTTTTTTCTGCAAACTTGAGCATATTCTGAGAAACAATCTCGTTCGGTTAGGATTGTAGTATATTATTTTTTTCACAGCGCTTCTCATTTTGTCAATAGCTGTCGATAACCAAGTTCAACTAAAGCTAAATTTGCACATTCATTAAGGATTTAAAACTGTAAAACTACATAATACTTAAAAAGAAAATTAAAATAATGAGTTTTATGTGTTATACTGTAAGGTCCATCCGTTAGCCCAAGGACGGAATCTAACGGCCTGGTCGAAGGACTTCTGCGTGTTCGCCTTCTCAGCACTTCTGTTGGATTCACTTAATTTATGACCATCGAATTTTAAATCTGACTCCATGAATAATTTGATCTTACTCCAATTCTTTGTAACTTTGTTACATTTGTTACATTTGTAACTTAACAGCTGATCATAAGTTTAGTTGTGATTTAATTTAGATCGTTGATTTCTCTTGTATCTCTTAATTTCAAATACTCGTTCCTCCATGGGACCCGGAGTCGCTCAGAGGATAATGCTCGCGATTATAATTACATTACCTCACGGACGCAAATTAGTCAGTTCTGATATTGCAGAGGATTGCAGAGTGAACTATTTTACCTTTAAGTGAGTCGCAAATGCTTACTCATAACAGAAAGTATAATTTTAGCAATAGTCACGAAGAGCTGCAACTTGTTAATAACAGTGACAGTCAGAAATCAGATTGCCCCTCATGCTTAGCGCCATGCTCCGGTCATGGGGTCCTCGGTATGAATCTGCCCTGACAGAAAGATTTACGGAAACTCCTACAAACTCCTCATGCGACACTACTTGAGTAATGATTTATGAAAAATACAGAATAAATCAAGATTAACATTTATTTTGGCCAGACAGAACTTAAAGAACATAATTAAACATGAATCCATGGTACACAACTTTCAGCATAAAATACAATTAAGTAATATGAAAATAGTTTCAAAGAGTCATATCTGGCACAATACATACAGTGTGTGTGAGTGTCTCTTATGACACCGACACAACACTGCATGGGGGCTTCTGTCTACCGAATATTCCCCCAAATGGCAGCCCTGCTACCCTTCCTTAAATACCCAGACCAGAACAAAGGGTTGTAACTATTTGCAACTCAAACACCTAGTTTGGGGGGAGAAGATCAGATATCTTTGGAGAGACCACTCAAAAAGAGAACACAAGTCTCATATGTTTCAATCTTTCTAACCCTATCAGTGACTTCAGTGATGTTGAGACCATTTTACCAATCGCACTATGACCTTTAAAAAGACACCAGACATGAAAGGGATAAAACAATAGATTCACAAGATAAATCATATGTAGTATATCTGCATTCTGGGACTTGAATCAGTGGGAAGGGGGAAAGGGAGGGGATGAGGAGAGAGGGGAGAGGGTTTGGTCAGGGTGGTGTCCTACAGTTTCTCTGTGAGATCTTCTCTTCAGATTGAGTTTTATTGTTTTAATGCAGGGTGTTGGATCTCAGCTTTTGTCTTAGCAGTAAAACCGCTCCTTACAATACAGTCAAACCAAACATTATTCAGACACCAGATATATTTTTTTACTAGTGAGTGCAGGACACTATAGTTCATTTATATAAGTGAGGATAGCAAAATAAAATAAACTGTGACATATTATACCCAAAAATTCTTCATATAGTGGACTACCAGTAAAATGTATAAAAATTTGGGCCCCAAATTATTCCGACACTTTGACCTGACCATGTGTTTTTTTTCTTCAATTGCTAACGTGACCTTTGACACCACAGACTGAACAAAATGAAGCATTGCTTGGTCATTGGTTGACAAATTAATATCATCTAATTGTGTACTTAAATTTAACACCTGACAGCTGATTGGTTGACTGTAATCCATTACATACCTTTCTATCAAAATTATCTGACATTATCAAGATTCATTTGTTCTGACACAGTTTAACTCTGAGTTCTTGTCATATTATTACCATTTTCTAAACTATAGCGAATAAACTGTGATAATGTGAGAAAATTTTGGGAGAACGGGAGAAAAGTTGCTCAAGTTTAGGAATGTTGTCCCATTCTTGTCTAATACAGGCTTCTAGTTGCTCAACTGTCTTAGGTCTTCTTTGTGGCATCTTCCTCTTTATGATGCGCCAAATGTTTTCTATGGGTGAAAGATCTGGACTGCAGGCTGGCCATTTCAGTACCTGGATCCTTCTTCTACACAGCCATGATGTTGTAATTGATGCAGTGTGTGGTCTGGCATTGTCATGTTGGAAAATGCAAGGTCTTCCCTGAAAGAGACGACGTCTGGATGGGAGCATATGTTGTTCTAGAACTTGGATATACCTTTCAGCATTGATGGTGCCTTTCCAGATGTGTAAGCTGCCCATGCCACACGCACTCATGCAACCCCATCCCATCAGAGATGCAGGCTTCTGAACTGAGCGCTGACAACAACTTGGGTTGTCCTTGTCCTCCTTAGTCCGGATGACATGGCGTCCCAGTTTTCCAAAAGAACTTCAAATTTTGATTGGTCTGACCACAGAACAGTTTTCCACTTTGCCACAGTCCATTTTAAATGAGCCTTGGCCCAGAGAAAACGCCTGCGCTTCTGGATCATGTTTAGATATGGCTTCTTTTTTGACCTATAGAGTTTTAGCTGGCAACGGCGAATGGCACGGTGGATTGTGTTCACCGACAATGTTTTCTGGAAGTATTCCTGAGCCCATGCTGTGATTTCCATTACAGTAGCATTCCTGTATGTGATGCAGTGCCGTCTAAGGGCCGAAGATCACGGGCATCCAGTATGGTTTTCCGGCCTTGACCCTTACGCACAGAGATTGTTCCAGATTCTCTGAATCTTTGGATGATATTATGCACTGTAGATGATGATAACTTCAAACTCTTTGCAGTTTTTCTCTGAGAAACTCCTTTCTGATATTGCTCCAGTATTTTTGGCCGCAGCATTGGGGGAATTGGTGATCCTCTGCCCATCTTGACTTCTGAGAGACACTGCCACTCTGAGAGGCTCTTTTTATACCCAATCATGCCAATTGACCTAATAAGTTGCAAATTGGTCCTCCAGCTCTTCCTTATATGTACATTTAACTTTTCCGGCCTCTTATTGCTACCTGTCCCAACTTTTTTGTAGCCCTCATGAAATCCAAAATGAGCCAATATTTGGCATGACATTTCAAAATGTCTCACTTTCAACATTTGATATGTTATCTATATTCTATTGTGAATAAAATATAAGTTTATGAGATTTGTAAATTATTGCATTCTTTTTTTTATTCACAATTTGTACAGTGTCCCAACTCTTTTGGAATTGGGTTTGTATATATAAACTTTTTGAAAGAAATTAATATTTGTATTCAGCAAGGACACATTCAAATGATTCAATTGACAGTAAAGAAATCTTTGTTATAAAAGATATCCATCAAAAATAAATGCTGTTCTTTTGAATGATATAGGAAAATGTGTTTTCCACTAAAATATTAAGCAAACTGTTGATTATTACATTAATAATAATGTTTCTTGAGCAGCAAATCCTCACATTAGAATGATTTCTGAAGGATCATGTTTTTTCTATATTTCTACTCAATTAAATGCAGCCATCATATATACATATATATATATATATATATATATATATATATATATGAGAACTTGTCTGGGAATTAGTCACTGTGAGTCAAAAGACAAAAACGATGAAAAGATGAAAACAGCGGTCAACACTGTTGGTCTGATTATGCAGATGAAAAGCAGGAATCTTCTGAGTATTCAAAACCTCATCGGCAGGTCACCAGCGAGCTGTCACCACTTCCATATTGGGCCGCCAGTAGAGCGTTCCCTTGAAATGTTTTCTAACAGACTGTCAAACAGTAAAGCTATTCTCATCAATCTAGACAGCCAAGCACAACAGACGAAAATGCTCGTCACCGAGGAAGTGTGGAGGGGGTACTTTATATTGTTGTAAAGGAAATAGGAAATTTGTAAAAGGAAAGACAGTGATGAAAAAATGAAATAAATATAATAATAATAATAATAATAATAATAATAATAATAATATCGGTGATGCTCATAAATTTTGATCTGTAAAAAATTACAGCACTTTTTAGTATTTTTGTAATGCATGCAAGCATTAAGGAAGAAAACAGCGTAGTTTACATGAGATGTATTCACATACATCCATTTCCATACATTCGAATATTTTTCTATAAAGATTCTATATTATTATTATTATTATATATAATAATTTATATTATCTAAAATATTCTATACATACGAATATTTTTTTCTGTTTAGATCATGTTTCAACAAGACCTATTGACAAAATGCCAGCAAAGCAGTTCTGTTAGTTATCAGACTTTAGAAGATAGATTTTTGGAAAAGTTTTATATTGTAATAAAGCTGTAAGATTAAAGGGTCAGTTTACCCCAAAATGAGAATTCTGTCATTAATTCCTCACCCTAATGTCGTTCCAAATCCGTAAGATCTTCGTTCATCTTCGGAACACAAATTAAGATATTTTTTATGAAATCCGAGAGCTCTCAAAAACCAGCATCTGCACTAAATTGCATATTTTTAGTAAATTTTGGAATTGAGCTGTTTTTCCCCCCTCCTCGATTATGAGCTCCATATGCTCACTTTATACTTTATCATACTATCTATCTAGTCATATCAGACTCTTGGTGATTCTCTATTGCCATAGACTGTCCGTGAATTTTCTTGGCAAGGATTTTTCCAGGGTAGGTTGCCAGGTCTTTCATCAACCCTCCCCATGGCTTTGCATTACACACCTACAGACAATTTAGTATCGCCAATTCACCATATAGTGCATGTTTTTTGGATTGTGGGGGAAACCGGAGCACCCAAAGGAAAGCCACGCAGACATAATCAGACATCCTGCTCTCTACTAAAAACATATTTTCCATTATTTCCATCGTTCCACCAAAGAACAGTCTTGATAAATTGATATTCCAATAATAATCACCAAAATTAAAAGGCTAAACAGAGGCCAAAGCAAGTTTAATCCAAAACAGCTGTAGGCTGTTAGAGCTACTTTTCTGCAAAGCTCAATTCCTCTGAGCTGGTCCAGAACCAGTAAATCAGCTTTATGAAACAGGCACCTGTGCTGGACAAATATGATAAGTGTGGCGCCGGCCGTGTACACTGGCAGAACGGCACTGTGGGGATTAAAACTGTTCACAGGAGAACCTTCAGGGGAGCCAAACACAAGTGGCTGTTTTTTGACAATGAACCCTCTTCAAAAGCAGGAGATGATTCTCTTCTGGAGAGTCTTTCAAAAATATGCCTGCAAATGTTCTAGTGCTATTCTAATTATGTGAATTACGTCCTAGAGAGAATGGCATTTGCAATTTCAAATTAGAGTGTCATCACCAGCCAAGATGTGTTGAAAGATTCCAACAAAACATAAATCTAATTAATTTTGAATTGAGTTTATATAGAAAAAGTCATGCAAGTCAAGATATTTTAAAGCATTTGAATAATGTAATATAATAACATATATAATTTAATATCATATTTAAAGGTAGGCACAATCTGAATTCTCAGATACAGTGAACATATTTAGTCCTGGTTTCACAGACAGGGCTTAGTTCAATTAGGACATTTAAGTAGCTTTTATAAACATGCCTTAGGGAAAAACATTACTGGTGTGCATCTTGAGACAGGCTTAAGCCTTGTCTGTGAAACCAGGGATAGTATAATAGTATCTGCAAGGTGGAACAAAAAGGGAAAAAAGAAAGAAAAAAGTCATTTTAAAGACTGAACACTCTTCAGGTATATGGCCCATCTTCATCGGCTCATTTGGGGCAATATCATTCCCTTACAAGACAAATATCCACCTGTATTCATCGTTTCTGGCTCCAATCAAACCTCAACATCCTATCCTGGCGAGTCTTCAGACGCTCTCATCCTCCCTGCTGACTGGAACCAGTCATTTATCTATTTTCACCTCTGTTCTGTTGTTTACCAGTAATTTGGACATCTGTCAAGGTGGTGGGTTTGCCACCCCTCTGGTGTCATTAATGAGCCCTTCTTTTGCCAAATCAACTAAGATAGATGGGGTTATCAGTGGAGCCCTGGATGCAGATCAAATCCAGTCCTGTTTGGCTGCTGTTCCTTTTTTTGCAAGCTAGGGCAATTACTATACGATGAAGGGTGCCAGGAGACCAGCATCTTCAAGCAGATCTAGTATAGTATAGTGAAAAGTTCAACTGACATCATTGAAGAAGTCTCTTGTGTATGTGCAAAGAGATAAAAGTACCCTTAAATCTTCCATACATCTTAAATGTTTCCATGTGGAAAAGAAGGCCTCAGGCTGAATTGATGAAATGATAAGCATCGAAAATCTTTTGGTTGCATTTGCCATAGTCTACAGATGCCAACAAAACATATTAAGACCCTAACAAATGTTCTATTACCCTGAAAACTGTTCAGGTTCCCATTTCGAGATTTTAGACTATAGGTTATCGGCTACTGCCTACATAGACAGCTGTCTTCTAGGGAAGCATCCCAACTGAAATGGAATTTGTGACTGATTTGAAAACTGCATAGGCTTTAGTCAACATCAAATTAATTTCTTTAGTGCATGGTAGTTTTGACTCGCTACTTATTTTAATACAACCAAGGTTGTTGAGCTTGTTGCAATGCATTCTAGGATTGCACACTCTGGGAACAATAAAAAGGCTACCTTAGAGTTTGGCAAGGGATCTTAGAGGAGCATAATTAAGTTTAAAATTATCTTTTTGAGCAGGCTTCGCGGCAGGAAGTGAGGTCTTAAAATACCGCCTGTGGAGGAAGCTCACTAGGTTTTGGAACAAAATGCTGGTCAGAAGTCACAGTCTTTATATACTAATGATTTCTGCACCCGGCTTGTGTCCTCATTACCAGAAGGCATGCATGGATCAGTCAAGTATTTAAGGGGGGTTTCATTGCAACTTTCATCCTTTGTTTCAAAGTTATAAAGATTTATATATGCTGAATGTTGCTGAAAATTTTGCTTGGCCATCACAGCAATAAATTATCCTACATTTTAAAATGTTCAAATTGTAATAATATTTCACAATATTACTGTTTTTACTTAATTTTCAAATAAATGCAGACATAAGCCATATTCGCACAGGATTAGTACTATCTGGGGACCTCAGGTGATTTAGAAATAGGCTACATCCACTCTGGAGAAAATAGTGAAGTCATCGTTCAGCTCAGTTAAATTCTCATACAATGGTGTCAATGCAGGGAGATCAGTAATATTCTTGAATATTTAATGTCCACAACTAAGCAAGCCAAAAGCCAAAGGCAACAGTGACAAGGAACCAAAACTCCATCAGGTGACAGAATGGAGAAAAACCTTGGGAGAAACCAGGCTCAGCTCTACAGTTCACCTCTGGCCAACGAACGAACAGTGTATGATTATGATTCAGGCAGCATTGCAGGTCAGAAGTCAGATTAGATTGGAACATTCAAAACATTTATCCAGTTTCATCCACTTCACCAGGCTAAAATCTAATAGCTCAAGCTTTACGCTTGATTTATTTGTAACACATTAACCTCGAATTATGATATGAACACCCTTGTTGATTGTGCAATATATAGGCTATTGCTTGGAAATGTCTTACCGTTATAGGTCTAGCTGTAAGATACATCTGCTGTATCTTACAGCTACTGCTATACATGTCATCCGTCTCCATTTAATCATTCATTTTGTTTTCGCTCTTCTGATGGTTTTCAGCTTTCTCTTTTTGCAAATTGTATAGCTGTATGGTGTATAGCAATATGACTCACTTAAAACACTCCAACGCAGCCTCCGTTCTTCTCAAAAGATGGATAAAAAGGTGCACAGGAAACAAAAACCTTGAAAAAAAATTATACGACCCGCCAAATCACAGAGATGCCAGTTTGCATGGGACTAATATTATCACAGGACCTCTGTGTTCGGCAAAATATGGTAGGGAATTTGCGAGGGAATTGTCAACTGTCTGGTTACCAACATTCCTTAAAATATCTTCTTTTGTGTTCAACAGAAGAAAGAAACTCATACAGATTCGGAACAACATAAGGATGAATAAATGAAACAGAATTAAAATTTTGGGCTAATCTATTCCTTTAACCTAGCTCTGACTATGAACAGCCTGGCTTGTTTCAGACTTTGAGATCAATAACACTTGTTTGTGAGAGACTCTGCGTGACATAAGCTCATTAATGAAAAACTAGAAAGTAAAAGAATGGTCATGAATCCCAATTAAGATAGTTTAAAACAATGTTTAGTGCTTATTTGGAAGTCTAGTCTAAATTCAAGGTCTTGTGAACTGAGTATTTAATTAATAAACTTGCAACCACATTTTAACAGCTTAAGTGTTTTGAATAGTAATGCAAACGTCCATGCACATTTGAACAAGGACATGTATTTTCATGCCATTGAAAACATCTCAACACGCAGATCGAACACTCATGCAATGCATGCGGCTCACACTGCGACATTTACACACATCCAGGTGTGTTCTGTGAGGCTTCATTCCTTCAATAGGCATCTTCACTTAAATGAACGCCTATGGTTTTTGACTATTCTGACTCAGACTTTCAGAGACCCCAAAGGCCAAATTATCATCGCACAGTCCCAGCATGATCAAGCGTATTCCCTGCCGATCGATGCAGCATAATTACATGTCATCTCTCATTCTACAGAATTAGCTCTGTCGGCTGATGTCCCCTCTTCCTGTCTGTCTCTTTCTCATCACACACTGTTCTGCAGCAGAAGAACATCAAGGTTTGATCATGTCCAATGCGGGTGCAGCAGCGCTACAGTAAACCTACTAATAGGCATCCTGCTGAGCTGTCACTGCATCAATCTCCGGATGGCAAAGATAGATTACTCTGCTTATTAGGGAAACTCACACTGCAGACAAAAATGGAGCAGCTACAATCCATTATGGAGTCTCCCTGCACAAAAAGGCACATCAAACAGAGCATAGATTTGATTCTAATGGTCAAATCATGTGGACTGTAATGGCAAAGAACTTCTGTTAAGGTGACTGCGCCTTTGCCAAAGCCTTTGTTTCATATTTCTCGTTTTAAAAGTCCAATTCAAGATTTCATTACTCAGAAGAGTGGCCTTCCGACCAGCTGGAGAATTTCAGAAGGAAACCACAGAGCAACCTTCTCCGCTTCAGTACCAAAGGTGCAAATAAACAAAAGCACAGCACTCCGTGAAATCAATCAGGGGAGCCAACAGGTGGCTGCAGTCCAATCCAAAATTTGCATTCAATGGCACAATGAGGAACATAACCTTGGCCTCGCTTTCTAAAGACTCCATTAGCATTTGAGTGAAAGCAGTCATGGGATGACAAGCGCAGCGTTTCCCCATGTGTTTTACCTTATGTGACTGCAATAACTCAAGTTCAAACACTTTCACGCTGACGGAATCACACTCAGATGGGAGGCGGTAGCCAATTTAAAGGTGTATCATATCATTTTATCCATGTTTTACTTCTAAGGAAATGAAAGGAATTAAGTTGAAAAAAACTGTTTAAAATGATCAAGACTCATATCAGTGGCCTAGAAACAGCTCTTTTAATGTACGATTACACTATGTTGTGGAGTAAATCCTGCAAATTCATGTAGCGAAAGGACATTTGACCAAGTAGGGAATCTAACCCCTGGTTTCACAGACAAGGTTTAAGCCTAGTCCCAAACTAAAATTGTATGTTTGGGCTGTTTTAACTGAAAGCAGCTTGCACTGACATGTTTTAAAATATGACAAGATGCTGTAAGAATGGATTTCACCTGAGAACGAACTCAAGAGATCTAAGCTGCACTAAGACAATAAAACTTCACTCATCTGAATAAGAAAAAACAAGACTCAATCTTATCTCCTCCCCTGCCGAGTTCTGACCCTCTCACCCTTCCTGCCTCGGAGACCACACAATCATGCAAATCTCACAGATACTGCCACAAGGTGTTTCTCTGTGGTCAATATAAATACTTTTGGTGCAGCTGGTAAACAGGTTTCATTCCCACATCAGAGGAACAGGTCATAATAAAGACAACAGAGCTTGTCCCCCTGGTGTGGGAGATGCTCATAAAGATCTTTTGATAAACATTTGCTGTCATCCCCCAAAGATAGGTGTGACCATTTGGTCACGAGAAAAGTTCAACCAAAAGCTGCATAAATATTTGGGTGCTAAATGTTTATTGTTCTTTTGTTCTGGTTGGGTATTTAAAGAGAATTGGCAAACCACTCAGGGAAGCATCTATAACCAGAACTTCCCACACTGCTGAAGTGTGTCTCTATTGCCAGGTAATAATGAATCTTTAAACTATTTTTATATTATCCCTTAATAGGGTTTTATATTGTATGCTGATCAGTTGTGTATAATGAGTTATTTGTAATTGTAATTGTGATTCTTTTATTTGGTTTTTGCCTGGCTAAAATAAACCTTTGTCTTGATTTACCTTGTATTATTCTGAAACCATTTCTTCTAGTATTGATCAAACCAGAGTCCTTTATTTCTGCAATTCTTTTGCCAGAATAGATCAAACCAAGGACCCCTGACTGAAACATGGAGCGCAGCATGCGGGATAATCTGATTTCTGACTATTACTGTATTAGCAAGTTGCAGCTTTCGTGACTATTACTAAAATTACACTTTTTGTTGAGTAAGCATGTGCGACCACTTAAAGGTAAAATATTCACTCTGTAATCCTCTGACTAATATCAGAACTGGCTAGGTTGTGATCGTGGGCGGCGAACCGGGACGCCGTTCCTGTGCGATATCGGGTCCCTTGATGAACGAATATTTGAAATTAAGAGATACTAAGAAAAATCAACGATCCAAATTTAATCACAACTAAAATTATGATCAGCTGTTAAATTACAAATGTAACAAATGTAACAAAGCTACAAAGAATTGGAGTCAGATAAAATTATTCATGGAGTCAGATTTAAAATTGGATCCTCACATTTTAATAAATTAAAGTGATCTTTTCAGAAGCGCCAGAAAAGGCATACACGCAGAAGTCCTTCGACCAGCTGCTGGATTCCTACATTGGGCCAATCAGCTGGACCTTACAATGCACATCATTAATGGGTTTTTTTTTTTTTGTCTCTGTCTAAGAAACATTTATTTTTACGTAAATGCCCTAATTGAACTAAAGCCTAATCCTGGCTTAATCTAAGCCCTGTCTGTGAAACCGGGCCTAAATGTCACAGTTTGTCCTCTTGGCTCAATATAAATACACAAACTTGTTTCCTGCATGTCCTAAATAACAAAAAAATAAGTTAAGAAAACACTATTGCTGAATGTTCTCTGAACTTTAACATAAACATTTTTTTTTTCATTTTGCAGACATTACGACAACGTTACTTTTGTATGTTCCCTGAATTTTCTGAAACAAGTAGTAACATTTAAAAAACATTACATTACAACATTACAGTAAATATACAACGAGCATAACATTATGACTAATATTGTGCTGCTTTGCTTTTGCTGCCAAAACAGCCCTGACCCGTCGAGGCATGGACTACACTAGACCCCTGAAGGTTTGCTATGGTATCTGGCACAAAGATGTTAGCAGCAGAAAGGATTTTAAGTGCTGTATGTCGCAAGGTGGGGCCTCCATGGATCATGTATTCTGACACCTTTCAATCAGAACCAGCATTAACTTCTTGAGCAATTTTTGATCGGACCACACGGGCCAGCCTTCGCTCCCCACGTGCATCAATGAGCCTTGGCTGTCCATGACCCTGTGGCCGGTTCACCACTGTTCCTTCCTTGGAGCACTTTTGATAGATACTGACCACTGCAGACCGGGAACACCCCACAAGAGCTGCAGTTTTGGAGATGCACTGACCCAGTCGTCTAGCCATCACAATTTGGCCCTTGTCAAACTCATACAAATCCTTACACTTGCCCATTTTTCCTGCTTCTAACACATCAACTGAGGACAAAATGTTCAGTTACTGCCTAATATATCCCACCCACTAACAGGAGCTGTGATGAAGAGATCATCAGTGTTATTCACTTCACCCGTCATAATTCACATAATGTTATGCCTGATCGGTGTGTACTGTTATTATGATATTATAATAATTGACGAAGGGCTGTTGAATTATAAATGCACACATGCTTCGTGTCATGGACAATTGTCAGTTTTTTATCCTTAAAATGCACTTGTCCATTCCAAAACTTAATTTTAAAGCTAAGCTTGAGCCATTGTTATAGCGAAGCTGTAAGTTTAGCTGCTTAAAGAAGAGTGATGTTACTACCTCACAACTGAGAAATGTTGTGTAGCAGTACATTTCTCTAAACGTAATATCGTGAGGCAAACATGGAAATAGTTTGTAATTTTTATCCTATTTGTTGTTATATCTATTTGCTTGGTCATGTCTTTGTGGGATTTGGTTCTTTTGCTGTTGTTGTAAGGACCTTTGAAACAACTTAAATAATTTGGTGAAGTTATATAATGTGGTCAAGTCCTGCCTGGATCTACTTTAGCCATTTTCCTGAAAAATAATTGCACACCTCACAACGCTGGCAGCCAATAAGAATCAAGAACATTCAATAACCGAGAACCTTTCCAGAACATTAGCCAAAATTTTGAGAAAGTTTGCTGTTTGCTGAGGTATTGCAGGAAAGTGGAGTACATGATATATTTTAATATTTTGAATTATTGAAAACAGAAGCACGTGACTGATTGCAAGGTCTGAAGTACTTTTGCATACTTATGTTGTTGTTTACACAACAACAATGTACTAAAAACGAAAAAGATTTTGCTTTGCATTTTCTCACAAACAGACAAAAACAACTTTTTCAAAACGATCCCCGTTCACACAGATCCACACAAACAGCTAAAAACAGTGTATTATTCATGCCAGGCCAGCAGTATTTCTTTGTAAAGAAACACTACGTGCATATAGACTAAACACATAATACATATAATTTCACCAATTTCACAAATTTGCGTTTTTGTAAATTACACGGAGACAATAACGATATTGTTTTCAAAAATGTTCACTTTAAATCACGTTTTCAAAAGTTCGCATTTTCAGGCCCCCAAAACACTGTTGTGTAAATGAACGGCCAAAACACATAAAACGTTTTCCGTTTTTAGTTGAAAACGGTGTCAAGTAAACGGCCCCTTAAAGTCTAGTGTGAGTCGTGACCACTCCATCATACCATGCTAACATCATGACTGGCTGAATATTACAAACTACACCCCTAAAATCATATACGTTCAGCTGAAGAATCAATCAATCAATCACAGAAGGCAAATATTCCTGTGAATGCACTGCTAACAAAAGACATTTTTGCATGGCACTGCATCCACACCAGCAGGTGTCAGCAGGTCCAAAATGAACACTTATCAAGTACCAAATGCAAGTAAAACCTGATTTGACCAGTATAAAACAGTTTGTTGGTAACTGCAACACATTACATTATTAATCACATTGAAATACTTGCCTGACCCTCGCTAAATGTCAAACTAGAACTGTCAAGACCCATGCATCTTCCACCATCACAAGTTTATATAGGACATCATTTCTTTCCTCCAGAACTCAATGTGTGACAGCACATTGAGTATTTCTCACATTAAGCCACCAAAACAAAAATAAGCAGAACAAAAATAATATGTCATTATGTTTTTGTTTTTTGTTTTTTGTCTCATTTCATATATGATGCTGCAAAAGACATTATCCTCTCTATGCCACAAACATACGAGGAACGGCTAAAATAATCATATTGTCACAAGGACAAATATGTTCTACTGAAAATAATAATATAAAATACAACCTCATGGCCAGTAAGCATTATTTATTAATGGTATATCTTCTCTATTCACTCACCAAGTCTCCATTGGTTGCTATAAAACAAAGTATAGTGTTGGTATAAATCCCAACACCAGTTGATGAAAATTTATTCTGCACACTTTCTAACTTATTTCATTAGCTGTTCTTAAAACCACAATGTCACCATAGAGCGCTACAAAATAATCCACTAAATCATTTTCAGATAATAAAATAAATATTGACATCACTAATAGGGGTCAATTAGGCATTCTTTTTAGAAAATGAATCAATCAAGAGCTATAAAATATCTATAAATTAAATTGATGGAATCTAGTGCTTCTGGAAATACTCCATATGTTGTTTATATGAAAATATATTTCAAAGTCAAACTGTGTCAAGCGTCTCCAGATGACTCATGAACTAATGATTTTCTGAGATTTCCTGTCACCATTGTGCCTGAATCAGAGATTACTGAAAATACTGTAGTGTTTTACGTTTTTAAAGAGACTGCTAGACGTATGGATGTTCTTTAAGATCAGATTTTAGACCAAGTCATGAGCACAACAAAACAAAACCACATATTTTCAAAAGCAGTTAAAAGAGTTATTTTCAAAGTATCACACCATATAGAAAACAGTGAAGTGTGGTCACATCCTCCTTTAATCTTGTGTCAATGTTTTCTCACTAATGGACTGAGTTCACTGGATGAACTGTTTCATTATAAAACCACAACAAAATGCTTTATTTCCACTTGGTAAGAAGAGATAAGGATTCTTAAAGCTCATATCTCAAGGTCTTCAGGGAAAACAACATTGAAATGTTCTTTATTTCCTAATCGGCACCAATTATCAGCCGCCGCTATCTCAACGATTAGCTGTGTAGCGTCTGTCAGCCTTGAAGCAAAACCTATGAGGGAAAAAAAATCAAGACGAGGAGAACATTGCTTTTGTGTTAGAAATGAACTCAATCACAGAACTTTGGTCATGTACACCGTTGAAATCTTCAGGCTAAATCTTTTATATTACTATATATTAATAATTTCATATTTAAAGGGGCTATATGTGGAATTCAGAAATTGGCCATTAAGTGAAATGCAGTCAGCAACATATTAAAGGGGTCCTATTATGCCCTTTTACAAAGTCTTGATTTTGTTTTTGGGGTGTACTAGAATATGCATTCATGCTTGATTGTTCAAAAAACACATTATTTCTCACAAATTTTACATCATTATAGCTCCTCTCTGGCTCTCTTCCCAGTGGTAAAGACTAGAAGGGCTACAGCTATGGCCACCGAGCATACGCACATCAATATTGCGTCATTTAATTACTGTATTTGCGTTATTGTAAGGGTAGGTTTAGGGTTGGGGTATGTGTAGGCGTTAATAAAAGACATCTGGTAAGTAGCAAATTTATTTATTGTTATTTTATCGTGAGATTTTGCCTCACTTCCGACTGTTGCTGTACCCCTTCTAGCCACCCTCCCCAGTCTGGCTCAAATGCATTGTTATAAAACCCCGCCTTCCGAAATACTAAATGTGCTGTGATTGATTAGCTGGCCCAGTGTGTTGTGATTGGCACCATGTGGTCACAGTGAGCAGCCTTAAAAAAGTGAAAGCCTACAAAAGACACAGTAAACAGTAAACACTATATCAATACTGTAATGTTAGCCAGCAGGCGAGTGGAGGCAGTTTTGCCCTTTGATTACATAATAGCAACTACATAAAACTTAAAATTGGAACTGTTAATTGAAAACACAACTACAAATAATAAGACATACTTAAAAGTTGTGATTCACAAACAACAGATTGTCCCGACAAAATGGGCACTGCTCCATTTCAGGAGAAGCTTTTGGGCATAGCCTGCTAAATCTGCTTTAGAATCGGTAGATGAAACTATAAAAATGAGTACATGTGAGCTTTGTTGTTCACTTCACCCTATACCATAGGCTATATCAACTATATAAACTTCACAACTTTTACTTGCACTGACATAGCACTGAGTTTTCTTTTAGGCAGCGGCTATTTGCACTAAATGCAATAAATGGTATTTACACCAAGTGAAATAAAATTTTCTTAGTGAAAGATGATATTTACACTAAGTGCAAACAGCTGTAGATGCTATTTACTAAGTGAAATATAGCATACTAAGTGAAAATAGTGATATATCATATTGGTTCTTTGCAATATGTGTAAATAGCAATTAGATGCCATTTATACTTTTTGACAGATACATACTATTTCCATCTCAGTATTGTTGTACATTAACAGGATGCAATAATAACAGTGTAAATTATTATATTTATCAAAATTATTAAATGGATGCCGCCTTAATGGGACAATAAAAGCCTTCCCTTCACCTACCCTTAACCCTACCCAATACATATTTGTATTATTATTAAACATTTCGTTAGGCCATTTATTTCCACTTTTAGAACATTTTCTTTATTTTTATTGAAAGTAAATGCCTTTCTGATGTGATATGTGATGGGACAAGGGAGAAGAGCGAGCTCGGCAAAAGGCGGATTCGAACCCAGGTCGCTCGCGTCAAAACCTTGATTCCTGAGCCTTACGCTTTACTAACTACACCACTGAAGACAATGAAACGTGTCTTTTTAAAATCTTCACTTGTTGGCAAGTGTTAGGCTGAGCTAGCGCAAATAGCACTTGCCAACAAGGCACGCTATTTGCACTTGGTGTAAATAGAAGCTCCGTTTCTTTTAGTTGTCCTCTTTCATAGACAGCTCTTTTCTTCTTGCTGTAAATTTATTTTTTTCAATCTCGTAATATACAGCAGAAGAGAGAAGTGAATCATGCTACTTCTCTCGCAAGAAGTGAATCACAGTTTCACTGATCCACAGCGTGTGATTGGCTGTTCACTAATGATGTCACACCTAAACAGGATAATCAGCGTCATGGAACCAACAAAGCCTGATTTTACTGGTTTGGTTTTGTCAACTCGAAAACTAATCCTGCAACCCTGAATTTGTTCAACTATCAATATTGGTACAGGCCCCAGGCCTCATCTCTTTTTTTTTTTTTTTTTTTTTTTTTTTACATATTCCGTGGGTGGGGATTATTTAAATGAGTAACATTATGACTTCACAAAGCCTGGAAAAAATGTGCTATAGTCCAAACAAATTGTTCATTGTAGTTCTTGGAAAGTGGATTCTGTTAAATAAAATATCTCTCTTTGTAGTGGACTTTGAGCTTTGTAACCTTACATCTTTTTTGTGCTCAAACAGCAACATTACTGCACTACTGAGAGTTACATTTACATGAAAATGTAAATTTGTGCTGTGCACTTTCCTTTCAATAACAAAATAAACACTCAAAAATGACAGTGGTGAGAAAACAGCAGTTCAGAAAGCAAATGTGGATATGTGTGCATGAGCTCTGCAATTCACCGGCATCATGTCAACAGATGAGGTCATAAAAAATTTGTTATGATAGTTTGATTAAAAGAATATTTGACTATATAGAACTATGTGAAACTATAGTTTGAATGAATCCCCTCTTTGCATGACACATTGACATGACAGTATAGAATAGCTTTTTCTGCATTATCCTGAACGTTTTATAACCATTAATTTCATGTGCCATAGAATGGAAGAGTGGCTCTCAGGAGTGTGTGTAAAAGTCACAGCATTTAAATTTCTCTAGCAAAAACAACCTGAGTCCTTCACATAAAAATATAAACATTAAAAAAAAAAACAACATAAAAATCAGTCTACAGGCTTTCATAGACAATCACAACATCCTCATTAAACCCGTCTCCGGCATGACGACTCCAATCTTTCGAACAATCTTACAAATATCTAGTTACCTAATATGACTTAAGACCTGCAATGTTGCCAGAATTATAATCATACACAGAGGAGAACTGGTACCCCGACTGAGCCTGGTTTTTCCCAAGGTTTTTTTGTCCATTCTGGCCCTGAAGGAGTTTTGGTTCCTTGCCACCGTTGCCTCTGGCCTTTGGCTTGCTCAGTTGGGGACACCTAAATTTGATCTATATTACCGATCTGCCCGCATTGACACTATATGATACTTGAAATTAGCTGGATAACATCACCGTTTCATCAGAACGGCTGTACAGCCGAAAACAAATTCTGTTGCATTATTTTCTTGTTAACACTGTGAAGCTGCTTTGAAACAAATGGACTTGTATAAAGAGCTATATAAATAAAGGTGATTTGATTTGATAGACAACATAGGAAGTCAGGGAAGGTCTCGGTTTTTAAGTTTCATTACAAGCTGTTCATACATTGGCAATAAAAAGTGAATAATACATACAAATTCCATAGCCATTTTAACATGCTTAGATAAATATGCCTAATTATAAAAAAATATTAGGCTAAATGTTTCAGAAAAAGGACTTAGTCAGAGAATAAACTATCATAATTAGTCTAAATGAATGATGCAATTATGTGTTTAATTGCAGAACTTCTGTTGGACTAACAGGATTTCTTTGTTGTATGACAGTGTTGACTTTTTTGCAGTGCAATTCAGATATCCCATCGCTAGTCAAATTCTAAATCTAATTCCACATCCTGTGGGGGGGAAACGGTTACAAGGAGACAAATTCCTGTGGGAATAATTTTGTTAGTCAACACAGAGACACAAAAACCTGTGGGGAAAGAAGATTCAATTCAAATTCCTACTCATGAATGAGACCTGCTTCCTTAATTCTGAATTGTGCACACATTCACGCTTGCCTCATATGTTTGTCCTCAGAGGCTCGGTGATGTTGCCAGGGTGATCATATCAGCAGTTCCACGTGTAGCTGTGGGAGTTTGAGGAGGCATTGATGATCAAAAGAGCTCTTGAGTGGCAGAAGACTTCATCTGAGTCTGTGTACGCACATCCATCGCCTACAGTGACAGCAAAGATTGATTCTCCTCGTATTGTACATGTTTTGTAGTGATAATTAGAATCTGAGCAGTGCGAGCAAACAAGCCGATTCCCCAGCGAAACAACAGCGCAGTATTTATGTTTTTACATCAGCCTAAAGTTGCATTTCCAAAATAAACATTACTTTAACTGGCATATTGGCCTTTTGGGCGTAATATAAAATGCAAAATACAGGTGAATAAAAATATATATTTTTTAGATCACATTTGTCATGCAATATGCAACATAAGACACTTCAGTGCAGTGGTTCTCATTTGGTTTTGCTTTTTGTATTAGGATGGTACCAAAACAGTGCCAAAAATGCTTATCATTAAATCAAACATAAAATGCATTAATATTACCATGAATTGCACAGGCCAAACAAAATGCAAAATGACTCACATGGCCAGACTGAGTAAGAAAACCCACAGTTTTGTAATCCATAAACAACAAGTGTGATGTATCAGCCTAACAGAGAACAAGCACTAATATTGAATAAGTATTAGTCATATTTTCCAACATATTTCCAAACAACAAGTGTATTTTCACCAAAATACCATGTGTGATGGATGCAGGGCCTTTTTTAACTTCAACACCAACAACAAATCCCGGAATCTGCTCTTTTAAATGTTGATGTTTATTTTGCTATTCTAAGTACGGATGACTGTATAGCTAGTTATATTGTTTTTTTGTGGGGTTTTTTTTTGTTTTGTTTTTGTTTTTTGTTTTTTGCATTTAGCATTATTTTCAATATCCAAATAAGAAGCACTGCTTTTCTGTGAACACTGTGTTTTGAATCCTCTCAAGGACTCTTAGATTCAAAATGGCTGATTGAATCCACTTACTTACTGTGATTCTTTGAACACACTCCACAGTAGATAACCCAGAGGGAATATTTCACTGGAATGAAAGCTAGACTGCCTACACAGAGGCCATGAATCACAAATCAAACATGCCAGGTCTAAATAGGCGGATCAGCACCGGGTTTCACTGAGTTTGTGATTCTCTGTGATTGGTGGAATGCTGTGAGGGGGCGGAGCTTAAGAGGAAACACCTGTTTACCTGCTTCAGGTGAGAGTGTGAGTTGAGGAAACAGCAGAGAAAACAACAGATAGAACTGCAGTATTTGTTGGATTATTCTGAAATTGGTTGCTCTATTGAGAGGTAACATATTTTTCACAGAAATCTCTTATTGTGTTTACATAAGCTTTATATGAACAAAAGAACCGGAGCTTGTTGTGAAGTTGGACTTTGCTCTTTAAAAAAGCTAAGAGAAATTAGATCATTGCCTGCTCTGACCTCCATTAACTAGTTTTCTGGCTTATTTAATTTCTTGTGACACTGAAATGATTATTGCAGACAGTCAATAAGCAAGTGCTCAAAGAAGGCTCGTTAAATTAAAAGCTGTCCGATTTCATTGTGAAATGTGTACAGTATTAAGCTGTATTCAGTTGTGACAGGGCTCTCTTCCTCAAAGTTTTAATTACTGTGTTTTATTGGCAGCTACACTTGTTCCTTAAATGATTTATAGACACACTGATACAAATCAGTTTCAATGCTTTGAGATTTTAACATGTAAACCCATTCCTTTTTATTAAACTGGTGTTTACATTATAATGTTTGAGTCACACTGTACTAAATGCCTTATTTGCTAATCTCTAGAGTGACTTATAGTATATGAAAGTAGTGATAGGTGAAAATATCGGTCAGGCAAATAAATCAAGCAATGTTTGAGATTTTTGGATTTGGCTGATGCCAAACTGGTCAAAAATATCCAATCACATTTGTCATTTGTTACTGCACAATTTCTGTATTCACTCTCAGAAAAAAAAAGGTACATTGCTGTCACTGGGCGGTACCTAAGGTACAAAACCGAAAAGGTACAAATATGTACCTTTAAGGTACTAATACGCTCTCTTAAAGTACTGATGTGTACCTTTAAGGTACTAATACGCTCTCTTAAAGTACTGATGTGTACCTTTTAAAGTACTAATATGTACCATTTAGGGGTGAGTAAGGTACAAAGATGTACCTTTTCACTTATGTACCTTAGGTACCGCCCCACTGTCCCTTTTTCTTGTTTGAATTGAGTAAATATTGTGTAAATACATTTTACATAAAACCTAATTTACATAATACATACATTTTTTAATTAATTTATTTAAATATGATTACTGTTATTAAAATTGTTAATTAAAATTGTTAATTAATATTTTATATAACATTATTATTTTTATTTATTCGTTTTATTTATTATTTAATTTTATTCATTATTTAATTTTATTTATTTAATTTTGTTCATTTTTAATTTTATTATTTTATTTATTTTGTATTTTTATTGATTTACTTTTTATTTTATTTTGTTTTATTTTTGCATTTACATTACATTTAGTCATTTAGCAGATGCTTTTATCCAAAGCGACTTACAAATGAGAGCAATAGAAGCAACTACAAACAGTCAAGGGCAACAATATGCAAGCGCTGTAACAAGTCTCAGTTAATCTGGCACAGAACACATAGGACAGAACAATTTTATTTTTATTTTTTTAATAGACAAACAGAAAACGAACAGAGTGATAAGTGCTATTCTTTATTGGTCAGGTGCTGCTGGAAAAGATGCGTTTTAAGATATTTTTTGAAAATGGCTACCGACCGGGCTGCTCTAATTGAGACAGGCAGGTCATTCCACCAGGTGGGAACGGACCAGGAAAAGGTCCTGAGGGATTTCATGCCTCTTTGGGATGGCGCCACAAGGCGCCGTTCACTTGCAGAACGTAAGCTTCTGGAGGGTGTGTAAGTCTGAACAAGTCTGCCTTGAATTTGATTCGAGCGGCTATTGGCAGCCAGTGCAGACTGATGAATTTTATTTTAATTTATTTTATTATAGAATAGAATAGAATAGAATAGAATAGAATAGAATAGAATAGAATAGAATAGAATAGAATAGAATAGAATAGAATAGAATAGAATAGAATAGAATAGAATAGAAACCTGTATAGTGGATCAGTCTGGCAAATATACTGTAGCATTTCAGCACTCTTAAACAGGAAGAACTAATTAAAGAGACACAATAAAAATACATTTTATATATATATATATATATATATATATATATATATATATATATATATATATATATATATATATATATATATATATATATATAATATAAATCAGTATCAGTATTGGCCTTTAAAAAATAATATAAATATATACATATGTTAGATACAAGTCCATCTATGGTTACTGACTTCATTTTTCTGTGCCATATTTGTTGACATTTCTTCTTTACTACTTCAGAGTGATTAATGATTTGTTTTTACACCTTTGAATTGAAACTCGAGACTTTCTCATTCCAGTTGCGCTAAAATGACATTTGAATTTGCCATAACTGAGACTCTTATCAGAATCATATGACTCACACTTGCAAATGAGGTGTCCAGTCAGTGAGGGACAATGACAGTCTGTGTTATCTCTTTTTTCAGGTTTTCAGTTAGAAGTTGACATTTGGCTATGAGCAAGTTTTGGATCAACTTCCCCTTACCGCTGGCTGCATTATACATCATTGCAGCGTGTCTAAATCATGCAGGTGTGTGAAATACTTGTTTTATTTATTTATGTAATAGTCTCTTTGAGGGTTTTCTGCATTAAAGGTCACTTTTCTCTTCACTCTTCACTTGCGTGGGCTGTATCGAGTTTCGACGGCAGTGTGACCATGTTATGCATAAATTAACCCTGCATATTAAGAAGTTGCGTTGGCCTCCCACTCCGAGTTTCAATTCCATGCCATTGCATGTGCATTTCAGACTTTTAAAATAAGCACCAGATGTAGCATGCACAAAACAATATTATTCATTATGTCTGAGTATGATTCGTAATACAGTAAGTGCACTTAAATGATAGAGCATGAAAATGCATGATTTTTGACCATATATCAATAGTATCACATGGGTTTAGCCCAGCAGTGTTGCTCAACACATTCATGCTTGAACTGTTTATTCCAGCTGAGAGAGGCGATCCGTAAATCACAGACACTCCCTTCGTTTTGTGTGAAAGTGCAATGCTAACAGCAATGACATAGTCATCTGACGTGTTCTATGGTGCAATAAGATGAACCCAACAATCTGTAGCATTTCTTAAAAAAGAGACACAAAGATTGTGACTGGAGTATCTGAAGACAGTTGTAGCGAGATCTAGCCCCAGGGGAAATGGTGCGGGATTTATGCATGCGTTTAATCGTGTTACGATCAAACACGCATACATCAGCACAGAGGGGAATTTGGATATTAACAGTTGATTATAACGGATTATAACAATTATTAATATCTAGGGCTTGATTCAACTTTTAGAAATGTCTTTGATTCTAGAATTGAGTTCAAAGGACGGATAATTGTCCACCAACTATCTCCTTTTTAATAACTCTTAGACAACGTTTCTCTGGCCAGGAGAAGTATCTGTCCTTTTAATTTGTAACAGGGTCGGTTCACCGTACAAGTGACCTATGTATGAGCAATTCAGGCACAATCACGTGTGAACATATATATTTTAATAAATCAACAAACAATAAACAAACATACACAAATTAACTGAAAGAAGGAAGGAGCGAGAGTAAGAGAGAGAGAGAGAGACAAGGAAACGGTGTTATTACCG
Organism: Paracanthobrama guichenoti; assembly: GCA_018749465.1. Classification (NCBI taxonomy): domain Eukaryota; kingdom Metazoa; phylum Chordata; class Actinopteri; order Cypriniformes; family Gobionidae; genus Paracanthobrama; species Paracanthobrama guichenoti. The sequence continues at coordinate 4,099,431 of CM031950.1, read as the reverse complement.
ACACAACCTATTGAGCACAAGCAAGAAACCAGTCCAACTTATTGGTATAAGCTTAAGACTTTATACGACAGCTTAAGGGATACTTGCATATGTTTCCTGCGTGGCAGATCGCGAATTCGTTCGTGTGGGGGAATTCCGCGATCCGGTCCGTATTTTGAATCTTGCAGGGCGGATCCGTTGGGATCCGCGGGTAGTTCAAATTCGGTTCCTTGTGTAGTAATGTCCCTTGGAAGATGGTGCGCGGGCCACCCGAAAATCCGCCCAGAAAGGAGGTCAAAAGCAGGGAAAGAGAGGAGCAAAGAGAGGGACGGAGGGCGATGGCAAGGAGAAAAGAACAAAGAAGGGCGAAGAGCAAGAAAAAAAAAGAGGAGCGTTTGTAGGCCTTCTTAAAGGGCCCTTACCGGGCACACCTCTTTTGTCGGAACAGCCAATCAGAGCGAAGGAACTCAGAAGCGGGAAATCTCCCTTTGTCTTCGGGTCTCACCTCATTAACATGTTTATGGCTTTCTTAGGTATGCAGACTTTGGGGTTTTGGCATAAAAGAAAGAGTTTGGTGCATCGTAGTACCACACAACGCACCTAGCCGGCCTACAAATTGCGAGACAAAGATTTCGAGACCAAGCACGGGGAGTTTAACTTAAGAATTAAAGGAACGGCGAGGATTGGCGTCATTCTTCCTTAAGCATTCACTGGCTATAAGTTTCTAACCTATCAAACACATCTAAAATGGTTATAACAAAAAGCATGCATACGTACAGGGACCACAACACATCTAAAATGAAAAATAACTAAGTTAAAAGTCATATAACCTATTCGGATGTCCCTGGTATGTGTGCATGGGTGGGGGCTTTATTTATGACGGTCTCTCGTGGGCTGCACGAGGCTGATTTGTGTCCTTTTAGCACCGTTAACCTGTCAGTCTGTAGACTTCACAGCGCCGAGTCCTGTTGACTCATTTCGCACAAAGTATTGGTCTGTTTGATCATGTATGAGCACCGTCCATACGCTACACAGTACATCAGTTCACGTTGCACAGATCACTTAATTGTTGATTCAGGCATCACATCTTCTCTGTCAGTTTCTGATGGCTTTTTTGTTGGCAGTTTTGTTGATGGCAGTTTCTGTTGTTTGGTAACATTTTTGTGACTTTGACAGCAGTGGCCTTTGTCAAAGCTTTAAAGGCTCACCCAAAAATGAAATTTCTGTCATCAATTCCTCACCCTCATGTCGTTCCAAAACCCGTAAGACTTTCGCTCATCTTTGGAACACAAATTAAGATCTTTCTGATGAAATCTGAGAGATTTCTGTCCCTCCATGGACAGCTATGCAACCATACCACACTTTGATGCTTCAAAAAGTTCATAAAGTGATCATAAAACTAATCCTAAACTAATATGAATTGAGCAGTTTAGTACATATAAACATTTATCAACTCACACATTAGTTGGGGTAAACTTAAGCTCAAGCATGTTCGATTGACATGCAAGAACCAATGAGGTGTTACACATTCTTGTGTTACACAGCACATCTGAGTTTCAGACAGAACCAATGAAGTTCATTCTCGTGTTACGCAGCACGTTTGAGCTTCCTCAATGACCAATGAGGTTCATTCTCATGTTACGCAGCACATTTGAGCTTCCTCAATGACCAATGAGGTTCATTCTCGTGTTACGCAGCACGTTTGAGCTTCCTCAAGGACCAATGAGGTTCATTCTCGTGTTATGCAGCACGTTTGAGCTTCAGCGAGAACCAGTGAGGTTCACTCTCGTGTTAAGCAGCACATTTGAGCTTTGAGAAAGTTAATACACTTTCTATCGCCCCTAAATAGAACGTTTTCAGGATAGCTGGTGAAACCCTGAATTTCCTCAGCTGGCGCAGGTGGTACAGTCTTTGCCTGGCTTTTTTCACCTGAGTCTGAATGTGATCAGTCCAGGTCAGGTCCTCGGAGATGTTTACTCCCAGGTACTTGAAGCTGCTCACTCTCTCTACTGGTGACCTGCTGATCATGAGGGGGGAGTATGTCCGTTGCTGTCTCTTCCTGAATCAACCAATCAGTTCTTTGGTCTTGCCAACATTCAGAGAGAGACAGTTGTCCTGGCACCATGATGTTAGATGCTCCACCTCGTCCAAGTATGCCGTCTCATTGTTGTTGGAAATGAGGCCCAGGACAACAGTATCATCAGCAAATTTGATGATAGAGGTGGAGCTGTGTGTGGACAAACAGTCATGCGTGTAGAGAGAGTAGAGCAGGGGACTCAGGACACAGCCCTGTGGAGCTCCCACACTCTGATGGAGGTGGAGGTGAACTGGCCTACTCTCACCACCTGAGGCCTGCCAGTGAGGAAGTCCTCAATCCAGTGGCAGAGAGAAGAATTCAGGCCGAGATCCAGGAGTTTGGCGGTTAGCTTAATGGGAACTATGGCGTTAAAGGCTGAGCTATAGTCAATAAATAGCAGCCTTATGTAGTTCCCACTTTTGCTGTCGATGTGAGTGAGGGAGGAGTGGAGGACATGAGAGATGACATCTTCAGTCGATCTATTGGGACGATAGGCAAACTGAAGAGGGTCCAAAGTGTCAGGAATGAAGGAGCAAATGGTGTTTTTAATGAGTCTCTCAAAGACCTTCATGACTATAGATGTGAGAGCCACTGGACGATAGTCATTTAGGCAAGAGGGTTTACTGTTCTTAGGGACAGGGATGATGGTGGATTTTTTGAAGGAGGTGGGGACCACAGATGTAGCGAGGGACTCATTAAAGATAGATGTAAACAACCCGGCGAGCTGATCAGCACAGGACCGCAGAACACGACCTGAAATACCATCTGGCCCAGCAGCTTTCCTGACGTCCACACGCTTGAGTGCTCTCCGAACTTCATCCTCCGAGACAGAGATCACGTTGTTGTTGCTGCTCTGAGTAATTCCCTCTGACGCGCCACTTGGCGGAGTCGCGTTGCTGCGGTTACAGTCAAAGCGAGCGTAGAAAGAGTTTAACTCATTCACAAGCGACGGCTCAGCGCTCACCTCTGCAGAGGATTTAGATCCAAAAGAGCAGATGGACCTCAGACCCTGCCACATGCGCCACGAGTCGTTGAGTTGGAAATGAGACTCCACTCGATCCTTATAACGGAGCTTTGCGGCTTTAACTGCGCGTCTGAGAGCATAGCAGGACATTCTGTATTCAGTCATGTTCCCCGATAGGAGACCGGCGTTGTAAGCGGCAGTGCGTGTGTTGAATTGTCCACCCACGGTTTCTGATTTTAGAAGGACGTTATTGTCATTGTTTGTGTGGCTTGCTCTGTAAGCGTGTTGATGAAGCAAAGCGCCACATCCGTGAACTTGCTTACGTCAGCTGAACTCGCCCAGAACATGTCCCAGTCAACATCATCCAGAGCTGCCTGTAGCGCGGTCTCTGAGTGGGGTGACCAGCGCTTAACTTCCCGCCTCACCGGGGGATCCTGAACGAGCCTTTGTTTGTATTCAGGTGTGAGGAAAATGGCGGCATGATCCGATTTGCCAAAAGCTGGAAGTGACCGCGCTACAGAACCAGTGAGAACCAATGAGGTTCATTCTCATGTTATGCAGCACATTTGACCTTCAGCCATCTAGAATGTACAGTGTTTATTGAAATATTCTGCTTGGTGCAGTTAATGTTATGCTATGCCATCTGTGGAAAACATTTTCTAGTGATGTATGGCTCAGGTAATTCATCACATGGGAGAAGAAAGTTATTACTGGCCAAATATCCAGAAGCACCGTTCAAGTGCACTTTTAGCATTTTAAAGAGCCGATGGATGGTGTCTGCATCAGTGGAGTGATGCTGTACAGTCCAAATTGCAAGTCTGTATCATCCTTCTCACAACCAACACTCAGAACCAACCCACAAGACTGAAGCATGGAAATTGCACCTAGCAGATTTTCTAGCACAGGCAGAATGTGCAAATAAATGGCACTACTGCCAACCCGGATTCATTATAGAAAATACTCCTCTTGATCAATTTTTAAAGTGCATATCATGGAAAACAGGATTGCTTATGCTCTTTTAAAATAAATGGTGTCATGTCACTTCTTCCACAGACCAATCATTGAAAATTAAGCTGCAAAAAAATGGTTTCTCCAGAAAAAAAATCACAGTTATGACATCACAACTATGTGCACATTAACACATGAGCACATATCAAAAGGCTAATCAGTATTCAGCAACTTGGAGATGTCATTGACATGCATTTCTCATGCAAAGAGGTTAGCCAATCATAACAGAGCTAGTTTACACATTAAATGTGCACTTGAAACTGTGAAAAGCCTGTTTAATTTGCATTATAAACAATAGCGTCTGGTTTTGGTGCAGGAAACCTTGTCTAAGTTTCAGGGAGAAAATGCGACACAAAAGTGCTCCAATTAAATGTGCAAAAACTGGTGGGTCGTGGCCCAAATATGGGTATGAGGTCCGTTCTGATTGAATAAATTATGCAAATAATAAAATGCAACAAACCATAATCTTGAGTAGTAAAGATAGCACAATAAAAATGTGTATCGACTTTAAGCAAACTAGTTGAAAACCAAACAAAACTAAATTCAATTAAATATGACACATGTTGGATAAGACAGGTGTTTGTAAAATGAATGGTCATTAATTAATTACACTCTCTCTCTCTCTGTCTCTCTGTCTCTCTCTCTGTGTGAACCTTTAGCTCTTACGTGGGCTATAAAGGTGACGTCCACAGGACCACAGACAGTCAAGAAAGCCCAGGGGGAGAGTTTAACTTTGGGCTGCACATACACCGTGGAGGCCACAGATGTCGGAGACCTGGACATCGAGTGGACAGTCGTCAGTCAAGACATGACCCAGAAAGATGAGCTGGTGAGAGGACACTGAGAATACAAAATGGATATTAAAGTGGTCATGACATGGATATTTTTATTTAATATGTTGCTTGAGGTTCACTTATAATGTTTATAAAGTATTTTGCACACAAAAAAAATGATTTTCAACAATATCTCTGCCCCTCTGTCTGAAATGGTCCACTTTTTAGGTATGTCAGTATGTCTTTTGCGTACAGGCAACACCATTGTCAAAACAATCCCCTTTCACACGGATCCATGAAAACGACTAAAACCGCTGTATTCTGCTGCTAGGCCAGTATTTGGTGATGTCACTTTATAATGAAACACTACACGCTTGTAGACTGAACACGTAATACGCATGCACATGACCTCGCCGTTTTCACAAATTTGTGTTGTTGTAGATTACGCTGAGATAATAACGGTATCTTTTTCAATAACATGCATTTTGAATTCCGTTTTCAAAAGACTGCGTTTTCAGGCAACCAAAATGGTGTTGTCGTGTAAATGAAATTTTTTTGTCGTGTAAATAATTTTTTTTTTTTTTTTTTTTTGAAAACGGTCTCGTATAAATGGCCCCCTGAGTGTTTTGAAAGTACTTTACAGAAAAGCATTATGCAATTGTTTACATATTAGAGACCTCTTATGTGTCAAAAGCTCAAGGAAAATTTGACTTCTCATGCAAGACGTCTTTAAAGGACATTCTCATCTTGTACTGATGCTCAGACAAATAGAGTTAGAACAAATTATTCAGTCTCCTTACGAAAGCATCAAGTTTAAAGGCAGTTGACTTCAGCTTGATGCCAAGGCAACATTTCTCATTGTGCTTTGGTTTAACTTGAAGTACAAAAATAACAAAAAAAATATATTATATATATATATATATATATATATATATATATATATATATAAAATAACATATAAATATATATATATATATATATATATATATATATATATATATATATATATATATATATATATATATATATATATATATATATATATATATATATATATATATATATATATATATATATAGATATATATATATATATATATATATATATATATATGTATATATAGAGATATAGAGAGATAGAGAGAGAGAGAGAGAGAGAGAGAGAGAGAGAGAGAGAGAGAGAGAGAGAGAGAGAGAGAGAGAGAGAGAGAGAGAGAGAGAGAGAGAGAGAGAGAGAGAGAGAGAGAGAGAGAGAGAGAGAGAGAGAGAATTTAAACATCATAATTTATACATAATTTTAAACATATATTTACACCGATCAGGCATAACATTGATATATATATATATATATATATATATATATATATATATATATACCATATTATAGTGTGGGTCCCCTTTTGCTGCCAAAACAGCCCTGACCCGTCGAGGCATGGACTCCACTAGACCCCTGAAGGTGTGCTGTGGTATCTGGCACCAAGATGTTAGCAGCAGATCCTTTAGGTCCTGTAAGTTGCGAGGTGGGACCTCCATGGATCGGACTTGTTTGTTCAGCACATCCCAAAGATGCTCGATTGGATTGAGATCTGGACAATTTGGAGGCCAAGTCAACACCTTTAAACTCGTTGTTGTGCTCCTCAAACCATTCCTGAACCATTTTTGGCAGGCGCATTATCCTGCTGAAAGAGCCAAAGCCACCAGGGAATACCGTTTCCATGAAAGGGTGTACATGGTCTGCATCAATACTTAGGTAGGTGGTACGTGTCAAAGTAACATCCACATGGATGGCAGGACCCAAGGTTTCCCAGCGGAACATTGCCCAAAGCCTCTGCCGGCTTGTCTTCTTCCCATAGTGCATCCTGGTGCCATGTGTTCCCCAGATAAGTGACACACCCGCCATCCAAGAAAACATGATTCATCAGACCAGGCCATCTTCTTCCATTGCTCCGTGGTCCAGTTCTGATGCGCACGTGCCACTGTTGGTGCTTTCGGCGGTGGACAGGGGTCAGCATGGGCACCCTGACTGGTCTGTGGCTATGCCGCCCCATACGCAACAAACTGAGATACACTGTGTATTCTGACACCTTTCTATCAGAACCAGCATTCACCTGAGCGATTTGAGCTCCAGTAGCTCGTCTGTTTGATCGGACCAGACGAGGACAAAATGTTCACTTGCTGCCTAATATATCCCACCCACTATCAGGTGCCGTGATGAAGAGATAATCAGTGTTATTCACTTCACCTGTTCACCTGAGAGGTCATAATGTTATGCCTGATCAGTGTGTATGTATATATATATATATATATATATATATATATATATATATATATATATATATATGTGTATATATGTGTGTATGACAAACAAAAAATTAAATATAAAAGTTACATTAACTACAATAGTATACTAAAACTTTTGGAAGATTATTTGAGTATGTTTTTTTTTCTACAAGAAAATACTATTTCGGTTTTTCTCCTTCACGTGTTCATGCTTAATTCAATTTATTACTTGCTGTTTCTTTGTAATTGTTTGTAAAACATGTATTTGCAACGTCTGAGTGAATTGTTTTCGTGTACATCAATGAGACTAAAATAACACTGATGTTATGAGACACTATGGAACATTTGTTACACTGCAAGACCATTTAAAAAGAACTACTGAAGGAATAAAGGTGATTTTAAACATGCAAATAATGCATGCTGTGCAGCTTTTCTTTATGTAACATCTGGTGTTTTTGATAAGAATGTAAGAATGTTTTCTCAGCTCATGGTGGTCACAGTCTACACCTGATCAATCGTATATCATCTTGATAGATTTTGTAATTTTCCTCCCATTTCTCCCTCGCCCAAACTGCTTAACCTCAGGCTTTCCAGGGATGTGTGAGGAGATTTGGAGAAATCCGTGGGTGCGGTGTATTAGAGGCTCCGTCTTAATGACGGCAGGTGGTTAGACCTGTTATATTAGATAAGGCTCACTTGTCCACCATCTCACTGAGCTGGGTTTCTCTCTCTGACTGTCTGACAGATCTTATCCTACACTGGAGGGAAACAGTATCAGCTAGGAAACCCAGACCTGATAAGTCGCTTCAAGTTTGTTGGTGACCCGAGCCGCGGCGACGCTACGGTCACCATCTCCACCCTCAAGGTCTCGGACACGGCCACGTACCAGTGCAAAGTGAAGAAGACACCCGGCGTCGACTCGTTGAAAGTCACTTTAGTGGTGCTGGGTGAGGACGTGCACATTCTCGGTCTCTGCAGGCCAGCTTTGATACTCTTATCAAGCTGCTGGGTTTCTGTTTTACCAGTTCTCTCCACCCTAGTATTCCCCGTTCATCCAGTCGTTCACAATAACATGACTGGAATGGCAGGTGGGGTTGACGCTTTTTGTTCACGCCCGCCTTATGTTTTCCTCTGCTAACCTCAGCCCAACCCCTCCACCGCATCTGTCTAGAGACTCAATGTTTTCCACCTTCTTGGAAAACTCTGGCTCAGTGCAGTGATCCTTTAGCCTTTACTAGTTTTGGTTGAGTGATTCATTTATATTTATTTTTTAATTATAGTATTTTTACTATTATGGATTTTAGGGACACGTTTAGTGTTCAAATCTGAAATTAAAAATAATTAAATGATTATTTTCTGGAGCAAATGTAAATGTTTTTTATTTTTTTTATTTTATTTTTTATAATAATAAATACCCTACCTAGGGCCCATGTTATTTTAGTATCATTGAGATACTTTGTAATAATATTTTGAATTTGGTTTTAGTTTTATATTTTCCATTTTCATTTTAATTCTAGTTAGAGTTTTAGTAATTTTGGTGTGTGCTCATTTTATTTTTTTTTTTTTTTTTTTTTTTACCCTTAAATTAAATGAAATAAATAAATAAACGGATAAAATCTAAGATTTTATCTAAGATATTTGTGGAGGATTACCAGTTATAAGTCATTTTAGAAAAGATACACAAATAGTAAGTAGCCATAAAATACATTACAACAGACATATAGATTATATAACTTATATAACTTATATATTATATATGCTGCCCAGGCCTAGTGCAATTATTACTGATGTTGCAGGCTCATTACAGATCAGTTTGCTCCTGCTTCAGCCATGTGATTTTTGTCTATGATTCTGATTGTTTTTCTTGGTTTCTTTCAGTACGACCTTCGCCACCTAAATGCTGGGTGGAAGGTAGCGAGGAGAAGGGCGGAACCGTTTCGCTCCGCTGCAAAACCTCCCAGGGTTCATCACCTTTAAAATATGCATGGACGAAAGAAAGTGGAAACATGCCACCAACCGCAACACAGAGTGAGTCCCCACCCCACACAGGTCTAGTGCAACACTACTCAGCGAATACTTGAAGCGAAAGCTTAATATTTGGTCCCGCTTGAATAACCTGTAGCTTCAGGACTGTGCGTTGTAAAGCCAGCTGCTGTAGAGGAAAACAAAACCATGTTTGAGCCTCATAGCAACCAAACAAGTTTTGCTGTGTGTAATCTGCCGTAAATAACGCCGCCGGGTCTTTTGCAATGGCTGCACATTCTGAATGACTCTTTTGTTTGAAGGTCCCCTGACCGGAGAGCTGCTAATCAGAAACCACAGCGAGAGCTACACTGGGAAGTACCTTTGTGAGGTCAGCAATGAAGTAGGCGTGGAACGATGCACATATACCCTTCAAGCATATAACCGTAAGTATGGGTGGATCAGGTGTAAGGTCTATCCGTTAGCCCAAGGACGGAATCTAACGGCCTGGTCGAAGGACTTCTGCGTGTTCGCCTTCTCAGCACTTCTGTTGGATTCACTTAATTTATGACCATCGAATTTTAAATCTGACTCCATGAATAATTTGATCTTACTCCAATTCTTTGTAACTTTGTTACATTTGTTACATTTGTAACTTAACAGCTGATCATAAGTTTAGTTGTGATTTAATTTAGATCTTTGATTTCTCTTAGTATCTCTTAATTTCAAATACTCGTTCCTCCATGGGACCCGGAGTCGCTCAGAGGATAATGCTCGCGATTATAATTACATTACCTCACGGACGCAAATTAGTCAGTTCTGATATTACAGAGGATTACAGAGTGAACTATTTTACCTTTAAGTGAGTCGCAAATGCTTACTCATAACAGAAAGTGTAATTTTAGCAATAGTCACGAAAGCTGCAACTTGATAATAACAGTGACAGTCAGAAATCAGATTGCCCCTCATGCTTAGCGCCATGCTCCGGTCATGGGGTCCTCGGTATGAATCTGCCCTGACAGAAAGATTTATGGAAACTCCTACAAACTCCTCATGCGACACTACTTGAGTAATGATTTATGAAAAATACAGAATAAATCAAGATTAACATTTATTTTGGCCAGACAGAACTTAAAGAACATAATTAAACATGAATCCATGGTACACAACTTTCAGCATAAAATACAATTAAGTAATATGAAAATAGTTTCAAAGAGTCATATCTGGCACAATACATACAGTGTGTGTGAGTGTCTCTTATGACACTGACACAACACTGCATGGGGCTTCTGTCTACAGAATATTCCCCCAAATGGCAGCCCTGCTACCCTTCCTTAAATACCCAGACCAGAACAAAGGGTTGTAACTATTTGCAACACAAACACCTAGTTTGGGGAGAAGATCAGATATCTTTGGAGAGACCACTCAAAAAGAGAACACAAGTCTCATATGTTTCAATCTTTCTAACCCTATCAGTGACTTCAGTGATGTTGAGACCATTTTACCAATCGCACTATGACCTTTAAAAAGACACCAGACATGAAAGGGATAAAACAATAGATTCACAAGATAAATCATATGTAGTATATCTGCATTCTGGGACTTGAATCAGGGGGAAAGGGAGGTAGAGAGGGGGAGAGGGTTTTGGTCAGGGCGGTGTCCTACAGTTTCTCTGTGAGATCTTCTCTTCAGATTGAGTTTTATTGTTTTAATGCAGGGTGTTGGATCTCAGCTTTTGTCTTAGCAGTAAAACCGGTCCTTACACAGGCAACTATTTGCACAACTAAGACACACTTGACGTCTGAATGTCAGTGCATTAGACACCATGTCAAATTGAGTGCCATTCAAGAACAGACATTTCACACACACAAAAAAAAAAAAAAAAAAAAAAAAAGAGTAATTATCAAAGTGTAACTTTGCAAGGACCAGTGTTGGGGAAAGTTACTTTGAAAAGTAATGCTTTACAATACTGCGTTACTCCCTTAAAAAGTAACTAATTGCGGTACTTAGTTACATAGCGTTACATTACTTTTGCGCTACTTTTTCTCACCTGGGCTCGGCTTGTTTGTTTGTTTTTGCATTATAACAAAAAGTTATAATTTTTGGGCAAATGTAAAGGCCCTTTCACACCAAAATTTAAATAATAAATAATTTGATTCCTTCAGCCCGAGGCTTAACACTTCTAATCTAAACACAATCTAAAGTCATTTTTGCTTATGGTTTAACTGAATCATAGAAGGTCAGCAGCAAGTACACTGGTCAATAAAGTGAGATTAAATGCATTAAAAAATTGTTTCATTTAACATATTTAATAATTGGAAGTTTGCATAAAATAAATTTCACTGATTTTATTCATTTTGAGGAATAATTGAAGCTGCAGTCCGTAACTTTTTGCGCACTAGTGGTTAATAACCAGAACTGCATGCGTCTTGCGGAAGAACATTGCAGCCGGAGCTACTTCTCTCTGTCTATGTCTATGGCGAGTCACGCAGGGACTGTGCTCCTCCGCAGCGGTTCCTACCAGACCGGCCTGAAATAGTCCCAATATAAACACTTATTATACGTGTACCATAATGATTCAGGGTAAGGCAAAAACACGATTTGGAAAATGGATTCATGTTGTACATTCTCAATATACATTTTTTGTAAATCTTGAACACAAAAAAAGTTATGGACCGCAGCTTTAAGTGCGATGAGTAAATGCCTGCTCACTGTTTTCTTTTTAAAAACATTTTAAAATGTAATTTATTCTGCATCATTACCCCAGTCTTCAGTGTCACATAATCCTTCAGAAATCATTCTTTGCTGCTATCTGCTGCTCTTTTTTTTTTTAAAGAGAGAAATTCATATTTTTATTTGACAGTAGACATTTTATAATGTTACAAAAGATTTATATTTCAAATAAATGCTGTTCATTCAGTGTTCTATTCATCAAAAATCCTGAGGGAAATTCATGGTATCATGGTTGCCACAAAAATATTAAGCAGCTGTTTTCAACATTGATAATAAGAAACATTATTAATAATTGAGCTAACCAGTAATAAATGAGCAGCAAATCATCATATTAGAATGATTTCTGAAGGATCATGTGACACTGAAAACACTGATGCAGAAAATTCAGCTTTGCATCCCAGGAATAAATTACAATTTAAAATATATAACCATTGTACTATTTCACAATATTATATATTACCATTTTTACTGTATTTTTGATTAAATAAACGCAGCCTTGTTGAGCAGAAGACACAAAAAGACTTAAAAAGTGAAGTTTGAGACATTTTTAATCTATTATTTTAACTTAAGTGTCCAAATACTTGAATGCAAGTTATTTGCTCTTTATTCTTATTGAACCACTGGAGAAATGGAGACGTCCAGTCATTCTCCTGTGTATTCAGCACATTTCTGTTCAAGGTTCATGTATTATACTCAGTGCAACTGCAGTAGCATGTTTATGAAGCCCATTATGCAGTATGTGTCCTTGAACAAAATATGCAGACTCACCCAAAAGAGCATTTTTTTCTGCATATTATTTTGATTAACCCATTTATTGATTTTGGAAAGCGATTGAAGCCTCAGCTGCTCTTTCAGATGAATTGTTACTTAGGTTAAGAGTGAGCCATTTCTGCACATAATCTATTGTCTTTATCGGAATCTTTTTTCTTTAGCAACCAATAAAGTGGGGGTGATTGTGGGAGCTGTGATTGGTGCTTTGCTGCTGCTGCTCCTCCTCCTTTTGCTGATTTGGCTCCTGATTTGCTGTTGCAACAAGCGCCGCTATGAAAAAGAGGTTGCCAATGAGATCAGGTAAGCTATTGCTGGTTTATATATAAAAAAATTGGAATAGGTGGAATGTTGATGAAACCGAAGTATCAAATTGGATGTAACCGATTATCAAAAAAAAAGTTAAAAAAAGTAGGACGGGACTTGGTTCTATGCATTGGTTGTTGGTTGTATCTTTAGATGTGGGCATTGCACTCAAATGGAGGTGGATAAATGCGAGCTCACAGAGGCGGAGATTAAGCGGAATAAATGATTGGAGAAGTCCTGCATACATCATCAGAGAGAAGTCTGTCATTTACAGTGAATGGTCCAGTTATGACATTTAATATATATATATATATATATATATATATATATATATATATATATATATATATATATATATATATATATATATATATATATATATATATATATATATATATATATATATATTATATATATATATATTATAATATATAAATATTAATACAAATAAATTAAACTTATGCAGGTATGAATGCTTTACAATAAGTTCTATACCATACATTTTGAAAATAGATTTTAAAGCCGACTTTACAGAAAAATCCCACAGACGCGTACACTAAAGGAGGCAAAGTCGCAGGGACCAGAATGGCAGTGAAACTTTAAGATGGACTCCTTTGACCTGAGTCAGTATGCAAGCACTAATAATAGTGGGAAGGTTTGCATGGGCATAGTTGTAGTACTACAGAATACTATTTTAATTGGATTTTGCAAGCATTTTAGTGGATTTTCATCGCCACCCAAAACTATTGTTTTTGTTCCTACAATAATTGTGAAACTTAATTATCAAATGTAAAAATTAGGTTTGAAATGGAGGAATGGCGCAATGTCGGAATTACTGTAAAAAGTGTTAACTCCCTTGTAGAACTAGTACTTACAACTTGTAAACTCAGATATTTCTGTACCATGTGATTGCTGTACCACCTGACCTGGTGTTGATAGTGCGGTCATAGAAACGCATGATTCCAAGGATAAAGCTCCGAAAAGAACATTGCATGTTATCTCGCAGTCATGGTAATAATGACATGGCATGAATGCAATGCCTCAACAGTGACGTACCGTCTCACACTACAAGCTCAAAACAAGTTTTCCCTTCACCAGCGGAAGTAGCCTGCATACTTTAGTGCATCGTTAAAGAATGTCTCACAACAAATCTCATAGGTAAATGCCTGGCTGACTAGTCAGCAGTACTGGTACCTTGTCATTCATCAACCGCATCCACACCCAGCAATAATTATAGGGATAGTTCACACACAAAAAAAAGAAAGTTCTGTCATTAATTACTCACTCTCATGTCGTTCCAAACCCGTAAGACTTTCACTCATCTTTGGAACACAAATGAAGATATTTTTGGTGAAATCTGAGAGATTTCTGTCCCTCCATTGACAGCTACGCAACTACCACTTTGACGCTTCAAAAAGTTCATAAAGAGATCGTAAAACTAATCCATATTAATTGAGCGGTTTAGTCTAAATTTTCTGAAGAGACTCGATCGCTTTATATGATAAACAGATTTAATTTGCTGCGTAACACGAGAATGAACCTCATTGGTTCTCGCTGAAGCTCAAACGTGCTGCGTAACACGAGAATGAACCTCATTGGTTCTCGCTGAAGCTCAAACGTGCTGCGTAACACGAGGATGAACCTCATTGGTTCTCGCTGAAGCTCAAACGTGCTGCGTAACACGAGAATGAACCTCATTGGTTCTCGCTGAAGCTCAAACGTGCTGCGTAACACGAGAATGAACCTCATTGGTTCTCGCTGAAGCTCAAAGGTGATGCATAACACACAAGAAAGAGTTTTATGAACTCTTTATGAACAGTGTGTATGTGTGTATATATATATATATATATATATAGACACACACACAACAAATAAATGTGGCTAACACCATGTGACATTGTTCCTTTCCTCTAACGTATCTCAGGGTGGATGCCGCACCTCCAGAGAGTCGCTCAGGAAGCCGCAACACCAGCTTCCGTTCTGTAATGAATTACCGCGTCCACCCGGGGATCTATTACAGCTCTGTACGGAAAGACGATGTCACGCGGGTCGGATCCGGTCGCAGCAGCACCCACACCGAACGCAGCAGAGTCCAAAGGGAAGCCAGCATGCTTGCGTCTGATCACAGGCCTCCACTCCCATATGACAGCAAGTATGGATACCCAGTATAACCACTGACATCCTGCCAGGGGACACTGCACTCAAAATATTCAACTCGCTCAAAAGATGCAATACCGTGCAACACCGTGGCAAGATTTGAGGACATTAATATTGCACAGGAGAATATTCACATTTGTGAATTCTCTTAATGTTCAGGATAGATATTCTAATATATATGTATAGTTGTGTTGATGTGCTTTTGTATGATTGTTTTGTTTTGTTTTTTGTATGAAGTATTAACATAGCCGTTTTGGTGAAATGTGGTTAAAAACGATGATGGTAATTTGAATATATTAAACTAACAAACCTTTTAATTGTGTCATAACTTAAATTCAGTCTTTTAAGATTGAAAGTAAAACATTTAAAGTGTCATCGGAGTGGTTAATGTTTACTATGGCTGCTTTTTTTATATCATTTTTTTATTATTTTGATTAATGAATTAGCCTATATAAAAAATATTATTTTCATTGAAATTAAATTTATGAAATGTAAAATATAAAAAGAAAAAAATAAATAACTCATGCCCCTGACCCATATGAAATTTCCTTAATAATGAATTTCCCTGTCACCAGTGGCCTGATGCACAAAGCCAGTTTCAGTTTCTACACAGGTTCAAGATTAGTTTGAGTAACTCAGTTTTTTCGGGCTCATAAAGTGGATTGGTTCTTTGTGGGCTCCGGAGCAGGATTTATTCTGGGTTAGAGATTGCAGACCAAAACTTGACCAATCAGCTGCAAGTAAAGATGCAGTAAAGCCACTCCAACCTGTATCTCTCACACCAAATTAAAGCAGTTTATAGGTAAAACATTAAGTCAAAATTGCTAATTTTTTGCTGCTAATTATTTTTAATGTTTTTATAAATGCATAATTCATATAATATATTCATATAATTGTTATAATTGAAAATATTAAACGTTGCTATTAAATTAAATTTAAATAATACATGCATTTAAAATGTATTGCTTTAAAACAGATTAAGCTTACATTATTTTGAGCTCTTTGTGAAACTATAAATTATTAGGCCTAGTTGTTTGATGCACATGCATCTGATATAGCCAGTTTTTTTCTTTCAGGCATGCCTTCTGAAACTTTCGCTGGAGCAGCATTGTTTATTCCTGCCATTGTATTTAGGAATGCATTTTCAGTGTGAGATTGTCCTGTTTTGTTGTTGCAGGTATGCTGGAGTATGAGCTCTTGAAGCTCCGCCCTCTTCTTGAAAGGGGGCCGGGAGCACCAGCTCATTTGCATTTAAAGGGTCACATAAAAATGTAAAATTTTTTAAAATGCTATAAAAAAATATCTGTAGGGTATTTTGAGCTAAAACTTCACACACACTCTGGGGACATCAGAGTCTTATTTTAAATCTTGTAAAAAGGTCCCCTTTAAGTGCCGGTGTGCCACAAGGATGTGTGCTAAGCCCCCTCCTTTATGGACTTTTCACCCATGATTGTCAAGCTACCCACGAACCAAACATTTTGGTTAAATCTGTCATAGGGCTCATATCAAACAACAATAAAGCTACATATAGGGAGGAGGTTCAAAACCTGACAGCGTGTCAGCGGGTCTTAAACATCAAAAACCAAACATCTAAGAACAAAAAAAGACCACTAAAAAGATCACCCACAGTCCAGTAGCTATTAAAGAAGAGGTCGTAGCGAGAGTTACAAGTTCCTGGAGGTTACCATCACACAGAGGATCTCTCCTAGGGTGACAAAACTGCAGGTATAGTAGGCAAAGAACAACAACGCCTCTACTTTCTGAAAAGGCTAAGGATATCTAACCTGTTGGTCAAATGCTACAGATGCACTACAGAGAACATATTGACTAATTGTATGACAAGCCTGGTATAGCAGCTGTACCAAAGCTGCCAAAAAGCCCTGCAGAAGGTTGTGAAAATGGCACAGGGCATTGTTGGCACTGATCTGCCCTCACTTGAACACCCTTCCAGTGTTGCAGTACTCGAGACTCTGACTCGGTCTCGAGACCATATTTTAATGGTCTTGGTCTTGTCATGGATTTGGACTTGGTATTGACTCGTATTCGAACATATTAGGAATTGGACTTTTTTGCGAGTCCACTCGAGTCCCATTCAAAATATTTCATGATTATTACTGTATGTTAATAATTCTTTAAATTGATGTTTGATTGATACATCCAATGATTGGTGATGTTCTTGTGCGCAACTGCGCATGACTTGAGACTAACACTAGTGCATAGACTCCCACCAGGTTCTCTCCCACACCTGTGACCCACCTGCTCTCGCTCCTATTTTACACTGTGTCCACCTGCCATCAACCTGTAGTGATCCTGCTTTCCAGAAAGTCACATGGCTACATCATTTGTCTCAACTGTCATTTTAATATACACTCACCTAAAGGATTATTAGGAACACATGTTCAATTTCTCATTAATGCAATTATCTAATCAACCAATCACATGGCAGTTGCTTCAATGCATTTAGGGGTGTGGTCCTGGTCAAGACAATCTCCTGAACTCCAAACTAAATGTCAGAATGGGAAAGAAAGGTGATTTAAGCAATTTTGATTTAAGCTTTGTGCCCTGGATGTGCATCCCACAAATCTCCATCAACTGCAAGATGCTATCCTATCAATATGGGCCAACATTTCTAAAGAATGCTTTCAGCACCTTGTTGAATCAATGCCACGTAGAATTAAGGCAGTTCTGAAGTCGAAAGGGGGTCAAACACAGTATTAGTATGGTGTTCCTAATAATCCTTTAGGTGAGTGTATTTACTGTTTACAAAGTAGGACAAAAATGTCACAGAGAAAAAAAATCTTGTTTAATTAAATAATAAAATGAATACAGATGACAGATGACAGTCTCAACACTAAGCATCTACCCCCAAAAATGTCTGACAGAAGGCCACCCGCCCTCTCTCCCTCCGGCACATTCACATTGGATTAAAAAGGCATACATTTTTCTGCAGTCACTCTGTGCACGCCTTCTGTAAACTAAAAAATTAAGTTCTAATGTTGTTTGTGGATTTTCTCTGGTGTTGGTCTCAACTCAGACTCAACCCTTTCTGAACTCGATCTTGACTCGGACTCAACCCTCTCTGAACTCGGACTTGACTCGGACTCAGCCCTCTCTGAACTCGATCTTGACTCAGACTCAACCCTCTCTGAACTTGGTCTTGACTCGGACTCAGCCCTCTCTGAACTCGATCTTGACTCAGACTCAACCCTCTCTGAACTCGGTCTTGACTCGGACTCAGCCCTCTCTGAACTCGATCTTGACTCAGACTCAACCCTCTCTGAACTTGGTCTTGACTCGGACTCAGCCCTCTCTGAACTCGATCTTGACTCAGACTCAACCCTCTCTGAACTCGGTCTTGACTCGGACTCAGCCCTCTCTGAACTCGGTCTTGACTCTGACTCAACCTTCTCTGAACTCGGGCTTGACTCAGACTCAACCCTCTCTGAACTCGGTCATGACTCGGACTCAACCCTCTCTGAACTGGGACTTGACTTGGACTCAACCCTCTCTGAACTCGGTCTTGACTAGGACTCAAATGAGCTGGTTTCGACTACAACACTGCACCCTTCATAAGGCTCGCTGTTTGAGAAGGACCAAAAACATCATCAAGGACATCACTCACGCATGTCATAACTTGTTTAAGCTCCTCTCATCAAGCAGGCGATTTAGATCAATCAGTTTACACACAGACTAAAGAAAATTATATTTTTTTCCAATGGCAATAACTATGTTAAATTCTAACACCCTGACTGACCATGTATAATGTGACTTGTTGTGTTGGTTTTGCATTAACACTGTATATGGCATTTTGCCAATATTACTAAGCAACTTTAAAGCTGCAGTCCATAAGTTTTGCCTCTTTGTCGCCATCTCTGTTTGAAACATGCAATTGCAGTTAGTTGTGGAATTTTTATCTTTACATGCGTTGTGCATCATGCGGCATGGCTCCTCATTACGGGTGAATCTAATGTTTTGAGGAGTTTGTGCAGCTGTCAATCATTCACTGCACAGTGTGGATACTGTACTTCGGAATCACAAATTCTACATCTTGGAAGTATGACCAAAATAAGAATTTTCACTGGAAAATGTCATCTGACCAAATGAGTAACATGTCTGTCACTTTTGTTCTGACCAACTGAGAAAAAAAGCATTACAATAAATCATGCTGCCAATGGTGATTAAATCTAACGATTGCTTAACTCATGAATCTCCAGTTGTCACTGATGATTGTCGTTTGGACCTTTCTGGATTACAATCTGTCATCAAAATGATATGTTTAATTATATCAGCTGCTGTGAGAAAAGGCTATAAATGATCCACCACCTGCAGCATCCTCACATGCAATACTACTACTAGCTGGACTCCTCCTTATACAGACATGACGTAATGATGCAAAGATGAACGGCGCCATGCTTGAATTCCCCGCGGAGAGCAACCAAGTACCACACTCTGGCAGCTTATGTACTTGCTCAAAAATTGATTTTGGATAATTTTTAACCAAAAAAAAAACTACGGACAGCAGCCTACTTGTACTTTGCTTTATTTTAAATGGACATTTTTCTCTTGACTCTAGATTTTAAATGCACCTTTGGGATTGCAACAAGAGTAATTTCATTGTGCTAATGACAATAAAGTGCTTGATCATGCTTGAACTTTAACTTGAACAATAGCAAACCCCAACCATCCAGTCAATTCCCATGGAGAAAATGAAGTCTTGTTTGAGAAGCCGTTTCACTACGTTGCAACTTCTGTTTCATGCCACTTTTAAACATCTGAGCTGATTTTAGAGCACATATTGTTTTCATTTGTCATGTGTCTCCTAGAAACAAGGGCATGTTTCTGTGTGAGTTTGGAATGACTTGAAAATCTGGTAGTGTTGTGTGATCCTCAGTCGTTTAGTGTTTGATGCCCAGTTTTTCTCTGTAACCATTTACAAAGTCAGCAAGTGTTTGATGCCTAGTGTTTTAAAATCTTTTCAGATTTTAGATGTCATGTAATGTATTCCAGCCCGATTTACAAAGTCGACAAGTGTTTTAAAATCTGTTCGTGTTATCGTGTTGTGTATTCCAGCCTTAAGTTTACCTCAGACAGAGTTACAAAACTTGATGTAAAATGAATTGCTATGCTGTATGCCAGTGATGACATAAAATATTGACTTCTAATTTATATTCAGTGTTTTTTTCTGCTGCCATAATTTGGATTTGTTAAATATTTATGCTTTTATTCTCCAGTTTGCATGGTGGTGATTGCATTAGCAAAGGCCTCTATTTCTAATACGATGTCTTTTAGTTGCTGGCTAACTGTTTTTCCCTTTTTACATTTCACTGCCGGTTGTATATTCTGTATATAACTATGTATGTGATAAATAAAATTCTCTTGAATCTCTCTCTTGTGATGCACCTGCACTGACGAGCATTCAGTTCAAATCAGCACTGTGATTTGGAGATGATGGGAAGGAAATTGTTTGCCCTGTTCGATTTGCATCTGCAGGTCAATCAATGCATGACATCGAAAGCATTGTGCAAGAGCGCCCCCCAGCTGCAGTGTACCATCCTCCATGACCTGACCCTTTCAATGCTCTGTTCGGCACCAATTCATTTTTTTCTTTTCCACTTTTCTCACAGAATTGTTTGACTAATAACCGCCGATTATAGGAAAATGGTTCTGGACAAAGGAATGGAAATAAGAAGCGAGTGGGCGAAAGACATGAAAAGATATTTGAAATGAAATTAGTGCATTTACACGTCGTGTTTCAGGGACACATACACAGTGTGTTTGTCTTTGTGACAGACTGCATGCAGATTAATTCACATTTAATGGCACAAAGTGAACAAGATTTTCATTAGGGATGAAAAATCAATATTCTGGTTCAAAGAAAGTAATATCCTGAAATAGACAGCAGAAAGATTTTCCTTGCAAACCACCAGCTACATTTTCTGAAGAAAATGTGTGTGCAAAATCATGGCTATTCTGGTTGGTTGCCAGGATAAATGCTTATTTTGCGTCAGATTTATTTATTTATTTATTTTTATCACCCGCAGATGAAAAAAAGGGGCATCATTCCTTAAAAAAATAACAGAACACTTTATGGTATGATTTGTCATTATTCATGTCTGTAGCACAAATGGTGCAGGATGAGTTACAGAACCTCCTATTTCAGATGTACAGTGATTCACCGAGACAATTCCTACATCAAAACTGATTTCTATCCAGTAAAATGACTCAAGTGCCTTTCGTAAAGAGGAACTTTATCCAAAAAGTGCCCAAAGTAATGGTTTCAGAAATGATATGGTTGATTATACATTATGAGTTTATTTCTGCTCTGATAGATCGGGTTTTATCTTCACAACTATTGTTTTATGGCTCATTTCTGTTCTCGAGTATACTTCACTGCTATATAGTAGGTGAAAAACAGTATGTTGCAAAAGTAGTATTTCCAAATTCACAGTACTCATAAGCAAAATGTGCGAAAATGACCTGCTACTTCCTGCGAGATTCTGAAGTGTGCATACGATGGATACTTTACTATCCCATGAGGCCACAACAGAGAATTTATGAATGGCAGGGAAGCAACGCAACTGATGCTGGTACATCATATGATAATGGTGAATGTACTGTAGTATGTCTGGATTACATTCATACTACACACCAGGGACTAAAACTAACAAATTACCAATGGCCGCTGACTAAAGAAAATTTACCGGCCATAAATATTTATACCTGTTTTTTGCAAAAACAGGCAGTTATGACACCAAAATTTTAGATAACAGTAAAAATTCACAATTCCTATTCCAATTTCGATACCACAGCTAAAACTACTAGCCTAACTAATAAAAATGTAAAACATTATTAAAGACAAGTAAACAGGTTGTAATAATATAAAAACAAATAATAAAAATAAAAGCAAAAGCACAGATACATTTGTCAGGCTATCACCAGACCAAGCTCAGTTTAAGACTAAACATTGGTCTGGGGAGTCTGCTCTGTATTTTCTACTGCACAAGAGGCGTGATCAACGAGCATAGTTCAAAAGACTCTGTACGCAATTGGATATATCCGTCATCGTGTTAAACCCGCCAATAGCGCACCAGGTGGATAAGCCAGTCTGTGATTGGTTCCTGCAAAAGTGTAACAGAAGCAGTAGAAATTAATGTACAGGTTTCCAGCCTGAGCTGCAGGGCGAAATCAAATCGCCGGAAGATCGGGCTGGGTTTACCCAGTCTACAAATAAATACAATATAACAAAGACACAAAAGAAATAAACAGTGCCTTTCAGGTTTTTCAGGTCGGTTCGACAGTAGTTTTCAGGTGCAGAAATGTAATAAAGTAAGCAAAAGTTACTCAGTCAAGAGCAGTGAGTGTTAAAAAAAGCAGACAGCAGCAGGAAAATTAGGCAGCTGTCACTTTAAGAGCGAATGCACAGATCTGATATACTTTCTCAAAACATTCATCAAATCTTTTGTGATATACTTACTGATGTTTGTGTTGTTGCTGTTTGTCCTTCAGAAATTATGTCACTTCCTGGAAGGAAGGAATTTTTACCCAGACTTACGGGAAATAGGCCTACACAAGAAAAATCTATAAATGAAATAACAACTGAAATACACTCACCTAAAGGATTATTAGGAACACCTGTTCAATTTCTCATTAATGCAATTATCTAATCTACCAATCACATGGCATTTGCTTCAATGCATTTAGGGGTGTGGTCCTGGTCAAGACAATCTCCTGAACTCCAAACCGAATGTCAGAATGGGAAAGAAAGGTGATTTAAGCAATTTTGAGCGTGGCATGGTTGTTGGTGCCAGACGGGCCGGTCTGAGTATTTCACAATCTGCTCAGTTACTGGGATTTTCACGCACAACCATTTCTAGGATTTACAAAGAATGGTGTGAAAAGGGAAAAACATCCAGTATGCGGCAGTCCTGTGGGCGAAAATGCCTTGTTGATGCTAGAGGTCAGAGGAGAATGGGCCGACTGATTCAAGCTGATAGAAGAGCAACTTTGACTGAAATAACCACTCGTTACAACCGAGGTATGCAGCGAAGCATTTGTGAAGCCACAACACGCACAACCTTGAAGCGGATGGGCTACAACAGCAGAAGACCCCACCGGGTACCACTCATCTCCACTACAAATAGGAAAAAGAAGCTACAATTTGCACAAGCTCACCAAAATTGAACAGTTGAAGACTGGAAAAATGTTGCCTGGTCTGATGAGTCTCGATTTCTGTTGAGACATTCAGATGGTAGAGTCAGAATTTGGCGTAAACAGAATGAGAACATGGATCCATCATGCCTTGTTACCACTGTGCAGGCTGGTGGTGGTGGTGTAATGGTGTGGGGGATGTTTTCTTGGCACACTTTAGGCCCCTTAGTGCCAATTGGGCATCGTTTAAATGCCACGGCCTACCTGAGCATTGTTTCTGACCATGTCCATCCCTTTATGACCACCATGTACCCATTCTCTGATGGCTACTTCCAGCAGGATAATGCACCATGTCACAAAGCTCGAATCATTTCAAATTGGTTTCTTGAACATGACAATGAGTTCACTGTACTAAAATGGCCCCCACAGTCACCAGATCTCAACCCAATAGAGCATCTTTGGGATGTGGTGGAACGGGAGCTTCGTGCCCTGGATGTGCATCCCACAAATCTCCATCAACTGCAAGATGCTATCCTATCAATATGGGCCAACATTTCTAAAGAATGCTTTCAGCACCTTGTTGAATCAATGCCACGTAGAATTAAGGCAGTTCTGAAGGCGAAAGGGGGTCAAACACAGTATTAGTATGGTGTTCCTAATAATCCTTTAGGTGAGTGTATGCTTGAGCGTAGAAGGAAAATAATGAGAAATGGAATATATCCTAATAAATAGCCTGTTTTCATGTTAGAAGTGAACACCCACACAAATGAAGACAGTGAACTTACTCAAAATAAGCCTTGTGCTCAGTTTAAAGTTTAAAAAGTTAATTAAAATTAAAGAAAATGAATTGACTAATTCATATGACTCAGAATTGAATTCTGTTTGAATCATTACTTTCCTGTTAATCACTGTTTACACCGTTTTGTACAAAGTTCTAAGGTCACTTGACTTTGTCTTTAAAAAAAGTATATTTAATATTTTATCCAGACATATATGATGACGGCATGAAAATGGATACCATTAATCTTATCTTATCCAAAAGTAACTGCATAGCTGTGTGTTTGTCCAAGTAAATCACTTTTGTATGGTTCTACATGAACGATAGTGATTTATTATTTAATACCCATTACAGCTTCTATGGTTTATGAGATGTTCAGATGCACAAACAGAATATCATAGGTTCTCCTGATTATCCGAGGCTTTAATCTGACGGATCTGTGGGTAAAATGTCAGGGTCATGTAAGTATTCTCACTATCAGACAAGAAGCAGAGAAAACCGACTGCTGGGTTACTAAGGAAACGAGAAGACGTTTGGCTCAAGGCAAGGACTGCTGGAATGATTTTAACTAAATTAACAAGAAATCACCAAAGTTCTTCAAGAGCAACACGATTACGTGGCCATATTCTCACCTGCATATTAAACAGCAATATTCCAATTAAGGTGCGTCATGCATGTGAATGCCAGATGAGCTATATTTGTCTTGTGAATGAGGTGGACGTCTTTCTCAGGACTCCATCTTCTCATTATGAGTCTCGGTGGTGGTATGTGTGGTAGTCAAATAAAACCTCTGGGTGCATTAGCACAGGAAGGACGAGGTGCAGGCAAAGCAGGTTGTCCACCACAGAATTTGGCTTCGCTTTACATTGAGCACATCTGAATAATTATACAAAATCCTTTCATAATGAGAACAGCAGGTTTGTGCAGGTGCCTTTCAACATATGGCATAGGAACAAAGATTAATATAGGCTATATTAAAATCTCAGTTCTTACAGCCTTGTTAGAAATACATTTTAATGTCAACCTCTAATAGCAGTGGCCAAAAATGATGTCCGGCACAGGAAAATTGATGTCTTCACCCTTTAAATATGATTAAAAATTAGCTAAACATATTGCTTAGTTGTGCTTAGAGTCAATTGTTTTATTTGTGATCAAACATGCACGGACATCATTTTGGCGAGGCTGTCATACAATCAGTTAAATGTTTTAAAGTTAAGAAATGTAAAGTAAGCAGAAATTGCAGATTTAAAAAAAAAAAAAAAAAAAAATGTTATTGTACATTTTAATTGCTCTGAATTTGAAATATTTGAGTAAGTTAATTCATCATAATTCATCATGTAATCTCAATTTTTTAGTAGTGGAAACTTGACTAGCATTAACTAGCCAATTCAATAAATGCCACTTTGCTAATTGGTTACACAATGCTTTGGTAGCATTAGCATAGCATAGCACTTGCTGAATGAGAACAGCAATATAATACTATAAAAATAAAATTTAACATATATCTGTTCTCAAACTAATCTCATGCTCCACTCATCACCATGACTTAAATTTGGCATTTACTGTCCCTTTTGAGTGTCATGGCAAACCATGCTGGGAAATAGAAATCCCAGCCCAGTTTTAGTTAAATTTAAGTTAGTCTAAATTAAAAGAAACAAGTTCATAAAACTCAAAACCATGAAACAATTCAGATTACTTTAAATGTGTCAGTTTTGAGAACTTAAAAGAAAAAGAAAGTTCTAAATACTCATAAAAGCACTCTGCTGTACTCAAACCAATTAATTATTTTGAGGGTTAGGGTTTACATTGAAATTATGAACACACGCAAAAAAACAAGAGAGAACCAACAAAATATTAATAACTGATTATGTTATAGTCATTATGTTATACACATATGTATGCTTTCTCCTGTGAGCTTTTTGTTTTTCTATGCATTTATTTTGCATAGCAGATATGTTGAAAATATATTGTGTATATATCAGAATGAAAGACAATAATGATGGAACCTGAAAATTAGCCTACTTTTCATCTAATATGTTTGAGCATAGGAGGATAATGAAAGAAATGGAATATAGGCTAATAAATGGCAATAACATTTTTAATTTTATATGATAGAAGTGACCACAGATACAAAAGAATAAACCCTGTGCTTAGTTTAAAAAGTTAAATAATATTAAATAAAACTAATTGACATTATGAATGACTGTTGCAGAATTACACTGTTTGCATAACTGAATCATTCATTTCCTGTTTATGTTTACACTGTTTTATACACTCACCTAAAGGATTATTAGGAACACCATACTAATACTGTGTTTGACCCCCTTTCGCCTTCAGAACTGCCTTAATTGTACGTGGCATTGATTCAACAAGGTGCTGAAAGCATTCTTTAGAAATGTTGGCCCATATTGATAGGATAGCATCTTGCAGTTGATGGAGATTTGTGGGATGCACATCCAGGGAACAGCTCCGTTCCACCACATCCCAAAGATGCTCTATTGGGTTGAGATCTGGTGACTGTGGGGGCCATTTTAGTACAGTGAACTCATTGTCATGTTCAAGAAACCAATTTGAAATGATTTGAGCTTTGTGACATGGTGCATTATCCTGCTGGAAGTAGCCATCAGAGAATGGGTACATGGTGGTCATAAAGGGATGGACATGGTCAGAAACAATGCTCAGGTAGGCCGTGGCATTTAAACGACGCCCAATTGGCACTAAGGGGCCTAAAGTGTGCCAAGAAAACATCCCCCCACACCATTACACCACCACCAGCAGCCTGCACAGTGGTAACAAGGCATGATGGATCCATGTTCTCATTCTGTTTACGCCAAATTCTGACTCTACCATTTGAATGTCTCAACAGAAATCGAGACTCATCAGACCAGGCAACATTTTTCCAGTCTTCAACTGTCCAATTTTGGTGAGCTTGTGCAAATTGTAGCCTCTTTTTCCTATTTGTAGTGGAGATGAGTGGTACCTGGTGGGGTCTTCTGCTGTTGTAGCCCATCCGCCTCAAGGTTGTGCGTGTTGTGGCTTCACAAATGCTTTGCTGCATACCTCGGTTCTAACGAGTGGTTATTTCAGTCAAAGTTGCTCTTCTATCAGCTTGAATCAGTCGGCCCATTCTCCTCTGACCTCTAGCATCAACAAGGCATTTTCGCCCACAGGACTGCCGCATACTGGATGTTTTTCCCTTTTCACACCATTCTTTGTAAGCCCTAGAAATGGTTGTGCGTGAAAATCCCAGTAACTGAGCAGATTGTGAAATACTCAGACTGGCCCGTCTAGCACCAACAACCATGCCACGCTCAAAATTGCTTAAATCACCTTTCTTTCCCATTCTGACATTCAGTTTGGAGTTCAGGAGATTGTCTTGACCAGGACCACACCCCTAAATGCATTGAAGCAACTGCCATGTGATTGGTTGATTAGATAATTGCACTAATGAGAGATTGAACAGGTGTTCCTAATAATCCTTTAGGTGAGTGTATAAAGAACTATAAGGTGACTTGACTTTATCTTTAAAAAATGTAAATTTTATTCACAAAACACAGTAGACACCGTAGACCAATCACAACAGACTTGGCCATCTAGCCAATCAGAGCAGAGTAGCTTGTGGAAAGGAGGGATTTAGAGAGACTGATTCATTCATCGAGTCATTTGAGAATCATTGAACAATTAAGGTGTTTTTGACCTTTGATGCATGTAAACCTGTTATAGGAGATCTCCAAAACAAAATTAGGAGCCTCTAAA
Source organism: Paracanthobrama guichenoti (assembly GCA_018749465.1). NCBI lineage: Eukaryota > Metazoa > Chordata > Actinopteri > Cypriniformes > Gobionidae > Paracanthobrama > Paracanthobrama guichenoti. The sequence continues at coordinate 4,071,743 of CM031950.1, read as the reverse complement.
ATAGCATAATAGGGGCACCTTAATACCCATTACAGCTTGGTTTATGAGATGTTCAGATGTTGCAGAATTGAATTGCATAGCAAAATAAAATCTGTAGCTGTATTTTCCCCCTTTTTAAGCCAAATACGTTTGTCAGATAAATGCCACACTAGTCACACTTTAGTTTAGGGACCAGTTGACACTATTAACTAACTATTAATTATGCCTCAAACTCATAATTACTGCTTATTAATATTTAGCAAGGTAGTTGTTAAGTTTGGGTAAAGGATTAGTTCACATCAAAATGAAAATTTCCTGATATTTTACTCACCCGAATCTCATCCAAGATGTTCATGTCTTTCTTTCTTCAGTCGAAAAAGACATTACGTTTTTTGAGGAAAGCATTCCAGGATTTTTCTCCACATAATGGACTTCAATGGGAACCACCGGTTCAAGGTCCAAATCAATGCAGTGTCAAAGGAAGGGCTTCAGAGGCTCTGCACGATCCCAGACGAGGAATAGGCTCTTATCTAGCCAAACCATCGGTCATTTAAAAAAATATATATATATAACTTTTTAATCTCAATTGCGCAACTTTTGCATGACTGCATGATTTTTGCATTGATTTGGACCTTCAACCGTTGATTGCCATTGAAGTCCATTATGTGGAGAACAATCCTGGAATGTTTTCCTCAAAAAACAATTTATTTTCGACTGAAGAAAGAAAGACATGAACATCTTGGATGAGATGGGGCTGAGTAAAATATCAGGACATTTTCATTTTGAAGTGAACTAATCCTTTAGGGAAGTAGAATATTATCATGCAGAAAAAGGCATTAATGATTTATAAGTACTAATAAACAGTCAATACCCTAGTAATATGCATGTTAATAGTGAGAATTGGTCCCTAAACAAAAATAAAAATAAAAAATATATATTTTGCTCATATTTCAATGGTTTAAACACACTTGTATGGTCATTAAAACATCCCATCCTTTTGGCCACAACTGTGTGAATCATAACACAATCGCTCTTATGTTTAGTGTAAATTAGACAGATTTGTTTTGTTTTCCCCCATCTCAGAAAATAATTTGTTACCCTTAATAACACTCATTAACTGGATTGTACAAATGCTGTAATCGTCACCGTAAACACAGATGAAACCAAATGAAATTGTGTCTGACAACATAAAGCTTTGAATTCGGCTGAATGAATACTGAAGCATAAATATTCCCTTCAGCCATTTGAATTGTACCGCAATGTCTGGTCAGCTATAGAGGATAGAATGACTAGTCATGCTTCTGTGCCATAAAACACACTGCTTTAAATATGGTTATGGTCAGCATATGAAAATTGACCTTCAAATCTGGTGTATAAAAATCACTTGTCTATTGTTAAGATCTTTCAGCACCAACCATAGCAAATCAGCTTCAATTTTCTTCCTATCATTTACTATTTATTTCTTTAAAAAAAAATAATGCATTTTGCCATGACAACAGAACATCCTTTCCTGGTATTTTTATTCCCTAAATGCACGAGGAGCTCAAGCACAGTGAACATGAGGGAAAATATTTGAGACCTGAAAAACAAGGTACTGTTATTTTTGAAGGAATTATAACTGTTACTGTATGAGTGTGCATGTTCACAGGGAAAATGTATGTCTATATTCATTTAATGTATCAGTGTTGTGTTAAATGTAATTTCTACTTTATTTCTCCTTTGACGAAATGAAAGCACACAAATGTGACCCTGGAGCACAAAACCAGTCTCACGGGTATATTTGTGGCAATAGCCAACAATACATATGGGTATGGGTCAAAATTATCCATTTTTCTTTTATGCCAAAAATCATTAGGATATTAAGTAAAGATCATGTTCCATGAATATATTTTGTAAATTTAATACTGTAAATATACCAAAAATGTATTATAAGTAGTAATATGCGTTGCTAAGGACTTCATTTGGACAACTTTAAAGGCGATTGTCTCAATATTTAGATTTTTTGCACCCTCAGATTCCAGATTTTCAAATAGTTGTATCTCGGCCATATATTGTCCTATCATAACAAACCATGCATCCATGAAAAGATTATTTATTCAGCTTTCAGATGTCGTATAAATCTCAATTTAAAAAAATTAATGAGTAAATAGTTGTAGTAAGAGAACAGAGTTTCATTTTAGTTAAAATTGTTGTCATTTTGTTATGGCTTTTGTCTTTTAATTTTTTTTTCTTTAATATTTTTTGTTAGTAATTCATCTTTAACCTTTTATTTCAGTGAATTGCCAACATTTAGCATTTTCGTTTTTCAGGTTTAAGTTTTTCACCTAATATTTATAGCTTTATTTACATTTATGTAAAATATTTTAATATTGTTAGTTAGCAATAACAATGCTTCACAGAGAAAACGTATGTGCTCATATTCATTTATGCATCAGTGTTGTCTCAGATGTTTCTCCTAAAATTCCTTTGAAGAAATAAAAACAAAAGAGTAAGAAAAAAACAGTTAAGAGAACTATAAATTATATATATATATATATATATATATATATATATATATATATATATATATATATATATATATATATATATATATATATATATATATATATATATATATATATATATATATATATATATATATATATATATATAATTTATATATATAATTTATATATAAATAATCACACACACACACACACACACACACACACATATATCAGGCATAACATTATGACCTATGATTATATCCTAATATTGTGTTGGCCCCCCTTTTGCAGCCCCATACACAACAAACTGAGATGCTCTGTGTATTCTGACACCTTTCTATCAGAACCAGCATTAACTTCTTGAGCAATCTGAGCTCCAGTAGCTCGTCTGTTTGATCGGTCCACACGGGCCAGCCTTCACTCCCCATGTGCATCAGTGAGCCTTGGCCGCCCATGACCCTGTCACCGGTTCACCACTGTTCCTTCCTTGGAGCACTTTTGATAGATCCTGACCACTGCGGACCGGGAACACCCCACAAGAGCTGCAGTTTTGGAGATGCTCTGTCGTCTAGCCATCACAATTTGGCTCAAATCCTTATGCTTGCCCATTTTTCCTGCTTCTAACACATCAACTTTGAGGACAAAATGTTCACTTGCAGTATTTATTAATGTTTTGAATTAACTTTTGGTTTTGAATCAATTTTTTTGAATTAACATTTGTTTAATAAATTTTCACTTTAGTTTAATTTATTAGTTTGTTTTACAAGAACAACACTGTTTGACTTTTCTGAAGCTCTAGAAGAGACATGAGATTACAGACAGAGGTCTTTTTTAGGAGAAACATGTGCTTGAGCATTTAATCTCATTGAAGATATTTTAAAGAGATCTCCTTTTCTTTCCTATGTTGAGACCATCAATCTGATCATCGATCATGCTGTCGTCTGTGGACAAACTCGCGGCCTGGCTGCTGACCGGCTTCTTGGCAATTCTAACCATCTTCTTCAACATGTACCTGCTTCTGGTCAACCACAGAAGCTACCGGAAGAAGCACAAGCTCAACCCTGCCGACTTCATCATCACGGCCATCGCTCTGGCCAGCATCTCCCAGCAGGTTCTTACTTACATATGGCAGACGATGGATATTATCGACACTGTGTGCCGAATCAGCTTGACGGAGGCCATCCTGCTGGTGCTCATCTTCAGCGTGAAACTCATCATATTCTGGAGCACGGCATTCCTGACCTTTTACTATGGCACAAAGCTGGTGATGGAGCCCGTCCACTGCTACACACGCATCCAGGAGGCCATCGTCAAGCACGTCCACACCGCTCTGGCAGTGATCTTCGTGAGCGGCTTTGCCAATTGCGTTCCCTTGCTGAGCGTTCTCACTTATTACAACGGCACCACCAACGGATTGGGCGATTGCGGGTCCATCATGCCCACCGATACGACCGGACTCGCCTACGTCTTCTATTACGTCATCATCTCTGACATCATTCCGGGCATCATAATGGTCAAATGCAGCATTTCAATCTCATACCACCTGGCGAAACATCTTCTGGACATGAAGGCCAGCTCCAACGGCGCCCACGGGCCCAAGTTGGGCACGCAGATGCGGGTCATAAAGATGACCCTGAGCCTGGTGATCGTGTACATGTGCTTTGTGATTGTGGACATCTACACACAGATGACGGTGGTGCTGATGAGGAAGAACACACTCGCACTGACCATTCTCTTTGCCAGCATCTACACCACGGTCAGCGCGTTCGTGCTGGTTTACGGTAAAAAGAGCTACTGGAAGGAACTGATCACCTCCTATAACCTCTTCTTAGACGAGTACCCTTGTTTCAGTAGCATGAAGGTTGAAGAGGTTGTGCACGAGCATGAGCACGAGCACAGCCACGGGCACTAAACCTGGAGTTAAGGTCTGTTCACACCAAGGATGATAACTATAACAATAACTATAAAGATAACGTTTTTAAAAAATGTTCTAGATATAAAAGAATAGCAGTCTACATCGCAGCTGTAAAGATAATGGCACAGAGAAACACTGACAGCATATCAGAATCCATGCTGTTTTATGAGCTTGAGCATTTAAAACTGAAAGACAAAACTGCAGCACGTTTAGAATAGCTAAACATGGGTGTGTTTGCCGTACAACAACGCTGAACCGCCATAGTACAATGCATCGTTGAAGAAATCAACTAGCTAATCACGACCGTTTCCTATGGAAGCTCGTTTCCGCCACAGAATATAACATAACTGCGACTTTTTATCTCACAATTGTGAGTTTACATCTAATATAATCATATAAACGCACCATTGCAAGTTATAAAGTCAGAATTGCTCGCAATTGCAACTTTATATCTCGCAATTCTGACTTTATATCACACAACTGTGACTTCATATCATGCAATTCTGGAAAAAAAGTTAATTACCTTTTTTTATTCTGTGGTGAAAACAAGCTTCCATAGTTCTCCCAAAAACTTACTGTGGCGAATTTGTTGTTCCACCACGTTGGTTAAAGGGCACCTATTATGCCCCTTTTTACAAGATGTAATATAAGTCTCAGGTGTCCCCAGAATGTGCCTGTGAAGTTTCCTGACAGATCATTTAATATACCATTTTGAAAATGCCAATTTTGGGGTTTGAGAAAAATTAGCCGTTTTCTGTGTGTCTCCTTTAAATGCAAATGAGCTGCTGGGCCCCAGAGGGCGGAGCCTTCACAGCTTGTGAACACGTGAATGAAAACTGAAACATGGTATGCATATGTTTGTTTTGATGATCATCTCTATCGCAGACACGCTCATGTGACATTGCAGTTCTTCATCATCATCATGACATATCATCTGCATGCGTTTTAAAGCCTTATCACTAGCTGGATGTCAGCGTGTCTGTGAGTAGGCTATTAAGCTAGACTAGTTCTTCCACGTGTGATTAAACTGTCAAATGCACACAAGATTATGTCAGAAACACACAACGTTCACATGAATACAGTTGGTTATGTCTGTGCACGTATGCAGCCAGTACAGAAATCCTGTGTTAAATGCTCTGGGAAGGAGATAAACATGGTGGACTGTGTACCGCTCTCTGAGGGGCGGGGTCTATGCTAATACAGCAGTGTCCATCAACACTTGTGGGCGGGGCCTGTGAAATGTGATGTCACTATACAGGGAATCTACAAAAGGCTTGTTCTGAGACACTGCTTATGATTTATGGGGATTTCTTAAAAAAAAAAAAAAAAAAAAAAAAGGAGTGGGTGTATTTTTACCATTATAGGGTGGTTGTGTACACACTCTGCCGAAACACATTTATGTTCAAACACCTTATAAAAGTGAATTTTGCATAAGAGATGCCCTTTAATGATGTCACGCACATGGTGGAGTAATACCTTATTTTATTTTATTTAAATAAATCTGAGGACTAATTCACTTTTTTTGTTGTTGTTGTTGCTTTATTTCCAGATTCAGTCACAGCTGTTCTTGTACTAGATCACGTAGGAAAACAGTGCTTTAAATCTCTTCACAAACTGTGAAAAAGATGTAAATGACATTTATATGCTATTCAAAGTAAGATACAGATTGCACTGAATGTCAGCTTTCTTATTTTGCTCAAGCTCAAGCTAATCCTAAAGGGTTCCATGTCATGCAAACAAGAAACTACGCTTAACTCCAGCGTAACTGCGACTTGTCTCACAAAATTTTTTTTTTTTTTTTTTTTTTTTTTGCAATTGCAGAATTGTGAGATATAAAATCAGAATTGCGAGTTATAAAGGCGTAATTGTGATATAGCCTAAACTCACTATTCTGACTTTTTTTTGTCTCAGAATTGCACGTTTATATCTCGCAATTCTGACTTTATAACTCGCAATTGCGAGAAGAAAAAAAGTCAGAATTGTGAGATAAAAAGTCACATTAACGATTATGATAAAGATATAGTTCTAAAAATCGTTCTAAATATAAGGGAGTCCACACCACAACTATAAGATAACGGCACAGAGAAAAATTACCTTTGGAATCACTTGCAAAACAATTTTTTGAACAATAAAAACATTTACAGCCAATCAGAACACATCCTGCTTTACAAGCTCGAGCACTTAGAATAAACAGAACGATGTCGTCTGCTGGTGTGTAGATCATTATAGTTATATTTATAGTTAACGATAACAATGAAGATATAGTTCTAAAAATCATTCTATATATTAAAGAATAGCAGAGTGCACACCTCAAATATAGCCTAATGGTAACATTACAGAAACATTGACAGCCAATCAGAATCCTGCTTTACGAGCTGGAGCATTTAAAGCGACAGACGACAAAATTTCAGCGCGCTTAGAATAAACAGAACGATATGGTCACTAATATTGTTATAGTTATCTCTATAGTGATCATTCCTGGTGTGAAAGAGCCTTTAGAAATGATATAGAAGCTTGTGTAGCGTCTTGCTATTTTAAGATCTGTCATCTGAGATAATATGCGAACTTGCATTCTTTGAGGTCTGAGCAGCATTAGATATTTTTGTACATTGCGTTGCCATGAAAGTTTGCACAATCATTCTGCTCTACTAGTCCTTGGAGGTTCATGTTAACGCAACTTGTCAAAGGTGGACATGAATAAAGTATAAAAACATTCGTTCCTTTGCCTTTTGTGTAAAGAAACTCCTTTGTGGACTGAAACATGCTGCAACATCTTCTGTCAAAGTGTATTGCATTTCACTGAACATATTTTTTTTTTTTTTTTTTTAAGTTACGAAACAAAATATTGGCATAAAGCACCACAGTGGTTGCAATAGTTTGAAAGACTCATTCATGAAGCTCATTACGTACATATACATTGATGTTTTCCAGACTTGTTGACTGAGGGAGACTGTGGGTTATTACTATTAATTATTTTATTAATTAATAAAATGGTTCGATTCCCAGGGAAAGCAAGAACTGACAAAATGTAAAAATGTGCACCTTGAATGCAATGTAAGTCGCTTTGGATAAAAGCGTCTGCCAAAATAAATGTAACTATAAAAAGACCTCACGGGATAAATTGTGGGATCATAATTACATTAATTTCTGTCAACCAAAGAATCAGTCACAAATCAGTTTTATATCGGCTCTGCAGAAAAATGTAGATTGACTATGAAAGAGTAGACACAACACAACTAAAATGTCTGAATGTCGTTAATGCATTTCAGTGGAATGTTTTTCTTTAAAGGTGCAATTTTTCTTTAAACTAAATGCCACTTGCTTTGATTTTTTTTTCAACTAATGCATTGACATTCAAGTGCAAGTGTTTAAATACTAAAACAAGTAATGCTAAATTTAATACATTATATCTATCATAAATATAGAATAATTTAGCATTTATTTAATCAAAATACAGTAAAAAAATAGCAATATTGTGGTATTTTATTTCACTTATAAAAAGTTTTCTATTTTAATATACTTTAAAATGTCATTTGTGATGGAATAATAAATGGTCCTTCAGAAATCAATCAATCAGTCTAATGTGCTGGTTCGGAGCTCAAATTTCTTTTTTAAAAAAACATTTCTTAGCATCAATGATGAGTTGTTAAGCTTCATATGTTTTATGGGAACCATATTTTTCTTAAAGATTCTTTGATGAATAGAAATCTCATGAGAACAGCATTTGTCTTTAATATCATTTTTGATCTATTTAATGCATCCTTGCTGAATAAAAGTATTAATTTCTTTAAAAAAATATTTTTAAATAGACAGAGAGACAGTTCATGAGAATCAAACCAGCCATTAAAAAATAAAAATAAAAATAAATAAACAATGCTTCCACCTCTCGTCCTTGACATTATTGGCCAGATACGACACTACCTGATGGACCACATTTGAATGAATGATTTTTTTGTAATTAATTTCAGAAAAGACCACCGTGAATATGCTTCTAAACATCCAGCATCTGTTAAATATTTTAGGCCTTGTCGAAGATAGATATTATTAGATATTATTAAGGGTTAGTTCACCAAAAAATGAAAGTTCTGTCATTAATTACTCGCCCTCATGTCGTTCCAAACCCGTGTTTGTCTTCAGAAAACAAATGAAGATATTTTTGATGAAATCCGAGAGCTCTCTGATCCCTCCACTATTTAATTAACACTTTCAAGGGCCAGAAAGTTATTCTGCCCTCACATTGGCATCTCTCTTCCCAAAGTTAGACAGATATATAAACTGCTTCAACACGTATGCTTGTGGGAGAATGCTGCTTTATTCCACACAACGATGTTGAAACAGAGTGAAACTACAGAAAAGGAGACGATAGGGGAGACCGGGTATGGTTGTAACCCTTTTTTTTAGCTACACGTCTGAAACTTTTACGCAAAGTACCCACATCTGTCTACTACAAATGGCAACAATTTATGTTTCTTCAGCTGTACAAATACAAATTGGTCCTTTGTTACAATCTACCCCACTACTGCGGTAGGTTGTAACGCATACTGGGGTAAGTTGTAACAGGTAGATAAAATGCACAAAAATGAAGGGTACTCCAAGTGATATGCCACAACAACAGTTTTATTTTAAATGAATGGCTGCAACAATAAAATATGTGTGAATATGGAGAGTGTATGTGCATATTGTGTGCGTTTGTTTGTGCACATTCATATGGATGTGTGTGTGTGTGTGTGTGTGTGTGTGTGTGTGTGTGTGTGTGTGTGTGTGTGTGTGTGTGTGTGTGTGTGTGTGTGTGTGTGTGTGTGTGAGTGAGAGAGAGCAAATTAACATAAACATAGGCATTCTGTAGAATTATTAAAATCACAAAAATGTTCTTAGTTGTAAGTTTCAAAACACGTTACAACCTACCCTGCCACTGTCTCTCATTGTTTAGCTAGCTGTGTTAGCATGGTGCTTTGAAATTAGCAGGAGGTTGATACACCATTCTTTACTAGAGAAACTACACTTTGACCTGATATAACTCGTACAACATTATCTACAACAGTAATACTAAACAAAATATTATCTTTTTACTTTGTTACCTCAGAATTAGATTTTCTGCTGTAGCTTCAGGAGAGATAGCAACACAGACTGGAAAACCTCCCTGTGGGATCTTAAAGGAAGCCAGAGGAAACTTAAACTGTCATATGACTCCTATCTCATCTGTGATTCGTGGAATTGGTAGAGTTACAACTCTCCCGTGTTACAACTATACCCGGTCTCCCTAAATAATGGAGCTGCTTAGTTATCTCCAACAACATAGCACTAATATAAATTAATTGTATATAGTTCTTAAATGTCTAAAATTCTGCACTACACAGCTTTATAAATAGTAAATATAATAAATTGAATACAAATGAATCATAGCTTACAGACAATGGTTTCTACAGAGGATCATAAGATGAAGGGCTGCTTTAAGTTTCTTCTTTAACTGTCAATGAATGTTACTATGGCAACCATTTTTTAAAGAATGCTACATAGCCATTGAAATCAATAGCAAACACTAAATAGACCCTTTTCACAGACTGTGATGACGCGTTTTAACTGTCATCAATATCGTAAATCCTGCAAGTTTTTTGTATTTTATTATATTTTTAAATGTATGTACATTTATAACACTAATATTTTGTATTATATTACTTTTGCATCAAATTACAAAAACAAAAAAACAAGTTAGTGCTGCTGTGAGGGTGTTTCTAATACAGCGTCTATGGGAGTGACGGGAAATATTAACATGTTTCTCTCTTTTCACTGCCGTTACCAATCTCACAATTTTTTCCCTCTTTTTGAAAGTTGTGAAATCACTATTGTGGAGTTTTTCTTTTGCTATTTGAGCAAATGGGGACACAAAAAATATATATTTAATGAATTCTCTCATTCACTGGTATAAAAGTTAACCCAACTATGACGACTTCCGCTCTGAGAAACCCGGAAACATGAAAAGGGCCTATAGATGATCCAGAGCAAAGGTAGTAAACACATTAAAATCGTCCATATGACTGCACTGGTTTAACATTAATTTTATGAAGTGGGAGAATACTTTTTGTGTGCAAAAACAAACAAAAATAACGACTTTATTCAACAATTTCATTCTGGCCTGTGTCAGACTCTTACGCTGTTGACGCAGTGTAAACAGTGCAGCACTTTCTAGTTCTACAGCAGAATCGTGGGGCTCACATGAACAGCGTCAGCCAATGGTAAAAGAGCCCGGGGTTCTGGAAGTGCTGTATCAACAGCGTAAAGGCTTGTTCACTCTATGACGATTATCACGCGCGCCAATGTGAGTGTGCACACTGACGTGCAAAACAGCAGGCGTAAAAACGTCATAAAAACCCCTCCAAAAAAAACACTGGTTCCTTTTTTTTGTTTGATGCGCCGTGTTAAAAACTGTCCGACCAATGAGATTGGCGCTTTTGTTCACGTGCCTGGAGCTGCTGAAGTTACAGTAAAACACGACTTGGTGGCGCTCAAGCACAAAACAGTCTTGCCAAGCACACATTGATACCTAAGAAGACGACAAAGAGGAAGTAAGTAGACGAAGAAGATGATGCAAAGAGGCAAGATGAATGTAGAGCCGCTGGTCTCTTTGCTGTCTGAACACAAAGACTACAAAAATCTCGATAAGGGGGAGTTGTTATGGAGAGGAATTGCAGATCAAATAGTTTCCATCGAATCCTATTTGAGCTGCAATAAAATCAAAAGCGCCATCTACTGTCAGGGAGTGAATTTGCAGGTTCACTCGTTGCATCGCCAGTGAAAATCGCTTGGGTATGAATACAAAGACACGTCGAAAAACAGGCAATAAGCATGCGCAATAATCATCCCGGTGTGCACGAGGCTTTAAAGTCTGACACAGACTAGAAGAAATGTTTGAATTTATTTGTTTTTTGCGCACAAAAAGTACTCGTCGCTTCATAAAATGCAGATTGAACCACTGGAGTCACATGGACTATTTTAACGATGTCTTCACTACCTTTCCGGCCCTTGAAAGTGTTAATTAAATTGCTGTCTATGGAGGGGACAGAGAGCTCTCGGATTTCATCAGAAATATCTTCATTTGTGTTCTGAAGATGAACGAAGGTCTTACAGGTTTGGAACGACATGAGGGTGAGGAATTAATGACAGGATTTTCATTTGATATAAATATATAATGGTTATTATATCTCTATTTTCTCAGACTGAAAAACCAAGGATCTCCTGTTCTGAAGGCAGGTTTAAAGTGGTGTTACCATGGAGACATCCATCAGTGGAATGTAAGATTAAAGGCTATTTAGCAGTCAATCATTTTACAGGCTTATACAGAGACTATGACGTTCAAGAATCAAGTAACAAGCATTCATCCAGAAGTGAACAGCACATATCTACTAGATCTATTCTGGCATCAAACAAAACGAACAACAGAAAATCATATTAAACATTCAAAATTAAAAAAATTGAAATAAAAGTCACATAAATGATTTGCCGGTCTAGAGGACACTTGACTCTGTGGCTCGTATCATGCAGCACAACAGAGAGAAATATCCATTTAAAAAAAAAAAAAAAAAAAAAAAAAGAGCGACACCTTCACAGGCGAGATGATTCCCTCTGTAATCTCTAGCCTGAGGGACGGAGAGGTGCTTTGATCTGCCGCTGCGTCCACTCACACTCACGACCTCCATTTCTGGCCGCTAAGAGAGAACAGATGTCTTGCGTATAATGTCATCCTGGGGCACCGCAAACTCACTAGAGGAGCAGTCATTACCTTACAGACAGGGCTCTGGTGACTTGAGAAGAATATGACATGTAAATAAAAATTAAAACATACAGTGGACCATTAAGTATTTGACACTCAAGTCACTGTGTTTAATCACCTTCTTGCCTTCACTAGTGCATTGCAGTGTGCTCTAAAAATTATAAATATTCCATGTTGTCAATATGAGTTCATAAAAAGTGAAAGTCACATGTGAAGGCCAAGTATGGTAACCCATGCTGAAAACACACACACACACACACACACACACACACACACACACACACACACACACACACACACACACACACACACACAGCAAACCATGGACACACACTCCTGAAGCAATGGGCAGCCATTTTAGCGCTCTGTAGAACAGTTTGTCCGTTTAGGGCTACTGTAGAAACATGGCAGCGCAAAATGGCGACTTCACTGAAAGGGGCCCGGCGGTGTATGTAGAAATGGCTCATTCTAAAGGTAATAAAAACATAACAGCTCATTATGTAAGGTCTTTATACACAATTGAAAACAAAGTTATGTATATTATATTGCATTTCTGTCAATAGATCCTCAACAATACTACACACTGCACCTTTAAGTTGATTCTGAATTAATACTGAATGTTTTTTTCGTCAAGTTTCTTGTATAAATCAAGGATTAGAAGTGGGTTGGGCAAGGACAATTGTGTTTTTCTTAAGAATTCATATTTTATATGCCTATTAAAAAGATAAGAAAACTAATTTTCAATGTGATTATTTGAAAAGTGTGAAAATTTGATTCCACCTGCAAATTCAAAAAAAAAAAAAAAAATCTTAAATTGTAAAATTTAAATAAAACAAGTTCCAGCAAATCTCACACTGGCAAGTTTTAAAAAGAAACAAAAAGATGATTTATTTAGACTGAAAGGTAATTTGACTTAACTATTAAACTCCATCAGTGGAAAAAATAGTAAAGATTGATTCAAGGTGGGGGTTTTTTTGGCACTTTTATTCAAACTGGAGTGCAAAAAAATCTCAAATAACAGTTTATGATTGGTTGCAGGTGGCAAAACTACCCCTTTGACCACAAAAAATATATAAATAATTACCTTAAAAACACATGCAGTTTCTAAACTGAAAAGTGTTTGAATGTTGAAATGATCCAGGCCAGAATCCCAGTGTATTTTCCGTTCAGAACGAAACAAACAAAAAAAAAAAAAAACACCAATTCATTCATTCAAATCTAATTTAAATAACAGTTTCAAGTTTAAATAATCTCATCAAGAAAAAAAAAAATCTACAGTTATACCTACAATCCCTTTATAAAAACATTGTTCTGGTTTCCCTGGAATTTTCTAACATATTTGTTCTGGTAATTTCATGGTTTAATACAGAATGTACAAAACATTTCATTCAGAAAGAATTTCCCATGTGCACATCAATTAAATATTGCCATATTTGCAAAAACTATCTTAAAGTACAAAACTATGCAAGTTTTATGCAAATTACCTTACTATAAGAACCATAAACAACATTAATGCCTTGTAGTTTTTACCCAGTGGACTTTAACTGTGCAGACAAAAGACCCTGCTATTCTGATGTTTATAAACAACTGGAGCGCTGAAAAACATTACAATTAATAATTTACACATCTGCATTCTATCAAAATGGAAGAGACACATTTTGAATCACAAAATAAAAATCATCTAAACAGCTGTTTCATATAAAGAAATTAAAAAACAAAAACCATCATGAGCAAAAATTACAGTATACAGCTTTCCCATACAGTGCACATACTACTGAAGTGATATTTTGACTTGAGGTACATGAACAAGCAAACCTTAAATATGACTTGATATGAAGTGATCTTATAACCTTCCTAGCTCATAGAGGACTATATGTTGCTCCAAACCAGGGCTGTCCTAAGCACCGACGTGAGATATTAGGTAGCATTCCTGAATTCATGAATTCTGATCATTTTATAAGACTTGCATTATTTATACTGCATTTTCTGCATTCTATACCACCAAATTTAGTTCATAGGCTCTCTTAAATGTTTGGAGTTTTTCATACAAATGTAGCTCTCTACAGTGAAAACAGAAAGACAATCAGTCTTTTTCTAGTTGAACTTTTTGGTTCAAAAAGTTCAACTAGAAATTGCATGAATGCCACAATTATGAGCAATGTGCAAAGTGAATATGTGCACAGGGGAAGTAAAAACTTCAATAACTTTAAATATCTCTATGTATAAGGCACAGCTACAGGTCTAGAATAAACTAATAAATCCAGTGGATGTGAGGCCGATTTGAACATTCAACAAACAAACCAACCTTTGGTCATGTTCCTGCCCAGCAGTGATGAATAAATACACACTAGAGGTTCATTTCCAAATAAAAAATAGCATTTTATCATGATGAAACTGCTGTTTTGCTACAAAAAAGGTAATGATAACCTTCAATCAGAAATCATCAGAAAATTCCAGACCATGACAAAAATCTCAGATCAAAATATCTTAAAATAGGAGCAAGTACCGTTCTGCAGTTTTTCTCCATAAATCAAATCACAATAATTTGAGACACAGGTACCATTGGGCGTCAGGAGAACCAGAGTGTCTTTATTGCGGATTGCTCTCATATGTGGGAAACATGGACTTGCGTGTTTTTGGTGGCGGAGGTGGAGGCTTGATTTCAGCTTTCGTCGGTAAAGGAGGCGTGAACTACAGGTGACACAAAAGAGGAAAAGTTTATTATTTTCAGTCTGAAAATGAGCACGTTTACACGCACACCAATACACTGACAACTACTGAAATTTATTGAAATAACTCGATTTACAGTAAATAAATAACCCGGCAATGCAAGTAACCGTGTTTACAAGACCGTGTTAAAAAAAAGTGTCCATGTATTTCACGCCATTTATTATGTCAGTTGTGACGTTAAATAAAGCATGAAAAACCCCAGAGTATTTAAAAATGTCAGTGTAAACTTGCCCCTCATTCTCCTCTCGTATTTGAAGTTTCTACAACTGTACCACTTGTCCATTGGATGAGATGAGAACACATTTTTTTATCTACTATATTGCCAAAAGTTTTGGGACGCCTGCCTTTACATGCACATGAACTTTAATGACATCCCATTCTTAATCCGTAGGGTTTAATATGGAGTTGGCCCACCCTTTGCAGCTATAACAGCTTCAGCTCTTCTGGGAAGGCTTTCCACAAGGTTTTGCGTTTATGGGAATTTTTGACCATTCTTCTAGAAGCGCATTTGTGAGGTCAGGCACTGATGTTGGACAAGAAGGCCTGGCTCGCAGTCTCCACTCTAATTCATCCCAAAGGTGTTCTATCGGGATGAGGTCAGGACTCTGTGCAGGCCAGTCAAGTTCCTCCACACCAAACTCGCTCATCCATGTCTTTATGGACTGATGCTTTGTGCACTGGTGCGCAGTCATGTTGGAACAGGAAGGGGCCATCCCCAAACTGTTCCCACAAAGTTGGGAGCATGAAATTGTCCAAAATGTTTTGGTATGCTGAAGCATTAAGAGTTCCTTTCAGTGGAACTAAGGTGCCAATCCCAACCCGTGAAAAACAACCCCACACCATAATCCCCCCTCCACCAAACTTTACACTTGGCACAATGCAGTCAGACAAGAACCGTTCTCCTGGCAACCGCTAAACACAGACTCGCCCATCCGATTGCCAGACAAAGAAGCATGATTGGTCACTCCAGAGAACATCTCCACTGCTCTAGAGTCCAGTGGTGGCGTGCTTTACACCACTGCATCCCACGCTTTGCATTGCACTTGGTGATATAAGGCTTGGATGAGCTGCTCGGCCATGGAAACCCATTCCATGAAGCTCTCTACACTGTTCTTGAGCTAATCTGAAGGCCACACGAAGTTTGGAGGTCTGTAGCTATTGACTCTGCAAAAAGTTGGCGACTTCTGCGCACCTCAGCATGCGCTGACCCTGCTCTGTGATTTTAAATGGCCTATCACTTCGTGGCTGAGTTGCTGTTGTTTCAATTGCTTCCACTTTGTTATAATACCACTAACAGTTGACCGTGGAATATTTAGTAGTGAAGAAATTTCACAAATGGACTTATTGCACAGGTGGCAACCTATCACGAATTCACTGAACTCCTGAGCTTAAATTTGCTGTATAAGGACGCTTTCCTATCACATATCACACATGTGCACTTCAACAAGTCGACAGAACGCAGGCTAAGGTGTTTACATGCCGGGAGAAATCAGGGTAATGGGCAAAAATTACGCTCTGTCGGTTTATTCTTAAGCCATTTATGATTTTACTGCAATAAAGGAAAACGGTTTAACACGTTTACATGACCACACGCTTTGGCGGCTTATTAAGCATAATCAGGTTAAGAACGTGCATGTAAGCACACTCAAAGTCATTTTAGCCAATTTTGTCATCAATATTTTAGATACAGATGAATGTACAAAGGAAAGTGATGATGGAATTAGCATTATTTAATGCTAATAATGCAGTGTCTTACCTCAGAAGTAGAGTTATAGATGCTCTCGCTCTCATGAGGGTGTTTCTTAGGTGGCATTGGTGGAGGGGTGTTTATGATGTCAGATGTGCTGAAGTCACTCTCGCTCGGGAGACATGTGTAACCTACGGGAAGGTGATCAATATGAGATGTATTAATGTTTATACAGATGTGCTGTATGCTGGATCAGTGTGTTCGATCATGATGATCGGTGTATTCATAACATCCTTAAATGCCTGTAGGAATTTTAGTTTGTTTAAAACTTTGGATTGCTACATAATTACACAAATGTAAATATGTGAATTCAGTAGTATTTAATATTAGGCAACTAATATTAAATATATACATATATATATACATACACACACACACACATACACACACGATTCTTTTTACACTTATAGCATATTTTCTTAGCGATAATTGCGGTTTACAAGTGCAAATAGTGATAGATGCTATTTACTAAGTGAAAATAGTGATATATTCTATTCTTTGCAATATCTGTAAATTGTAATTAGATGCTATTCATACTGTATTTTGACAAATACACACTATTTGTGTATATACCTCAGAGTTGTTGTACATTGACATGATGCAATAATAACAGTGTAAATTATTATATTTATTAAAATTATTAAATGGATACCACCTTAATGGAACAATAAAAGCCCTCCCTACACCTACCCCTAACCCCCACCCAATAATGCTTTTATTATTAGTAAACATTTCGTTAGGCACTTTATTTCCATTTTTAGAAAATTTTCTTAATTTTTATTACAACTAAATGCCTTTCCGATGTGATATGTGATAGGGAGAAGAGCGAGCTCGGCAAAAGGCGGATTTGAACCACGTCAAAACCTATATCCCTAAGCTTCACGCTTTACTGACTAGCCACTGATGGTGCTGGAATATGCATGTCTTTTTTTAATCTTGCTTGGCCCATCCAGGCATTGTTAGGCGGAGCTAGTGCAAATAGTGAAATATTAATAAATAAAATAAAAAATAAAAAAAACTGAAAGAAAAAAGATATACGATTCTTTCAATGCAGAAAGAAAGACTGAATAAAAATGATTAGGTGTGTCCAAAGGTTTGATTGGTACTGTATCATTTAGGGGACCAAGAAATTTAAGGAAAAACAATTAAAAAAAAAAAAAGCATTATTTCATGTAAAATGTGTTCTGTGTTTTCTGTTAGGGTCAATGGAAGGTCCACAGCATGACAAACACAAATGTGTGTGTGTACAGGTATATGTGGTTTATGAGGACACAAATGTGTATAATGACATGGGTGGGTGGGTGGGTGGGTGGGTGTGGGTGTGTGTGTTACTGTTAAAGTTTGGGTCAGTAAGTTTTTTTTTTAAGAAATTGATTTGTTTATTGAGCAAAAGTATATTATCATCAAAGAATGTATGAAATCTGTTAAATGTATCGAGTTTTCCACAAAAATATGAAGCAGCACAACTGTTTTCAACATTGATAATAATCATAAATGTTTCTTGAGCATCAAATCCTCATATCAGAATGATTTCTGAAGGATCATGTGACACTGAAGACTGGAGGAATGATGCTGAAAATTCAAATTGCCATCAAAGGAATAAATTATATATTAAAATATATTTAAATAGAAAACAGTTCATTTGTAATAATATTTCACAACACTACAGTTTTTAACTGTATTTCTGATCAAATAAATGCAGTCTTATTTTTTAACATTACTTTAGAAGCACCATGGTATAGAGATATTAGCAGACAGTAATACCATAATGCTTTGACACGTATTTATTTTCATATTTATGCACAGTGGTAAAGAAAACCCACAGATCAAATAAAAACCCACCATCTCCGCTAGTGTCAGAGAGTGAGTGAGTGAGTGAGTGTGAGTGTGAGTGTGAGTGTGTGTGTGTGTGTGTGTGTGTGTGTGTGTGTGTGTGTGTGTGTGTGTGTGTGTGTGTGTGTGTGTGTGTGTGTGTGTGTGTGTGTGTGTGTGTGTGTGTGTGTGTGGTGGCAGGCAGAGGGCTGTGAGTGGGGTGTGCAGGCAAGGGCTGAGTGGGTTGTGTAAACTCAAATTTGATGATTCTCCATGAAACAGCGACAGCGTGAGTCTCCGGTCCCCTATCGTCAGACTTTTCGGCCTTGGCTGCTTCTCTGGAGGAATCTGCCACCACACAGACACAGAGACAGCTCATAAAATGAATCATATCTCCAAATATTGCATTAGTCTATAATTCTACAGTTTATCCCACGTTTGATTTCACTATGAAATGATACAAATCAATGTCAAACAGATTGTGATCATGTTAACATCACAGAGTCATCACATCAAGTGCCGGATTTACTAAACACTGCAAATTAGCGCAAAAAGCAATTCCAAACAAGTGCTGATGGGAGTGGAAAGTTGTGCGCGTGATCTACTGATGACACGCAAATTAAAGAACATGGACGCAGCCGGATCATTTCTATAATAACCAACATAATCAACCAAGATTAGCATCTGGTTTAAGACGTGCTTTTTTGGTCAGTAAATAATGGCACAAATATCAGTAAATTGACAAGCGCAAACCTTAGTAAATCACTTTGCATGATTCATTTAAATCCTCCCATTAATGTTGCGTCTGAAAGGGAAACTCCTACAAATGCACATGCAATAAAGTCAGCCGCAAAAATAACTGTACACGCCTTTCAGCGCTAATTTTTCACTGCGTGTCTTTAGTAAATCCTGACAGTAGTTTTTTTTTAACACCAAAATAGGGTCTGCGCTGGTGCAAGCTGTTAGTAAATCTGGCCCAGCTCACTGACAGCCATGAACAGAAGAATTAATACAAAAGCTCCCAGCACCTCGTCTGTGTCAGCGGGTCGCTCCAGTAAGACCTGAGACTTGCTCATGCTCCATTCCTTCCTGTTCTTCTTACTTATCCGATTATCTTCCTCTGATCGGGACAGAACCGAAACCCTGCTGTTGCTAATGCGGGAGAGCAGTGAACTGAGAGAAAAAGAGACAATCAGATTGAAATATATTTGCGCACCTGTACAAATCCTCTGAGCATGTTGCCATGTATTATGCATTTGTGCATTCTGGTTATGTATTAGTTTAGTAATCTGGTCTAGAAACACATTTGACTACAAGTAAGCCACTCATGGGTTGAGTGGCGCAGAAGCAGAAACCTCCAAATAGAAACCTAATATAAAACTTCAATGTACATGCAATTTTTCAGATCTTTGTTTTATTCTCCCAGCTGCCCGTCTTGGTAATTGCTACTTCTATATGATATGCGCACTTCATTGGCATTTCAATAAAAGCACATCTGCTAAAAACAGAAATATAAATGTTAACGTAAGATGCATATGTATAAATGGATATTAATGGAAGTTCAGTAAATCAAAGATGTTTTTCAGACATAAAATGTCACGCTTCTTTCAAATCAGTACACCATAGCTAACAATTTACTAAAATGAGGGAACAAATTAAGTCATGGGAACGTATTCTTAATTCATGCCACAATATATATATATATATATTTTTTTTTTTTTTGGTCCACATGTCATGTGTGGGGCTCCACAGAATATACTATTTTGCCTAAATAAATAAAATAAAAAATATAACAATAAAAATAAATTCCGTAGTTTAAAATGCTGCAAGCTAATTAAGCCATAGCAACAGTATAAAGTATGGATATTCACCGTAACTGTCACAGTGTCAACTTTACGTGATCATCATCTAAATATAACAATAGGGGAATTAAACATGCAATTAAATATATAATCAGCCAATACCAACCAATAGAAATAATCTCATGCAAAAAATAAATAAATAAATAAATAAAATAAAAAAAATATCTAGGACAGGAAACGTGTGTAATGTCAGATGTTAAGTCAACCTATGTAAAAGTCTTTGCTTTGTGATTGACATACTTAATAATTAATGTGAAAGGTTCAACAGCTAAAATGAACTATGAAGAGTGAGGGGAAATGGTCATAAAAACTAAATTATTGACTGTTTTGGCACAAAAAAAAAAAAAAACATTGACTAGCATTATAAGTGGACCTCAGGGAAAATAAGAATTAATAAGAATTGGATGACATCAAACAATGCATAAAGTGAGAGGCAAAGAAAAACAGACACGGCACTTTTCATATTCTTTCTGCCTACGCATCATTCATCCACAATAATGATTTTCCAGAAAGAAAACATGTACAGGCAAGTACGAAAGACTAATTTAGAATACTTTAATCTGCAAATACTCAAGTGAAAACAAGCTGACCAATGAAAAGATAGATTTTTTGGATTTGAGCCTAGATTCTTTTTTTAAATCTAAATTATTGGGTAATTAATGGCAATTAAGGACTTGTTTAATGAAAATCCACTTATCCAGAACCTAAAAGATCCAATTAAACATGGAGGTTAAACTGGATTAATGTCATGTTTGTCCACTAGCAGAGGCGTAATTACATGGGGAACTGAATCATTCCGTGACCTTTCCGTGACCACAGGAACTCTGTCCTGCGACAAATTAGCCCTCAGAGCGCTGCTGAAAATGAGGGAGATTATTACAAGGAAGGAGAGAATACTAACTCCTGGGATGCAGGTCTGGAGGAGTTTCCGTCGGAGGAACCTGAGCCGCTGGAGTGTCCGGAGGAGGTGTTTGAGATGGTGGACATCCGTCTGAGCGTGGAGGACATGATGTACGGCATCACCACAGACCCGACGCGACTCTTCTTCTTTTCTGTCAGAGAGCAGGGCTGGAGATACAGATACAAACATGTTTCTATTTATATCATGACTTGGATCTCACTGCCCTCTATAGTAATTCAATAAAATGAGACTAACCTAAAGCCTAACTCTTAAAGTGCCTCTATTATGTTTTTCTGAATATTCCTGTTCATGCCGTGTGTAATACAGCTGTTTGTGAATGTAAATGTTCTCGGTGTATGTAAAAGTTGAACGTGCACGATAAACGCCTAAACAAGTCGTTTGTATTTCAACTCCCACTGCGTGGCGGTTCTACATCACTAGAAAATAAATGTGCATAATGCCTGCCTATGGTGTACATTGTCCACCCGCGAACAACATAAGCCCTCAAACGTCATTTCAACGAGTTCAACGCAGGATTCCCAAAACACTTGCTCTGGAAAGATGGGTCAGTACCAGTTTATTTGGACCAGCTGCTCCTCAGAATCACAGCCTGTAAGTATGAATAATTATTGATGTATACATTTTCTACCACGTGTTCAAAATACATAGTTTTGTGTTTCTCCAGCTAACCGGCTGACTCACATTGTTACTGTCTTACTGAAATAATTCTGTTTATGTTACATCAGTCATTCATGTTAGAGCTCAGCTAACATATGCGTTGTTATAGATACAGTTCCCGCATATGCACCGCAATACATTACAAATACACACACACGGGTTTGTTGATGGACGTACACTTGTTAATGCTGATGATGAGGAATTACAGCTGCAACATCTCATAATGCACCTCAAAATGAGTAGTGTATCACTGAGAAACGTCCTGCTCAAGCTCGATCTCCGAGACATGCACTAACGTCTGTTTGCCTTCAGTTTACCCTTTTCTCTTACAGAGAGTGATTAATGAGAAGGAACCTGGAAGCTTTAGGAGAATTAACAAGCTAACTCCCTGCTGTCTGGCTGAAGTTTACCATCTTCACTCCACTTTCTCCAAGACTCTCACAACAGAAGCACAAAAGCACCAACCCTTCTTTCATCATCACTGTTGCACAAGAAATAAACACGCACTGGGTTGAACAACTTACGTGTTTGCTCTCCTTTTCCCCTCAAGCCCTGCTACCAGTGTGTAGTACGAAGGGCAGTGTGCAGTTGGTTGATGGTTGTGTGTGTGTGTGTGTGTGTGTGTGTGTGTGTGTGTGTGTGTGTGTGTGTGTGTGTGTGTGTGTGTGTGTGTGTGTGTGTGTGTGTGTGTGTGTGTGTGTGTGTATACCTCATTTGGCTATACTTGTGAGGGACCAAATGTCCTCACTTATATAGTAAAATATTATGACAATTCACTAGTGAGGACATTTGACTGGTCCTCACTAGTTAAAAAGGCTTATAAAGCAGCCAAAATATGTTTATATTTAAATCTATTGTTTTGCACATGTTTCTGGGATGGTTATGGTTAGGGGTAGGGGTAGTGTAGGGGGATAGAAAATATCATTAACCTGATATAAAATCAATGGAAGTCTATGCAATGTCCTCACTAATATAGTGAAACAAACCTGTGTGTGTGTGTGTGTGTTAGCCGTGTATGTACTGTATGTATTATCTTGTATTTAAACAGCAGACACTGTACTGTATGCGGTAGACCAATCACAACAGACTGGGCCATCTGGCCAATCAGAGCAGAGTAGCTCGTGAAAAGGAGGGATTTAGAGAGACTGATTCATCCTCAGACTCCTTTGAGAGTCATTGAAAAATGTGATGTGCAATGTATATTATGAGAAAATTAAAGTGTTTTTTGACCTTTGATGCACGTAAACCTGTTATAGGAGATCTCCTTTAGCATTTATACAATAAATGTGAGTCACCTCATTAAAAGTGAAGGATGCAATTTCTTCCCACCCAGTAAGATTGTATAGTAACACTTTTTTTTTTTGTCTAATTCTAACTATTAACTATTTGCTTATTAGCATGCATATTACTAGGATATTGGCTGTTTATTAGCATTTATAAAGCACATATTCTACATCCCTTAATCCTACCCAATACCTAAACTTAAAAAAATACCTTACTAACTATTAATAATTAGGAGTTTATTGAGGCAAAAGCATAGCATGACTACGGTAAAGTAATAGCATGCTTCTGCACAAGTCGTCACATCATTTGAGTGTGAATGAGTGTGAGAGAATGAGTCGTCGTATAATTCATGTATTTAGGGGAAAAGATAAGAGACGAGTTATGTCTCATCTAATAAGAACTGCTTAATTACAGTTAATTGGGATGGCAAAAGAATTTTAACATCAAAATGATATGCTTCCCCTTTAAGCTATTTTTTCTTTTTGGGGATCAACCTTGAAGTGTACACAAAGAAAAAAAAGAGTCTAGAAAGTGCAGATTTTACTATGTTTGTGGGGACCAAATAAACCTGCAAGTATAGTAAAAACCTGGCAAGCAAAGACATATCACTTCATAGCAGATCTGTCCTCTCTAGTGTGTCCTACTGTCTCGCAAAAATGAACCTTGTTGTCTTTGCGGATTTCAAAACTCCTTCAAAGTAATCGATAGACTGTCGTATTTGTTAAAAGTAATATCCTGTATGAATAATTTCATCAGATCCGAAACAGTTCCACCCAGAAACTCAGAGACTCACTAAAGTAATGACACCATAGAGCTTCTCCACTTTCGCGCGGAGGTCCTGGAAGCAGGTGACAATTCTGTTGTGAAGAGGTTTGAGCTGCTCCGTGGATTTCTCTCCGTGGATCCGAATCCCTCATCAAGCAATGGGACCTGAGATGGAACAGATATTAAAGCATTTTCAACATTAATAATTGAACACTGAATTTCACTATCTGATTTCAATATGACAAAACATACAGTGCAACAGTACAAATGTGTCAAGAGATTTTGCAATACATATTGGCAGATATAATCTGTTAAATGTAAATTGTCAACTTTGCATTACCAGATGGTTTCAAATCTAATAGAAATTTAGATTTAAAAATAAGTTATGAATAATCTTCTTGAATAATGAATGTCTTTCAGACACAAAGAAAAAAACAATAAAATTACTTTGTTAAAGTAATTTAATCCATTTGATTATCTAAAATATTTGAATATATATAATCAAGTGGTTATTAAATGTACATTAGCATAGCATTCAATTCATGGGCATTTCTAGCATTCCTTGACCATTCATGGGGTCAATAAGATTTTTTTTTTTGAAGAAATTAATAGTTTCATTCAGCAGGAATGCATTAAATTGATCAAAAGTGACAGTAAAACACTTATAATATTACAAATGATTTCTATTTCAAATAAATGCTGTTCTTTTGAACTTTCTATTCATCAAAGGATCACAGTTTCCACAAAAATATTAAGCAGCACAAATGTTTTACTGTATTTTGATCAAATAAATGTTGTTGTTTTTTTGTGCTTTTATGCTTTGGTGAGAATACGAGAATTCTTCAAAAAAAGTATTTGAACGGTAATGTAAATACATTTAGATAATATAATGTATGTATATTTATAATAAACTTGAGTATCACTTTACCCTAACACTGTCATTTCACAGTTTCTTTGTTTTGTTTGTATAATTTATTTGTATGTTATAAATTTTATATAACAAAAATCTTACTTTTGAACAGTAGAATATAAGCCATTTTTTAATGAATCTACTGTGATATACAGAGCTAACATGGTATATGGTCATATCTCCCACTCCTATGTGCATGATCTGAGCATTGTGTGAATGGTTAAACAGCAGAAGTGTCACCTGCAATGCGATCAGGTGTTTTAAGACTTCAATGCGTTCCAGGTGGTCGGGGTTCTTCTTCATGTAGGCCTCTGTGAAAAACGCCTGAGGTGTGAAACAAAAATTTCAATTATAATCATCCGGTGCTCCAGCAGACCATACACATCAAGACACACATCAATTTTTCATATCTGACCAGGAGAAAAGGTTCAGAGCAACTCTTGAGCACATCTGACTGATTCAAATGAGTATTATCAGGGTGTTAGCTTGATTTCTTTTGGTTAAAAATTAATAGATTCAAAAATACACATCCCAGACATTTATTGGGCTCAGGTGCAGGACAAAAACAAGACAATCATAGAAGTAAGGAGAGTAAAGGCAGGGTAGGCAATTTGTTCCTTTTTTTTTTTTTTTTTGTTATGCTGGCTGAAAGTCTCTTCACAGCAATCACTAAAGTTAAGTGGTCTGAATGTATTTATATGTATGTATATATATATATATATATATATATATATATATATATATATATATATATATATATATATATATATATATATATATATATATCGTCTGTGGAAGGTATAGGACCATAAAATGTTCATCCATTCATTGCATACAATGACCTGCCTATCAACGTATGCATTTCCATACCTCTGCACACCTGCTCGTGCAGACATCACATGTCATCAGCACGTTTCATGCTATGCAGAGTTAGACAGACGTCAGTCTCAGAGCACCACAAACCGAAACAGCAGCCGCCTTTTACAGTTCCTCCTGAACCAAAACAACCAGCTTATGCAGCGTTCACGCCATAACTACTGTAATTTGGAAGAGATGGAAGATCGTGACGTTGCACTCGAATGTATGCATTTCAATGGCAACACTATCAATGCCGAAATGAATCTGCAGCAGTCATGTGGTACAGGTCAAAGCTCTTTACAATGTTTATGTTCATTATTATTGTAATGTTATGTCCTTTGAGACATGAGGTTGTTTAACGCAGTCTCTAGTGACACTTTGGTTTGCTCCCTGCTGTATGTGTTAATGTGTTTTGAAGGGGCCATTGCTTTGGAGATGCTCCGAAGGGACGGTCGAATCTTATGCTTTCAAAGCTAGCTCGCCTTTACAAGCCTCTCCAAAAATTGCCTACCCTACCTTTAATAGAAGCAGCAGAAGAGAAGAAAGACTGACCTTCTCATAGTTGGAAAAGCCGCCCATGACAGCCGGGTCCACGATTCCATTGAGCATCATGGAGAGTGGGTGCACAGGAAGAGAGCGGTCACATGCCTGCTGCTGTACCAGATTACTCAGCTTCTCATTGGCCAGCTCCATGGTTTCTATGGCGTTGTCCAAAGGGCTGATCTCTTCCTACAAACGTGGGACAATATGGAAAGATAAGATCTGATTATGATCATACACTACCGTTTTTTGAAAGAAATTAATACTTTTATTCAGCAAGGATGGATTAAATTGATCAAAAGTGACAGAAGTCATTTATAAAGTTACAAAACAAATTGATTTAAAATAAATACTGTTCTTTTGAACTTTTTATTTATCAAATATCCCCCCCAAAAATGTATCATGGTTACCACAAAAATATGAAGCCTATTAGAATGATTTCTAAAGGATTATGTGACACTGAAGACTGGAGTAAAATTAAAGAACAAAGACGCAGCCGGATCATTTCCATAATGGCCAACACAATCTACCAGTTAGCATCTGGTTTAAGACGTGCTTTTTTGGGTGGGGTAAATAATGGCGCAAATACCAGTAAATTGACGAGCGCAAACCTTTGTAAATCACCTTGCATGATTCACTTAAAGGAACACAACAACTTTTTGGCACTTTAGCTTATTCACCGTATCCCCCAGAATATCATTGCGCTGCTGCATCCATGGTACGGCAGCAAAGTTCCTTGATCATTACGCAGGAATGAGAGTGTAGTTTCTAGCCATTTTCGGTCTAGAAAAATGCAACTTTTCATTTTCCGTCGGTCTTAGAACACAATGTAACTATACACATCACAACATGTAAATATGAAAATGTTGCTGTTATTTTG
Source organism: Paracanthobrama guichenoti (assembly GCA_018749465.1). Classification (NCBI taxonomy): domain Eukaryota; kingdom Metazoa; phylum Chordata; class Actinopteri; order Cypriniformes; family Gobionidae; genus Paracanthobrama; species Paracanthobrama guichenoti. Next base: position 4,044,628 of record CM031950.1, on the reverse strand, counting down.
TAACATTGCAAGCTGTTTACCTCCAGTCTTTGTGCTAAGCTAGGCTAGTGGTGGGTGCGTCAGACAGAGTTATGGCACGCACAGAGATAAAAATGGTATGTATGGACTTATCAAACTTCAGATACGGTGAATAAGCTAAAGTCCCAAAAAGTCACCACATCCCTTTAAATACTCTCCTCCCATAAATTTTGTGTCTGAAAGGGAAACTCCTACAAATGCACATGCAAAAATAACTGTCCATGCCTTTCAGCGCTCATTTTTCCCTGTGTGTGTTTAGTAAATCCTGACAGTAGTTTAACGACAAAATAGGGTTTGCACTGGCGCAAGATGTTAGTAAATCTGGCCCTAAATCGATATTGTGTTCAGATGCTTTTTTGGGCCAAATTCAACATTGCAAGCTTTGCAATCACAGGAATATTACATTTTAAAATGTATTCAAATAGAAATTAATCTATTAATTTAATCAATTTAATTAATCTATTTTATTTAAATTTAATTGAATGTTAATGTCTAAATACTGTACTATATTTTTGAAGAAATAAATGCAGCCTTGGTGAGCAAAAGACCATTATGTTTATGAGAATGACATGAAATGGCATATTTTGAGGCCCGAATATCATGAAGACTTGTAGGAGGGCTATTTTAATCTATGCCAGTAAGCAATATCCTAGCAACAGTAAAGGAACACACAAGCATCACATTTTCTTGAGTAAAAATCTACTCGGTTAATATTACATCAGCAGAAACATTACTTCAGAAAAAGTCATTACAATTTGATGAAAGACTATGAAAACAATAACATGCACTGATGAATTTCACACATTAAGTGAATAGGGTTCACTTTCATGTCATGTTGTCTTTTCTTCATAGTAAGCTAAGTATTCAGTAAACAATAAAAGACCGTTTTATATTTCGAGCCGCTCACCACAGACATGGATTTCACTTCAAACCACTTGAGGATTCCTGGAAAGCGGTATGCGGTAATAAAGGTGGTCCTTTCAATCCACATGGTCTGTGAGGTAAAAGGGAGAGAAGCACATTTACACAGAGGGGTTTCCAAGATATAAAGATTAATCATCTCCATTTATGAATAATTATATAAAACTGAATTACAGGCTCTCATACCACCTAGAAAACTAGTTAAATATTTCACAGAAATCACAACATTCAAAATCATTGGCAATAAAGGCAATTTTTCAGTGCTAGTGAGTGGCAACTTTCTTTTAAAACTGCAATTAGGTATCATCATCATCATCATCATCATCATCATCATCATCAGGAGTTTACAATCTGAGCATTTTTAAAGTCTTGATTTTGGCGTCTACTAGAATAAGTTTTCATGCTTGAATGTTCAAAAAGTCTGTCAGTAACGCTCGGTTTAGTTCCTGTCTCTATGAAGCCCCATCCTTCCAAAAAGCTCTGATTGGTCAGCTAGACCAGTGTGTTGTGACTGGTCAACCGTTTCAATTGTGTTTGGGAAATGTCACAACCCTTATCATAACGGTGAGTTTCAACACACTACTAACTCACCCATGCTTCACACTCTTTTTTTGAGTATGCATTGGGCGGGAATTATTTAAATGAGGAATACTGTAACATGTTCATTCCCAGAAGAAAACTCAATCGACTACAACCAAGGCTTTTCAGGGTGTTCAGAAACAGCGTGCACTGATATAGAGAGGAACTCACTTTCCATGCTCAAACCGCCATATTACATACTGAAACAAATAATGTAAAAAGCATAATAGGAGCCCTTTAAATGACTGCTTTCTGATTTCTTTTCAATCACTTGTGATTATCAGATATTCAGGATTCTTTTTAATCATTTCATAGAGATTGCATTTGTTTTAAGCCAATTAAATATCTTAATAATGAGCATAAGCTAAATCTACAAATATTTGCATTCACTTTTCCTACATTTTTATATTGTCTTACTTCCAAGAATCATAAAAAGAGCAGCTCTTTACAAAACATGAATATAAAAATAAAAAGTAGAGTAAGTCAAAGGCAACAAAATAACATTTTGTCTTTGAATTGTTCCTTTAACATGTCATCCATTTTTAGACTCGGAAATAATTTCAGACACAAATTTCAGGTTTGCCATGACTGTGGGATCCCTGCATTATTTTTCTTGGTTGCAAGTCACAAACAATCTTGATGAAAACCATTAGTCACTCACTCATGGGGTTTGAGCGTGACACTTCAAACTGAAGCTTGCTTAACAGTTTTGACATGCTAAAATAAACGTATAAATGTCAACAATGGTGAAATAAAAACTTCAGTCATTTAATCTGAAACCAGCTTTTCTGTGCACCCTAATTTTACCCTCATCTGCCTGATCGGTCAGCCTCAGTGATTCAATATTTATTTAATGTTTGCAACTTACGGCAAACTCGTTGTCAGGATCTTTTTCTCCTTTCCTGAATGGTCTTGAATACTGGAACTTATCCACCTCATTTGTCCTGTAGTAACTGAAAACAACAGAAGGAAAACAAGATCTATAACAGCATTATGTACAATAAATTTGAATTGTGACATGGGCGTTGATTCATACTTGAGGATTTGTTCAGGAAGTCCCTTGTCCTTGAAATGTGAAGGTAAGTTTAGGACAGGCTTCACTGTAAAACACTGAATATCTGCGGAGAATTGATTAAGGGAAGAATACGGTTCACATTCACTTAATTTGGTCAAAAAAAAGCATTTAGGCACAATAAAGATTTAATATGAGGCACATACAATACTATTAAAAAAAGTAATGTCTTTGGGAAAACTTGCTCACCAAGGCTGCATTTATTTAATCAAAAATACTATTTTCTATAGTATATTCAATACCTGAATATATGAATATATTGTAAAATTTTATTTATTCCTTACTCCAGTCTTCAGTGTCACATGAACCTTCAGAAATCTTTTAATATGCTGATTTGACACTCAAGAAACATTTCTTATTATTATCAATATTGAAATCACTTTTTTTCAGGATTCTTTGAGGAATAGAAAGTTCAAAAGAACAATTGATTTGAAATAGAAATATTTTTGTTAAATTATAAATATATTTACTGTCACTTTTGATCAATTTAATGGATGAATAAATGTAAAAAAATGTGACTGACTGTACATTTTTAAATGTTACTATATTTAATTTAACAAATTTACATTAAAAAAACACACACACAAAACCCATACATCTTAAAATTCTACTGAATTTGGCCTTTAACTTGCTGGGTTAAAGGTCAAGGATACGTTGACCAGATGAGTTACAGATGTTGTCACCAGGGGGCGATGTGCTGGTCATCTTCACTGCATTGGGAAACTGAGACATCAGCTTGAGGCTAAAGTCCTCCAGCCACTCATACTCTTTACCACGGAAAATGAACATTTTGTTCTGTTTGAAACAGGCAGAGTAAAAATTGATGCATCAGATCATGTGGTCAGTTTATACTGTCTTCAACTTTTAGCTATCACCCAGGTGTTTCCCCTGAGGAGGAAAAAAAAAAAATCCACAGTACAAAAATGACATGATGCAAATATTATGAAATATATAAAAACATTTCTAAAACACTTTTATAAATATAGACATTTTCCTAAAGTGACACTGTCCAACAGCAACATCAGTGGGTAATGTTAAAGGGTTAGTTCACCCAAAAATTAAAATCATCCCATGATCTACTCACCCTGAAAAAAAGCCAATAAAGCACATCCATCCATCATAAAAGTAATCCATGCAGCTCCAGGGTGTTAATAAAAGCCTTCTAAAGCAAAAGCCATGCATTTTTATAAGAAAAATAACCATATTTTGAAAAATATTAAAGATATTGCCATAAGTTTATAAACTATAATCACTGGCTTCCACTAACGGCCATACGCGAGTCTAGATCAGCGGAAGAGTAACTGCTGACCCGATGCCTGATGTATTGATGAACGCGGAAGCGCAGAGGATGGAGCAAAACAAACACCGGTCACGAATTAGAAGTCTAAAGCGAGAATTTGTAAAGAGAATTGTGGGAGGAGTTTGAGTTTGTTGCTCAGTCCTATTTGTTTGCCATGAAAAGCATCTACTCTCACCTAAGCTTACGCTACGCCTATCCTATGTAATGCATCGGGACAGAGGTCACTCTTTATCCGGAACTCGAATTGCGTACAACCGTTACCGGAAGCCAGTGATTATAGTTTATAAAGTTATAAATATGGATATTTTCCTTTAAAGAACGTATCATTTGCTTCAGAAGGCATTTATAACTCCCTGGAGTTGTATGGATTACTTTTATAATGGATGGATGTGCTTTTTTGGGATTTAAAATCTAATGGCTCGTTTCCACAGAGTGGTACGGTTCAGTACGCACATTTTGCCATTGCCATTGTCAGATGGTGTGAATGGTACCCTAATTCCGCTAATACCACTTTTTGGCAGCCTTCCGTTGGGGTACCTAGCACAGTAGTCCAGTACTAAAGGGTGGAGCTAGACTCACTGCAGAACGTTGATTGGTTGACAGAGAATCGTCTTTTGCGTATGCTTCGGCTGTGTTTTTCCTTGCAGACTCCAGCATTTGCTCAAACAAAGCGTGCCTTCTTCTTGGCGGTGGAAATGCAAGCCAGATCAGGGTTTGCGGTCCCGAATCGTACTGTACTGAACCGTACCGATCGGTGAAAACGAGCCATAAGGTACCATTCACTCCCATTATAAAGCTTAGAAGAGCCAAGATATTTTTAATATTACTCTGTGTTTGGCCGAAAGAAGAAAGTCACACCTAGGATGGGTTGAGTGTGAATAAATTAGGGGATAATTTTTATTTTGGGATGAACTAACCCTTTAAAGCATGTTAAAAAAAAAAAAATGTATATATGTATATATATATATATATATATATATATATATATATATATATATATATATATATATATATATATATATATATATATATATATATATATATATATATATATATATATATATATATATATATATATATATATATATATATATATATATATATATATATATATATATATATATATATATATATATATATATATATATATATATATATATATATATATATATATATATATATATATATATATATATATATATATATATATATATATATATATATATATATATATATATATATATATATATATATATATATATATATATATATATATATATATATATATATATATATATATATATATATATATATATATATATATATATATATATATATATATATATATATATATATATATATATATATATATATATATATATATATATATATATATATATATATATATATATATATATATATATATATATATATATATATATATATATATATATATATATATATATATATATATATATATATATATATATATATATATATATATATATATATATATAAAAATGTTGTTGTTTCCTTAATAGTGTAAATAATGTTTATTTATTTAACCTGAAAAATGTGTGTGATTCACTGGATTCATTTCAGAATACCACTACCATCAATGTACTGGTGACAACGTACAGGTCTTTCTCTACCCAAGTGCTTTTCATGGCTTCTTGAAATCTGGCATGCAGAACCAATAATAACTGCACAAAGCCTGTCATTTCATTAGATGTCTAAGGGGCTCTTGTATCTGTAAAAGTACAGCACCAGGGTTTCCAAACCCCTGACTGTGAAAACAAAAGTATTATTTTCTTGTTAAAACCCAATTACTCTGAGAGCTCTTTGGGGAGAGCTGCAATCAAAATATCTGTTTTCCTTTGGCAATGCTTGATGCTGAAATGCCAAACAGTGAGCCGACCTTGCCAGAATGTTTGTGTCACGGTTTAATCCATACTTTACAGATTTCACACCACATAAACAACAGAAAATTAGACATTTGAGCACCAAATGGGGGAATAATTCACCAAGTTGTCATTCGAAAATCGCATATATCCCATATTAAAGTCATTAAAACAGACAAAATTGGGCTGCGGCAGCAAAATGTACTCACCCTGAGGAAGGAGGGGAAACCCTGACCGTAGTAACCCACTGCGAAATATTCAGGCTGAGGTCTCATAGCATGCATGATGTTCTCGTAATACTGTGCCTGCTGTTTCTGTGTACAAAAACAACTGGTGTTTTAACATTTGAATTAGCATTTAAGGCATGTAAAAGTCAAGTATAAAAAGGAATAGCACTGTCATTATACGCTCACCCTTCCTTAGAACATAAAAGAAGAATTGTATGCGTTCACGCTGCTCGTTCATACAATGAACGTGAATGAGATCATAATACTTGTGAACTATATTGCAATTTTTGTGAAATGCTTTGAGTGAGGAAAATTTTAACATTATCGCCCATATTGATCTATTTCTGTCCATTCTGATGATTCCAAAAAACTGCTAATTAATCTAAAAATGCGTAACTTGTTTGACCCCTATTGCACGTAACAATAAGGCTTTAGTCAACTTCTATCACTTCTAACTATTGTTAATAAAAAGGCTTTAGACAACTTCAATTACAGTTATCTGCCCCCATAGTGCCTTTGATCAAAGCACTTAACCTCTGATCCTTGGTACTTGGAAAGACGAACGATTATGATCCTTTTAGTAGCTTATTTTAAGAGGTTGTTAATAATAATAAAGGTCATAGTAGTCATTAAAAAATGCTAAAAAAACAAGTTTAAAAGCCTACGTGGCCGCTACCCAACACTGAAGAATTGCCAACACTGTCAATCATTTTGAATGCTGTTATGATTCTGTAAAATAATTTCACCTATTTTCTAGGCTGTACAAGAGCCTGTAATTCAGTCCTATATATTCAATCATAAATGGAGATGATTAACATTCAGATCTTGGAACCCCTCTGTGTAAATGTGTCTCTCCGCCTTTGAACTCACAGACCACGTGGCTCTTTTATCATTAAATATGGATCTGCAATTGTTTCTTCCCACCTCATATTATTTCAATCACAAAATTTTTATGAGCGAACGCAAAGTTTTGTGATAGAACACAAAAGCATTGAAATATAATTTTTCCAACCATCTCAGTTCTCATGTGCCTATTGAGAGTTATGGGTGTTCAGGGTTTTAGTCAGACTAGGAATAATATATGCAAGCCGTATGTACTACACAGTGTTGATATTGTCTAGGCAACTAACTGAAATAAGTAAGTTTAAGTTGAATTATTAAAATGACTATGAAATGACTAAAGCTGAAATAAAATAAAAAATAAAGCTAAACAGAAATATAAAAAAAAATTAAATGGGAAAAGCACACAATTTACACTAGAACTTAACACTAAAATGGAAAATATAAAATAAAAATAATTCATCAGGCATAGTATTATGACCACTGACAGGTGAAGTGAATAACTCCGATTATCTCTTCATCACGGCTCCTGTTAGTGGGTGGGATATATTAGGCAGCAAGTGAACATTTTGTCCTCAAAGTTGATGTGTTAGAAGCAGGAAAAATGGACAAGTGTAAGGATTTGAGCGAGTTTGACAAGGGCCAAATTGTGATGGCTAGACAACTGGGTCAGAGCATCTCCAAAACTGCAGCTCTTGTGGTCACTCAAAGTGGTCCACGGGCTGTTTTGGCAGCAAAAGGGGGACCAACACAATATTAGGTCATAATGTTTTGCCTGATCGGTGTATGTACTACACAGTGCTGTTATTGTTAACTAAAGCTAAAACTATTCATCTTATCAGTAATTATCAGTAATTGAAATTTGAATATAAATATTATTTATATTTTACATACATTACATTTAGAAATGTTGTCTAGGAGGCAACTAACTGAAATAAGTAAGTTTAAGTTAAAATAAAAATAAAGCTAAACAGAAATATATTTAAAAACGAATACAAATTGGAAAAAGCACAAAATGACTAAAACTTACCCTAAAATAATTAAAATTGTTAAGATAAAAATAAAAGTATTTAAATATACACTAATATTGCATAAAACAACATTGGTACAACATATATGGTGGCTTTGTGCTGTTCTTTGTCATTTTGGAGCATTTCAGTTCACTTTAAACTTATGGAAACAATTTGCAGCCTGAACATTCAACAAAATATCTAATTTTGCATTCTGGCGATAAAGAAAAAATAAAATTTGAGTGAGGAATAGGAGTAAATGATGACAGAATAATTTTTTAAGTGTTTTAAGTTCAAATTCACCCTAACTAATGTACGGCACATTTTATGCACCACGGGACAGTAAAGTTATCAGCAGTTGTCCACCCAATTCAAGCAAATTTCTCAGATCAAATTGAAGTCAGCTGCCATGTGAGAACTTCACAGAGCCAAAGGCAGAGGAGAGTGTGTAACTGCTACAGTAGCTGTTATCGCACCAGTTTCCTTCCTCCTCTTGCTTACAAATTGACATTCTTATTTCCTGTGCTGAGTGACGGCTGCTACCCAGCCAACAGGGTTATGAATTGCCAACCCAGAACGTGAATAAATAAGAAGTGAGTGAATCAAAATGAGCTCAAGGTTTTGTCTCGCTAAAATGTGTGTACATCTGTACAGGCAGAAGTTCGGGGGAGGTTTGTCTGCGGCGTTACCTTCAGATCACATTAACAAAGAAACAAGAGGAAATTCTGTCGCATCTGTCTTACCAGCAGTTGACTGAGCTCTATGAAATCAAACATTTGATTTTCGTGAAGTTTAACAAGCTGTTTGGCCATCTCAATGGCCTTCTCCCACATCTGTGGAGAAAGAACATGCAAACAACAACTGAGAAAGAGTGTTGATGGCAACACATCTGCTGTGGTTATTCTTACTTCTTTAAAAGGAACCGTGTTGCAACTTTCAAACCAATATGACTTTCTTCACAAAAGATAAGAAATGCATGTTGCCCATACCACTTGTGTGCTTTAGGAGTCTTTTGAGGCCAATACAATCATTATGTGTGAGGGATTGAATTTTAAAACATGACGCGCTGTGACATGAAATATAGTGCAAAAGTCAACTTGACATCCATTGTCACTGTATGCATTGCATGGACAGAAAAAAGCATATCATTGTATATATTCTTCAAAATTTGTCCTATTGTGAAGTCATAAAGGAGCAGGGCTGCACGATATTGAAAAAAACATACATTGCGATATTTCGTTTTTCTGCGATATATATTGCGATATAACAACTATTTGACCAGATTATTTGAAAAGAATGAATCATTCTAGAATAATTGTGGTGATTTTGTAGGGGAGTGAATCTGCATAGAAAATAATACAACATTACAAGCATAGATAAATACAATAGAAGAAAGATAATATTGAAATAAGCAGTGCTTTATGTTTTTCAAGTAAATAAGTATTCAGGTACAAAAATTTAATAAATCAAATGTAAAATAACAGTCTTCACTGTATAAATGAAATATAACTAATATAATTAATTAATTCATACATCTTATTTAAAGCTCCAAGTGTCTTTTTTTTTTTAAGACATTCCTTTAAGACGAACATACGGACCTAGTATAAATGGCACGCATCCATTTTCTTTCTCAATCGTTTACAACACATAACCAACTGTGTTTAAAAGGATACTCGCAGAGATGGGCATTTTGACGTCAATGAAGTGAATTTTGTGCCATAATTAAACAAACAAATCCAGCATTTTGCAAACAAACACAATCTGCATTTGTGAGAAAATCTACGCAAACTGCATTTGTGAGAAAATTAAGCTGAGATCATAACAGACAGGTATTTGTATGAACTAGATTTGGTGTTTGTTCAAAGGTTACATGCAATTTGTAGGATGGCTTGTATTTATTTGTGAAATATGATGTAACTTACGCTCACTCATTTATTATTTGCAAAACACAATACATATATTTGTTACTCCTCTGCGTTTTTGCTCAAACTGACCTTTGTATTTGCATATCGCTTTCCGTTTGTTTGCGAGTCGAGTTTTCCTTTGCAAAGCAGATCTTGTTTGTTTGCAAAATGCTGGATTTGTTTGTTTAATTATGGCACAAAATTTAATCCATACAAAATGCTTCGGCACTGTTCACGTGCTGTGTGCGCAGCTGTGTGTGTGCACAGAAAAAAGAGCTTGAGATACAATCCTAGACTTAAAAACACATGCAAATGATACATTTTCACTATGACGGTTAAACTTTGCAATTAATCCGCAAATCAGATGTGTTCTGAACCGAGGTGCAGCTGCCCTTACGGATCACGGATCATACTCGGATACTATCACTGATGCGCACATCGCCATATCGATGCTAAAAACGATATATCATTATATGTAGCGCTTTTTGCAATATAGATCATTTCAAAGCAGCTTTACAGGGATAAATAGGAAATTAATGGAAGAGAGATTGTTTTGGCTGTACATCAGCTCTAGAAAAAAAGTTATTGTCCAGTTTTAATATTAAGTTTTTTATAGATTAATTTCTGTTGTAAAAAATCGTTAGTTATTTACTTTGGGACCACTTACATGACACCATTTTCAGCAAAAATAGAAAACTCTCAATGCGTTCCGGCCGCTCATCCGCATGGCAGCAGCGCCCGGCAGCTAGAGAACGCAAACCCCGAAATCTTTGTGTAAACATGAAAAAAAAAACGTGAATCTGTGAGAACGGTGACGGCATGCACATAAGCATTACGTGTTTAGTCTATAGACAAGCTTGTTTGAGTACGTATGTGCACAGGTGCATAGTTTCTCTCACCAAATTACTTGTCTGCATTGCATAATGCAGTGTTTTTAGTCATTTCTGATCATTTTGATAACGTTTTCATCTGTACAGAGGGAAGGTGAGGTGAAGGAGAACTTCACATATCGTGCAGCCCTATAAAGGTGCAACAAGAGCAAGTTTCCTTTTTGGGTGAAATATACCTTTAAGTGCACAACCATTGAAAAGTTTGGGCTCAGTAAGAGTGTTCTGTTGTAGTTTTTAAATAAAATAGTACTTTTATTCAGTAAGGATGCATTAAATTGATCAAAAGTGACAGTAAAGACATTTATAATGTTACAAAAGATTTCTATTTCTGTTCTTTTGAACTTTCTATTCATCAAAGAATCCTGAAAAAAAAAAAAATTAATCATGGTTCCCATAAAAATGTAAAGCAGTTTTCAACATTGATAACAATCAGAAATGTTTCTTGAGCATCAAATCATCATTTTAGAATGATTTCAGAAGGATCATGTGACACTAAAGACTGGAGTAATGATGCTGAACATTCAGCTTTGATCACAGGGACAAATTACAGTTTAAAAAGACATTAAAAAAAAGACCATAAACATTAAAAATGGTGTTAAACAGCACCATGAAATTCTTTACATGAGGTTCTTTACAGCTGAACTACCCTAAAAACTGTATGAATAGCATGTAAAGGTCATCAAATTAAAGTATTTTCATTAGATTTAGATGTACATACTCTGCCTTTGTCCAGATTGCACATGATTTCCTGGAAAAGTCTTTCCTTTAGCTCTTGTTGCGTCCAGCCCCGAGCTCCGTCCCGTGGGATCAGGTGGGGCGCACACGGCTTGTCGGACCACTAGAAAGAGATTGCACAATTCAGTCATGCTAAATCGCACTGATCTTCTAAATCACGCAACTTTAACCAGCACACTGCAAGAGCAATACATTACTCAGTGCAGACATTTAAATGCAAACAGACTAAGTTAAACAGAATAATAAGATTTTGAGTTGACTGATGAAACAGATGATATTTTCAGGTAATCGTACCCGTTTGGTCAAAAAAAACTTCATTTCCAAAATCTATTGACATCCTAATCATTGAATAATAAAATAATAATTAAAAAAATAGCAAATTGTGAATAAATGTGAAGGTTATTTCACCTAAAAATGAAACTTCTGTCATTAATTACAAATTTCATGTCGCTCCAAACCTGTAAGACTTTTGTTCATTTTCAGAACACAAATGAGAGGGCAACACGACGCAAGAACAGATATTAGTGTGGAAAGTCTAGGGGTTTGGAACAACATGAGGGTGAGTAATTCATGACAGAATTTAAATTTTTGGGTGAACTAACCATTTCATGTCATAATATTTTGTATCACTTGTCATCATTGCATTATTTTATACAGTATTAGTCAAAGTTTTTTTTTTTTTTTTTTTGGGCCCAGTAACCAGTATTTACACGGTTTTCAAATAGCAATTCTGTTTTTTTATTTTCGCTATACTGTTTATTAAAGGCACAATATGTAAGATTTTTGGACTAAAATATCCAGAAACCACTAGAACAATGTTATCTATTTTGTTGACTTGTGTACTTGCATTATCCCAAATGTTTCCAAGAATGTTTAAATCCAGAGAAATAAGCGATTTTAACCAGGACACGCTGAGCGAACGCACAGAGTAGCATTATAACATATCTTTCAACACACTCAAAAGTGTCTCATATGATAAAACAGCGCTCTGTTACCCCACATACGCATGAGCGGCGGAAACGGTCGTCTGCAGCATAATAAAAGCTCCGTGAAATCAAGGCATCATCAAGCCTTTGCACTTTATTTTAAAGTGTAACCCAAATTGTACATTGTACTTGCTAAAATAATTACCGAGTAATATTAATTAACTACATGTACTTTAGTTAGTTAGGGTTTCATTCAGGTTAATTGTAATTATGCATAATTTGCTGTTATTACTATAGTAAGTACATGTAGCAACGTGTAACTAAGCAACATTAAATAAAGTGTTACCAATATTTGTGTACACTTACAAATTTTACATTTTAATCTGAACTAAAACATGCTCTGCCCAGAAAAAATTATTATTAACTACATGTACTTACTATAGGGTTAAAGGGTAGGATTAGGGTTTGGTTTAGTGTTAGTTGCATGTAATTCTAAATTTACTGTTATTACTATGGTAAGTGCATGTAACACATGTAACAGGTAAAATAAATGTAAAATAAAGTGTTACCAAAAATATTTTGAAATTGGTTGAAAATGTTCTCCTCTTTATTATTGTTCTGTAGTTCTTAGCACAGTTGTGACCTTCTGCACCGTTTAAAACATTTGTTTACTTCATACATTTTTATTGTGTATGGTTTAATTGTATTTAAATGTTCATGCTTCTTTTGTTATTTGAACAGTAAAACGTAATTAAACTTGCTATTTATAGAATAACAAGCACTGAAGTTTGTTTATCTTTAACCTGTTTTTGCAATATAATCCGTGATAAAAATGTGATACCGTCACATGCCTGCTCATGACCTTAAACCACTTTGATCTAAAGGCTTACACTTAAATAATTGCAATTACAAGACAAACATGATTTTTTTTTCTACAAAAGTAGTATTTTAATTAAAACATTTTTATAGATGATTAGATTGAAAAGCAGCTCAAAGAATGTATTTTTCAAAGAGCTCAAAAATAAGATTTAATTCAGTAAATGAATTGTTTTAATTCACTTTTATTTAAATAAGTTTTAATTTGCTTAATTTTTTGGTCACTACATATTCTGATACTTTCAACTGTTTTATTTCTTGTTTGAGGAAGAAAAATTGTAAATTATAGCTGCATGTAAATGAGAACACCCTCTGAAAGTTAACAAATTACTCTTTACATAGAAGAGATATAAGGGTTCCTTGAAGATATAGTGTTCCAGCAAATCTCCTTGATCAATTACCAAAGAACCATGCCAATATTAGAGATGCCAAGATTTTCTTATCAAAGGGATAAAATGTTGTGTTGATGAGTACACGCTCCTGAAAGTTACAAAATAAAACTAAACAAAAATGTTCTGGTGCAAGTCAAAGGCAATTTGTGATCAACTAAAGAGTATGTTGAAGCAAAGCATTTAAATAAGAGTAATTTCTTGACAATTAAAATGCTGACAACAATGGAAGCATTTGGGAGAGAACTGTCAGAAGACTTATTTCTTTGCACAAAAGAGGACAGTGGTACAAGAGGATTAGCAAAAAATATATCCATGAAACAATCAGGCCTTCGCTTTAAGCTTTCATTTTTGTGTGAATGAGTGACTTTTTTGTTAAGAAAAGAGCAGGAGAAATGCCAAGCAAGTTTCTCAGAGCTGGCAAAAGCTGTCAGAAGAGTGACTGTTTTATCTCACATGGTAAGACGCAACGTGCAGAAGTGAAATGCATAGTTGTTGTCCACACAGGAGCTAAAGCACAAGAAACTCATGTAGTCCTTTCCAAGGCCCAAAGCAGTATAACTGAATTATGGAGGGCATACAACTTACTAAAATATTATACGTTTGTTGAATTTAATCAAGCGTGTGGTCATTTTTACAACTATCCATTTAAGCAAAATTGGCTAATTTACTTATTTTACAGATATTGGTGACATTTTTCTTGGTTTTTATTAAAGTAAAAGTTTGATGGATGGATGGATGGATGGATGGATGGATGGATGGATGGATGGATGGATGGATGGATGGATGGATGGATGGATGGATGGATGGATGGATGGATGGATGGATGGATGGATGGATGGATGGATGGATGGATGGATGGATGGATGGATGGATGGATGGATGGATGGATGGATGGATGGATGGATGGATGCTTATTCCTAAATGACAATGATTCTATTAAACTATTTATTAAGGTCTATTAAACCTTTGACAACTTTGACAAGTATGATCACAGCTGACCCAGAGCTCCATAAATTGCAATAGTATGGAAGCTATTACCCTATATGCTACCCGTAGGTAGCAGCCTTACCCTACGTAAGGCTGCTATTTATTGACTATAGCTCAGCATAACACCATAGTTCCCATTAAGCTAACCGCCAAACTCCTGGATCTTGGCCTGAATCCTTCTCTCTGCCACTGGATTGAGGACTTCCTCACTGGCAGGCCTCAGGTGGTGAGAATAGGCCAGTCCACCTCCTTCTCCATCTCCCTGAGTGTGGGAGCTCCACAGGGCTGTGTCCTGAGCCCCCTGCTCTACTCTCTCTACACGCATGACTGTTTGTCCACACACAGCTCCACCTCTATCATCAAATTTGCTGATGATACTGTTGTCCTGGGCCTCATTTCCAACAACGAGACGGCATACTTGGACGAGGTGGAGCATCTAACATCATGGTGCCAGGACAACTGTCTCTCTCTGAATGTTGGCAAGACCAAAGAAATTATTGTGGACTTCAGGAAGAGACAGCAACGGACATACTCCCCCCTCATGATCAGCAGGTCATCAGTAGAGAGAGTGAGCAGCTTCAAGTACCTGGGTGTAAACATCTCCGAGGAGCTGACCCGGACTGCTCACATTCAGACACAGGTGAAAAAAGCCAGGCAAAGACTGTACCACCTGCGCCAGCTGAGGAAATTCAGGGTTTCACCAGCTATCCTGAAAACTTTCTATTTAGGGGCGATAGAAAGTGTATTAACTCAGTGCATCACAGCGTGGTATGGGAACAGCACCAGTCATGACTGCAAAGCCCTGCAAAGAGTCGTGCGCTTATCCGAGCGAATCTCAGGGTCAGCTCTCCCGTCTCTGCAGGACGTCTACACCAAACGCTGCAAAGGTAGAGCTACTAAGATCATCAAGGACTCTAATCACCCTGCAAACCCTCATTTCACGCTGCTACCATCTGGTAAGCGCTTCCAAAGCCTGATGGCCAAAACTGAGAGACTCAGGAGGAGCTTCTTCCCCCAGGCCATCAGACTCCTGAACTCAGTCACTTAACATCACGTGACCATCGATACACTACATTGCACTGCACTTTCTGTTCTCGTTGTTACTGTGTAACAACCTGTTATAAACCTGTTTGCACATTATACTCTTATACATTTGTTAACCACATATTTATAAGTCTACAGTTTACTCACTGCACAGTTTACTCCACTTATTTTATTCCACTTCTTTATTTTTATTTTGTTACTTTTTTCTTCTACTTGACTTGATGATTTATAATTCTACAGATATATATATATATATATATATATATATATATATATATATATATATATATATATATATATATATATATATATATATATATATATATATATATATATATATATATATATATATATATTTCTATTATAATTTCCTCCTTGTGTTTTTTTAACTGTGAATTTGCACTGTTCATGGAGCGGACCTGTTTACATTTCACTGCCGGTTGTATATTCTGTATATAACTGTGCATGTGACAAATAAAACTCTTGAATCTTGAATCTTGAAAGCTTGTTTCCACCACAGAATACAAAAAAAGTCTTCTCAGAATTGCGAGAGAAAAAGAAAAAGCCGGAATTGTGAAACTGTGAGATAAAGTAGCAATTGAGAGTCAGAATAACGAGATATAAACTCGCAATTGTAAGAAAAAAAAGTCACAGTTGTCTGTGGCCGAAACAAGCTGTCATACAATAGTGATCATTTAGATATTAGAAAAATATTCTTCTATATGTTCAGAGGGGGTGCACTCATTTATGACATATGCATAGATGTCAGTATCTAACCATAACCGTAACCAGCACAAAGCTAATCATTTTTCGTCCAAACCTCCAACAGTTCAGCATGCAGCAGCAGGGTGTAGGCAGCCTCTGTGTAATTCTCACAGGCCAGATGTAGATCACGTAACTTGTACAAATATCTAATGAAAGACCACAAAACATTCAGATTCATACGTGGGTCAACAAGCCAATAACTTTCAATCATCTGGCACACTTACCGGATATAAATATCCTCCCTTTTCTTTTCTTTGTAAAAGTTCTGTGGATATGAAAGAGAAGATACGTGTTATTTTTACAAAACTCTTTAAACATCTTTTATTCCTGATTAGATATATGCTATATGTAAGGAACAACGTGAAGCGGAGTGGGTTACACCTCGGGTGTGTATTATTTTTCAATAATTCAATCATTTGGCGACGTGATATGGAACTGTAACGAGGTTAAGACCTGTCTTGAACTAGCTTTGCCATGTGTTTCCCTGAAAATAATTGCACACCTCGGAACGTTGGTCAACCAGTCAGATTCAAGTGGTAGTTCCCTGTAGTATAAATAACTACATTGTACATTCTTAAAAAAAAGGTTCAATGGGGTTCTAAAGAACCCTAGGGTTCTTGGCTCAATTTTAACGAGCGCTTTATGCTAAAAAGGTTCTGTTATAAGGATAAAGGTCTTTAATGTTTGCATAAAACTTTCATGTTTAATTGGTTTTTTCTAGTGATTAAATTCATAAAATAAAAAAAATTATTAAAACACAGTTAATTAATTAATATTAAATCCATAAATGATCTAATGATGGGAACCCCTAAAAGGTTCTACATATGAAGCACCTGAAAGAACCATTTGAGGTTCTATATAAAATCGTTGGTAACACTTTATTTTAAGGTGATGCAGTTACATGTTACTAAACCAAGGCCTAACCCTAACTGTAACTTTATAGGAAGTACATGTAGTTCATTCATTTTACTCAGTACTTATTTGAGTAAGTACAATGCAACTACGTCACCTTAAAATAAAGTGTAACTGAACCGTTTCTAAGAGTGTACAGCAAGACTTCCTTAAGGTGATGACGCTCACTTTTTGAGCAATGTTGCAATCAACGGGCCACATTGCCTGGCAACATTGCTCAAAAAAGTTAGTCAATCAGCTTCACAAATTAAGTCCTGCTAATGAAAAGTATGGACCACCAAACTAGACTCCTCACTGGTCTTTTCAGCAGTTTGTGCACATGATAAAGAATGTTTTCGAAAAAAAGTGAAGATGTGTTTGAGTTCACGTGGTCCGGTTCTCACCAGGACGTTGACAGTGCAGCTCATGCGGAGCTCAGGGCTCTCGTCATGGTTGATGGTGCGGTAGGCCAGCAGGTTCTCCAGCAGACTACTCAAGAGCAGAGCCAACTCCTCACCAGGCTGACACAGATACAGATGCCGCCGACAAAGCTCCAACAGTCTGGACACAACACAAACAGACACATAGAGATAGTCACACAGGCACAGAAACTACAGGAAAGAAGAGAAGCACAAGACAATCAAAAATATTTGATGAGTGGCAGCACATCTTAAAAATAAAGGTTCCAAAAGGGGATTTTCACAGTGATGCCAAAGAAGAACCATTTTTGTTCCCCAAAGAACCTTTCAGTAAACAAAGAAAACCAAAGAATAACCTTTATTTTTAAGAGTATTGGCATCAATAGTTAATTGAAGAACTAATGGAATTTTTCAGTTCCACAAAAGGTTCTTTAGAATTTTAAAATGTTCTTCACTCATCGAAAAATCTGGTTCTTTTAGGAACTTTTTTGGAAAAGAGAAGATAGTTATTCTATAGCACCACTGCAAAAATCCTTTTGGAACCTTTATCTTTAAGGCCCGGTTTACACCTGGCATTAGAATGCATTTTGGTCGATCGGATCACAAGTGGACGACACCAAATACAGGTGTAAACGGGGTCTAAAACATTTTGAGCCTGTCCACTTTCTGGCACTTCCAGAGGTAGTCAAAAACACATTTGACTGGATTGCTTTCGTAGTGTAGACGCTCATGTGGTCAAATGTGTTCGAACAGCCGCAAACAACCACCTACTCTCCGCCTACTGGTCTAATGCGTAAACATTATATGATAGACAGACGGAATTTAAACCTTTTTGCTGAACACCCAAGTTTGGTTTGAAGATGAAAAACGTACCAAGCACAATGTGTCTCACCATTCCTGATTTCTAACACACACACTTGTGGCTGTCAGAGCAGAAATGAAAGCTGCTGCTCTCAGTGTGTTTTTTCCGTCTCCGGGCGCATTCATATATAAATTGTGTGAGCTTATTTTGTCCATTAGATTGAAAGATCTGAAAAAGACCACACATTTACCCGCCCATAGACCCTCCCCTCAAAGAAATTAGGACAAAAGTGGTTGAAAGTGGACAAGAGAGACAGATTAACCAGCTGTAAACGGGTATGTGTGTCCCTCGTCTATTTGTGAACCGATCGACCAAAATGCATCTTAATACCAGGTGTAAAACAGGGCCTAAGTGTATAAGGGGAAAGAAAGATCTCACATTTTTTCCAGCAGAATCTTGTATTGTTCATCACCGCGGCCTCCTTCAACTTCCTGGTCCAGTTTTGTGATTAGCTCATTCTCAAACTGCAAAGCACATAAATGCTTCATCAAATTTCTGACCATCATGTAGGCAACATCTTAAAAGACATAAGTAACTGATCTGAATGCTCACAAATAGAGAACACACAGTTGATTTCAATAGAAACTGTCATTAGCATTTGAAGTGTAGGGATACATCAATATGGATTGATGCAATCAATCAAATGACTAACGATATGATGTATTATTTTCAGTGTTGGGGGTAATGCATTACAAGTAACATGAGTCATGTAATCAGATTACTTTTTACTAGTAAAGTGAAGTAGGTTTGTTTGAGCTGCACTCTCTACTGTACTAGTGTGAATTAGCATTTTCTTCAGCCTGAGGCTTATTTATTTAACTTTTGGTGTGAAAGGGCCTTTATATTTGCAACAAAAAAAAACTTTTGTTTCATTTTTGTTATTAAAAACAAACAAGCAAGCCCTTCTTGTGTGAGAAACTAGCACCAAAGTAACAAAACGTAATGCAAAAAGTTACTTTTTTACATTTTTAAGATGCACCTCTATTTATCAGTTGATTTTTCTAAAGAAAACCCTCTTGAAAGAGACCACTAGAGATGAATGAGATGTAAAATTTTCACTGAGCTGTCATCTCATATTTGATCTGTTTAACAATTATTTTTTAAATTTCTAAATTTCAGTTTTTTTCAATGACTGGAGTACTTCACTTTATTTCGTATGTCCTCATGGGGATACTAGATTTGCGCATTTTAGAAAAAGCCCTATACTGATTGTCATCGTTTATCTAACCGCATTATAATAATCTAATAATCTCGACAAGTGAGTGACTGTTTATCAACATTATTTAAAAACCTGTATTTTTTATTGTGGATGTCCCAACTTTGGATACAAGATAAGTTCAATTAAATGCTTATATTATATTTGGCAGGCCCTCTAATCTTATTGCAGTTTGTTCTGAGGTATATTGTATTGATGATTGAGAGAATCAGATCATATTATGTTGAGGCATCTGATTTACACCCCTAATTAGCATATTAAATACAGACATATAAAGCTTATAAATTTAAAAGAGCACACACACAATTCTGGTAACATTTTAAAACAAGGTTAACATTAGTTAATGCAATAGCTAATATTAATAATTTATTTATCTTGGTTAATGTTAATACATTTATAACATTTCAAGCTGTACAACAACATAAAACAATGTATTATGAACAAACATCTATTAACAATTAGTAAAATTTTAATTTTTAGGTCAGGAAACCTAATGCATTAACACGTTAACAAATCTAACTACATTGTAAATTATCACTTTTTTATAATTAAATTAATCTATATTTTAATTGATACATATTTTTGCACTGAATACAAAATACCAGCATCTTATAAGGAAGAATTATTTAGCTGTCGAGCATGCCTATGATGTCTAAATAATATGCTGCCTAGGTAGACAATATCTTGGAACAGGTTTTGGAACAGAAGTTCTCAAGCCCTTACCTTCTGAAAGGTGTGGTTGGTGCTAAAATTGTGTTCACACTGCATCATGTCAAAGAAGATGGGGATGGTGGCTTTCCTCAAGTCAGGCTCAGGCACTAACGTGGCTTCCAGGATCGGCCCCACCATTGCAGGGATGAACTTCATCTTCTCTGGGCCTGGAAGTGACACACACATCCATTGATGTCCCAAAATGAAATGTTCTCTTCAATTTGTATATGCAATGTCAATATGCACTTTGCCTCAGCAATTAAAGACAAACAGTACAGTAGTGATTTTACTTTTTACACTCTAAAAAATCCTGGGTTATTTTTTCTACTCAAATCCTGGGTTGAGCCTTTTGGGTCATTTTCTGGGTTATTTTTTTCAGTGTTTGGGTAGTTCTTGTGTTACCCATGATCCTGGATCAGACGCAGGGTGCGGTCTGAAGTTAGAAGTTCCCCTGCTGAACATGATACAAACCGTTATAGTGGAAAAAATTATCCAAATGGAATTACTTCTAAATGTTTATTTTTTACTTCTAATACTTGTTAAAAAAAAAGTTTCAAATGTAGACAATATGTATTAAAAACTATATAAAATATGCTATACTGTAAAATATGATCAAAAATAAAGGAATTATGCAAGTAAGTTGTTTTGTGGAGTATTTAAAAAAAAAAAGTTAATCCATAAACATTAATTCATGTATGAAGTAAAAAAAAAAAAAAAATTAATTAATTAATTCATTCATTTAAAAATCTAGTATTACAGTAAAAATGAATAAATAACCCAATTTGCTGGGTAAACTTAATCTAACGTGTTCTGCCCTATATTTACCTAGCCTTTGGGTTAAAAACAGCCCAAATTGGGTTGTTTTTAACCCAGTTTTTTAGAGTGTAAAAAGCAATTTGAACAAATAGAGAGTCCTTAAGAACATTCTGCAAAATTCCTCTCTACACTTGAAGCTTCTGTAATGGTCACTGTCTCTAATAGATAAGAGGAACAGGGAAAAGGCTTTACCAAGATTCTGCCACATATCTCCCAGCTTAAAGCCGATGCTTTTCCGCATGTCTCCGTACCTGTTTACATTTAAGACCACAATTTAAATCAAGTTTAATTTAATTTCAGGCTCAAATATAGACAGAACAATGTCTCTCACTCACTTGTCGAGAATCTTGTCTCGTTTCTCAGGCGAGAAGGACTCCAGCTGCAAGGACTTGTGGGTAAGGAAGGCAACAATCAGGTGAAAGTAGTTGTTCCAAAGCTATTGAGGGAAAACAATAGGAAACCATCACTGCAAAGCAATTTCCTGAGTACAATGGACATAAAAATATAAGAATGTGGAAAAGATTAAAAAAATTCTGTGACTCCAAAACATGTAGAGTACACATATCCTGCATTTCAGACAAATGGCCCTGATAAAATGCTGGTCTTATTATCATTTAGATTCCTGAACAAATTAAAGTATTACATTAAAAACAGTACCAAAACATACCATGGTATTACAAGGTTTAAGACATGCTCCATGGTAATGTCATAGTTTTCTTATATGCATATTTTATAGGACATATATGCATACGTGTGTGTATGTATTGGTTATACATGTATTTGAGATAGAAATATAGATACACATATAAGAATACTATGATATTATCCTGGTACGTTTTAACATATGCATATACATAGGGTGTATAATCAAAAGTTTTAACAAGCTGCACAATTTTAAGTATCATTTATGTTTGCATAAACAGTGCAGGATAATTTTAATACTTATGAACAATAGTAATTGCACAGAGAAACAGGGGATTTACTGAGGAAAATCTGTATTTAGCATTTCATTGTTTCATGGACCAGAATTGTCCTCATTCTACCTTTGCAAACAGAGCTAGAAATCCGCTCGGACGCTGCTTTTAAATGATCCATGTGTGTTGGGTTACATATCACGGATGAGTAAGACATAGTCACGCTTTGATTATTTAAACAAATTAGTTTGTATTGATATACTGTAAAGCAATTGCTTTTTTTAATTGCCTGAGGTCTTACGGGGTGAAATACTTCGGATGCACAGGGTGTTGGATGAATGGTAACCAAGCAACAGAAAGTTTAACTGTGGAGTTATTTTTCAACAGCAGTATAGATGATATTTCCCAAATGCCTAAAGTGCAGGAGGCTTCCCGTGGGTGCAAAATCCATACGGTTTCCCAAAAGATAAATCACAAATGAGCATCATAAAAACATGTTATCATCAGAAAGTTTTCATATGCTTCGTAGAAATGCCCTAACATTATTATCCTGGAAAATTGCACACTTGCTGAGATGCATGCAGAGATATTCACAGCACTCAAATTATAAAACCTGTGGTCAAATCACTACAGCATAATCTGACACACAGAACATTTAAAGGGTTAGTTCACCCACAAATTTAAATTCTGTCATTAATTCCTCACCCTCATGTTGTTCCAAACCCGTAAGACCTTCATTCATCTTCTTGTCACTTCATAACATTAAGGTTGAACCACTGGAGTCACATGGACTATTTTAACAATGTCTTCACTACCTTTCTGGACCTTGAAAGTGTTCATTAAATTGCTGTCTATGGAGGGGTCAGAGAGCTCTCGGATTTCATCCAACATATCTTCATTTGTGTTCTGAAGATGAACGAAGGTCTTACAGGTTTTGAAGGTGAGGAATGTAATTAATGACAGAATTGTAATTTTGGGGTGAACTAACCCTTTAATATGTTTTATTTTTATCTCTGGTCTTATTTTAATGTTAGTAAAAAAATTTGCATTAAAAAAAAAAAAAAAAAAAAGAAAGAAGTACACTCTCCCAGACCCTAGGGATTAATCAAGAAGTAAATTCCCTGTTCACATATTAAATGATAAACAGTGCTTTGCTGCACTTACTCATTGTGGTTGTGGGTTTGCTTTTGAGTCCAGTAGATTGCATGGCAACAAAACCATCAACTCTGATCCTATAAAGATCAGACTGAAATAATCAGAGATCTTGTTAAATAAACTTCAGCTACTGATAACTGGTCCTGTTTAAAGATCTAGAACACATTTAAATGAGTTTTAGAGACTACTGAGAAAATATTTAATGACTACAGTTTGTATTTCCTGGTAGAAACAGAATCACAGGTTGGACAATTATGTCCACTCTGTCAGATGCCATTTTGATTACTACAAAACTCACATTTGTGGGATATCATTGGGTCTGAAGTATCTCTGCTGCATTCAAAAACAATCAACACTAAGTAGGCAGCAGGTCTTAGCAGGCAGGATGTTGGGCAAACATAAGATTTGGACGTGCCTTAATGCATTCCTGCCTCTATATACTGCTTGTGAAGGCAGCGTTTTTCAAATTAAGGATCAAGTCGTGCTGTTTTTAAGTAAGTAAGAGTTGTGAAAATCACAGTATGGTTAGTAAAATGAACTCTTATCTCAGAATATTAAAGAAAAATGATATTCCTCTTGACACAGGTCTTTCAACTACAGACAACATCCATTATTTTCTTATTCAACACACTATTACGGTTCATTAAAGCTTCCATTAATGACTCTTTTAGTAGTTTTACATAATTGAAAAGAAATGCAATTCCATTTAATTTAAAATAATTCCTGCAAAAGGCATGTTTACACAGATTTTACACAACATTTTTGGTATTTATTTCACATTCTATTTGGATTTAAAATAAACAAAAAGTGGAAACAGTTCATTCTATTTTCTTTTTTTTTTTTTAAATACCACTGACAAAACACAAAGTGTGTCTGTAACACATCAGTCACTGACATTCCTCTATTTAAGCCTCACTACAAGATGAATTCTTTTGTGACTCAGATTACACTGGTTGAGCTGTATGTTTTTTTAATGAATCTATACTATCATTCAAAAGTTTGGGGTTGGTATAATTTTGTATGTTTTTGAAAGAAGTCTCTTACACTCATCAAGACTCTGTGGGCCCTATTTTAATGATCTGAGCTCATGGTCTGAAGTGCATGGTGCAAGTGCACTTAGGGCGTGTCTGAATCCATTTTTGCTAGTTTAACGACAAAAAAAATGCCGGTACACCCAGCTCATGGTCGAAGTTGAAGTTGAAGTTGAAGTTGAAGTTTATTTGTCATTACACATGTACAAGTACAGTATAACGAAATGAAGTTTGGAGCAAGCCTCCGGGCCGCAGCCGATTATTCAGGCGCCGCCCTACGCTCTCCAGAAATACAAGAATGCAATTTAGCAAGCATTACATAGCAAACAAAAGGGTTGTACCTAGTCTCTTAATGTGTCATGGGTGTGTTTTGGCCGTAACGTGCAAAAAAGCAATCAGAGTCTCGTCTCCCATTCCCTTTAAAAGCCAGTTGCGCTTGCACCATGGCGGATTCACTATTTACATGGCAGAATATAGACACCCTCAACCTGACGAGTCAGTTTAAATACATGTGTGTATTGCAACGATTGGTTAAATAAGTAGCCAATTTAATTCGTCATTAATGCAAATAAGTAATTCTGATACATGTAATTTACTATCCATTATGTAGGCATTTTTATCTTTATGTACGCAATAATAATCTTTTACATTGTAATCCTTTTAATATTTGGCATGTTTGTGTGCTGCTGCACGTCCCTGTGTGTGTAATAAGCAGAGTGTACGTACGTTGTGCACCTGCCTATAGGCGCATATTACTAACGCAACCTTTAAACAACAAAAAAAAAAAAAAAAAAAAAAAAAAAAAAAAAAAAAAAACTGCGCTATTGACTTTAGAGCAGGTTTTTGTTGGTCAATGGCACAGTCGTTTTCAGTTCCTCAAAACAGCAACGCGCCAACAATGCACCTGAACACACCTGGTTTTCAGACCAGCTGTTCATGGGTGAACAGATGGGCCTGAGTTCATTTGAGAGCATAGCTGCGTACATGAAACCCCTTTACGAGACCTCATCAAACTGACCTGTAAGTGGAAGTGAGCGGAGTCCAGGAAGTACTTGTTGAGAACATCAGAGTACTGGTCTATCGCCCGCAGAAAGACTTTCATTTGGAGAAGATTCAGGATCATCCAGTCGGGCGGAAACACATTGCCCATCAGGTTTTTGAACATGATAAAAGTCTCCATTAGAAAATCCTGGTGGGAAGACAACAAAAAAATGTTGTTAAGAGCATGTACAGTGGCATGAAAAAGCATGTGAACCCCAGGCAGAATCTGTGAAAATGTGAATAATTTTAACAAAATAAGTTGTTAAACTTATAATAACCCTCTCCAGCAGTGACTGTATGATTTTGAGATCCATCTTTTCACACTGAGGACAATTGAGGGACTCAAACACTCACTGATGCTCCAGAAGGAAACATGATGTATTAAATGTCGGAGGTGAAAACTTTTGAACATGATGAAGATATCCAAATTTTTCTTTTTTTGTTTAAATATTATTTTTCATTTAGTATTGCCCTTCAGAAGCAACAGAAGACAGGTTTACCGGAAGACAAATTAAGTACAATTTACCTTGATCTTCAAATTCAAATAGCGTTCACAACCCCCCAGCAGTGTGAAAATACAGATCTCAAAATCATACAGTCATTGCTGGAAAGGGTTCAAATATGCAAAATTTGCTGGCAAACTGAATATTTAGCAGGACCTGGAGGATTTTCTGAAGAACATTGGGCATTTTAACTGCTCAGGACATACAAGAGACTCATGAACAACCATCACCATCATCATTCTTTTATGTAAAATATTCAGAATGGTACTAAATAAAAAAATAATATGCATTTTGTATGATCCCTCTTATTTTTTCACAGATTCTGCATGGGGTTCACATACTTTTTCTTGCCCCTGTATGTTCATGCCAAGGAATTCTTTGATTAGATGCAGACCGGCAATTGACATTTGTGCAATGCACATACTGTATATGACAGAGCAGGAAAAACAGATGCTAATTTGAAGCTGTGCTTTGAACACGCTTATTTTGTTCCGCTATTAAACCCTGACTCACTTCGACCGACGACAGGGAACAGAGCCACATGCGTCGCATCAGTCAGCTGTCCAAAAGGTGGATTATTTATAACTTAACTCTCTGAGCACAGAAGGCTCTTTCTGCATCTGCGATGATGGATGGCTCCTGCGGAGAGAGCGGGAGACTTACGATAATGTCCTGTCTGGTTTTGAAGGTGCTGATGTATTGTGCGTAATGTGCGTCTTCCATTTGTTTCAGGATAGCGGTCATGCATGCTAGATAGTGGCCCTGTGTCCAGAGAAAGAGAAGGAATAATCAATAACTTTACATGTGCTGCCCACACTGATGAAAAAAACTCATAGCCGAGAGGCAGGGCAAAGAAATAAACAAGTTAAGTTCAGTGGTGCAGACTGTTGTTGTTATGAGTTTCAGCAGGTGTGTGTGGGCTTCAAAATAACACCGGCTTTGGCAGGAAGGTAAGCCCATTTATCTCTGCTAAATCTTTCTGGAACACTCATTTTGTGGCATGCTTGTGTCTTACTATGAAGGGAGAGTCCAAGCTCAGGTTGATGACCGTACGGTTGACCCTCCGCAAGAGACGGTCCACGATTAACTTCACATGACCTGACGTGGGACCCTGGAAACATAAAAAGGTGAATGAGATGCATTGAAGGATGATCGAATGAGTGATGACTGAATCCAGAAACCACTCACTCTCTGATGAAATAACCTTAAATGACCTTATTTTGGAAATTTGCAAAGCAACTGCTCCAGCAAAGAGCTGCTCACAAGTCACAAGAGTTTGACCTAAATGTCTGCCAGTCTCAAATACATATCAACCGAAATGTCAGCCAATCTTGAATGTGCTGTCATATCAACAAGCCAGTGAAATGCATAATGGTTGAAAGATCACCCTGTCTGCATTCATACAAAAAGTCACTCATAGTCTTGAGTAGTCAGATATTTCACTATGAAGTAGCCACCAAAGCTGCATTCATTTGATCAAAAATACAGTGAAAACCATAATACTGTGAAATATTGTTACTATTTTTCAGCATCATTACTCCAGTCTTCAGTGTCACATGATCCTTCAGAAATCATTCTAATATGATCGTTTACTGCTCAAGAAACATTTATGATTGTTATTAATGTTGAAAACAGTTGTGCTGCTTGATATTGTGGTGGAACCATGATTTTTTTAGATTTATTCTTTGATGAAAAGAAAGTACAATTTATTCAAAACTGAAATCGTTTGTAACATTATAAATGTCTTAACTGTCACTTTTAAATTAATTTAATACGGTGCATCACTGTTGAATAAAAGTATTAAATTCATTGATCTTGCACATCCATTGTTATGTCTTGCTAACTAAAACGTCAGGTTTCCTGTGATGTATTCTACATTATCAGAGTCAAATCAATAAAATGTGCAACAGCATTATATAGATGGCCAAGAACTTTACTTTGTCAAAGCAGAGAAAATGACCAGTGATTATCTCTGAATCATCTGTAACAATGTGTTGAAAACTACAAACCATCAGTAATGTTTTGCATATATCATTGTTTCCAGCTAATACAAGTGTTCATGAATTCATAGACTTACATTTTAGCAGTATAATTTAGAGTTTGTGGGTCAGTACATTTTTAAAGAGATATTAATACTTTTGTTCAGCAAGGAGACATTAAAGACTTTTACATTGTTACAAATTATTTTAAATCAATGCTGGTCTTTTGAACTTTTTATTCATCTAATTATATTCTGTAATTTAGCTTTTCCATCACATTTTTATATTAAAATAGAAGTTGTTTTTAATTGTAATACTGCATACTGTTTTTACTGCATTTTGATCAAATAAATGCCTTGGTGACTTATTCTTTTTTTATTTTAGACTTATTAATATTTTTTATTTTACACACATATATATATATATATATATATATATATATATATAACCAAAATGTTTGAATAGGTATATAATATACATACATACATATATATATACATATATATACATATATATATATATATATATATATATATATATATATATATATATATATATATAATATATATATAATATGAAGATACATCAGTAACCCCACAATTAAGCAGCATGTGTATGTTTGAAAATGTTTTAAATGTCAAAATAAAGATACAAATATAGTTAAATGAATATGAATACATATGATGAAAAAATTAAAAATAATGTTGCCATAATAAAATGCCATAATGAAGCAGAAAATCAGCTCATCCTCCTAAAAGAAACGAACATGAAATGCGAGTGAATGTCACTATGTATTTTTCTTTTCTTTTTTGATCGCTTGGATCTTTCTTGAGCACAGAATCATATGGACAACACCCCACTCACATCATGTCAAGTTTCTATAGATTCTCTGATTTTAACTCAACGTGATAATTTACTATGTCAGCTGGAATATGATGACATTTTTCTGATACATAGCCTACCGAATGCAGTCATGTCAGTTTTCTCTTTGTTGTTTTTTCTGGTTGCCAGGTGAACATACAGTCAGTTCTGCATTTTGACTTTGTTTGAACTAAACAGTTTGAACTTTGGTTTTTATTACAAAAATAGCCAAATTCCCCGTTTTCCGTGGCCTACTTTCAGACAGCATCAATAAACCCCACCCTCAAGCCTGATTGACAGTTGACTGTGTTAGACATCGGAAATGCAAGTGCAAAGGGGATTGCGATTCCATTAGAATTTTGTGCAGGTTGTGGCAGGACACGGAGGAAATGAAAGAGCAAATAGGTGATTTTTCTATTACTATTCCAAAATGGCAGGGTCATAACTTGGAAGACACTGGAAATGCAATTGCAAACAGACTTTGCGTTTCCATTTGAAATTTGGCAGTCGAAAATGCAAAACAAAAATGCAAACTGTTTGCAATTGCGTTTGGAATACGTCACATTTTATGCATCCACAAATTGAAAACGCAATTGCAAATACAATTTGCAATTTCTTTTGAAATTTGCCCGTGATATCCTTCCATAGTCTTCAGTGGTGCAATCAGTAAAGCGTATGGCTAATGGGTCATTATTTTGACGCGATCAACACAGGTTCGAATCCACCTTTTGCAGAGCTCTCTCTTCTCTCTATTCTCATCACAAATCACATTGGAAAGGCATTTACTTTCAATAAAAATGAAGAAAATTTTCTAAATGTGGAAATAAAGTGCCTAACGAAATGTTTATTAATAATAATAATAATAATAATAATAAAAGCATTTATTGGGTAGGGTTAGGTGTAGGGAGGGCTTTTATTATCCTTTCAAGGTGGCATCCATTTAATAATTTAAATAAATATAATTATTATTTACATCTATAATCGATTATGGTCTATTACTGCATCGATGAAACGATTAATTTCA
The DNA here is from genome assembly GCA_018749465.1 of Paracanthobrama guichenoti. Classification (NCBI taxonomy): domain Eukaryota; kingdom Metazoa; phylum Chordata; class Actinopteri; order Cypriniformes; family Gobionidae; genus Paracanthobrama; species Paracanthobrama guichenoti. The sequence goes on along the minus strand of CM031950.1, from coordinate 4,014,818 downwards.
ACACCCTAGGGAACATGGAAACATGTAAAAAAGTAAATTTCAGTGGACTGCTAAAACCTGTGCACCAACTTCTGGAAATTGCAAAAAGCAAGCCAATTCATTTGGTGCCTGTAGTTTTGCTCATCAGATGGTCTGAGCCTGAGATTAAGATAAGGTTCCTCATAACTGGCAGATGTTATAAGGGACATTCTACCACATCACTCACTATGTTTTTGCTGTCCAGCATGTCCAGTACAGTGCTCAGCAGCTGTACACAGGCCTCAAGATCAGGCTTGTTGGAGTGATCGTCCAGTTGTCCACTTAGCTGATCTGTGATCAGGGGCAACAGAACATCTCTGCAGTCTAGAAGCACAACAGAGAATGTGAGGGGTTTGGGATGACACACAGCTTGTGCACTACGCATTTAGTGTGATGCCGATGAGAAAAATGATATGTTGTGTCAAGTCCTACCTGGCTGTTTGAACAGGTTACTCTCAACAATTTTCACCAGACAGCCCAGCTTCTGCCTCACCATCTGAAAATCTGGGATGCTCTCAATGAACTTAGCCAGCTGAACACTGAGAGAGAGAGAGAGAGAGAGAGAGAGAGAGAGAGAGAGAGAGAGAGAGAGAGAGAGAGAGAGAGAGAGAGAGAGAGAGAGAGAGAGAGAGAGAGAGAGAGAGAGAGAGAGAGAGAGAGAGAGAGAGAGAGAGAAACAAAGTGTTAACTATAAATCAATAACAGTACAGAAAATGTAAGTCAGAGAGGATTTACATATTTTGGACAAGAAAAGAGAGAACTGAAATAAACACTTTTTTTTAACTCAGAGTGCACTACCCTTAATTTGTCTAAACTAAAGTCCTCAAAAATTGGCCTTTTACAAGCTTGTTAGAGATGTCAACCAGTTTACCACAAGATCTACAGCACCAAACAAATTCTGTCAGTGATAATGGTAGAAAGACATTTATAGTTTAAAGCTTAAAAAAAAGAAACTTACAACGAAAATCCAAACTTCACATTTCTGTTTTTTAACTGTCAGGACTTGTTGGTTGGGTGTTTTAATGCCATGCCAGCTTCCTTGGCTATTTTTATGGCAAGTAAAATGTTGAAATGCTAGTAGAAAATGTAGACCAATTGTCAGCCTACAGGTTCAACTGCGCATGTCGGTTGCAAAAGACGATCGGGAAAAAGTTATAATGAAACATTGGTTTAAATCGTGCTTTAGGCTATACATAAAACAGCAGTTGAATGATTTCAGTAAATAAGCAGTTAAATTCGATTAAATGTTTGATTAAATTGCTGACACTGAATGAAAATAATGAAAATTTGAAAGTTTAAGATCAAGTTTAATAAATAAAAATATAAACGAGACTCAAACATTCATTTAAGCATGCGTGTTATTTTAGCACATCCTTCAGTGAAACAACACACTACAGCCTATAAAACATTTAAATAAATATCAGTAAATAATGATGTAAATTATATAAGAAAGTTAAATATTAGATAAATATGTTTTATATTTCCCCACAGAGGTCAAATGCCGCTTTGCGCGGAAAGGGTGAGACACGAGCAGGAAAGAGCATTGTTTTTCTAATATCTTCATGTTTTCTCCTGATGTTCCAAAACTGATAGCTAGCAGTAAAAGTTGTGAAGAATTCAATTATCTTCCGCAGGGTCAAGAACTTCAGGCTTTGTTTGATTATGCTCTGCGAGAGAAAGCGAAAAGAAAAAAAAAAATCTCCTGCGTGTATGAAATGCGCTATACACATAAACTTGACGCACCTTAAGTCTAATAACAAGCACAAACTGTGTTAAATAGAGTTTGAAGTAAAATGTTATCTGTCCTACAGCACCGTTTTCTACTTTACCACAGTAAATGATGGGAATACTTCTAATTAAATGCAAATAAAAAGAAGGAACAGTGTATAATCCCCTGTGAGAGACGTAGGCTAAATGAAGATTTGGGAAAATAAATAAGAGATTCCATGCCCAGTAAAATGTAGTAAGCCTAATGTTAAATTCGTGAAAAATTGGGTGACCAGATCTCAAAACGCAGGCAAAGCTTAAATTTAGCTCACCTCACAAAGCCTACCTCTCTTGTGCGGCATGAATCCATGTTTCCATGGCTGCGATGAAACATTTAATTGTGAACCTATTATTTATTTTGTAAATAAATGTTTGTGCTTCACTCGTGTCATAATATTCACGTAAAACAGCATTTACATAAAAAAATTAATTAAAAAAAAAACACTGCAGGTGATACTCAGCCCGTCACGCACAGCCCTATCGCTGGGTAACAAACTGTTACAAATATGCGGACAACATTTTGAAAATAACATCTAATTATCTATAATTAGTCATCTATAAATATATATTTATAAATAATCTATAATCTTTTTAAATTTTCTATACGTAAAAACACTATCGCTCCCTCGTTTTCTGCAACCTAGCTGCGTGCGCATCCTGTATGCTTACAAACAATCAATTGGTCTATAAAAAAAAAATCAAGTTACGGTTTTTAAAGTTTGTTTAGATAAAAAAAATTAAAAACTCAAATGGATTCAAGATTGACTGGTAAAAATGTCTTGTGTTTGCTGAGTAATATAATATTCTAAGAGAAATTAAACCCACACAATTTAATAAACAGTGTCTACTTACACTGCCTTGTTGGCAGAGGCTATTTAGCTCCGCCCACTGACGTATGATTGGACCAGTCAAAATTACGGAAGACGCGGGTTTTACAAAAGTAGGGGTAAGGCGTGTGGTAGAAAGTTTTGACAAATCTATCGGAGTTTGAATTAGGGCTGCGCGATATATCGTTTTAGCATCGATATCACGATGTGCGCTTCCACGATGTGTCACATCGCAGGATGTGCAATGTCAAGTATAGAGATTGTAGTTGATCCATACGGGCCACAGAGCAAATGTAATTTGCGGATTAATTGCAAAGTTTAACCATCATAGAGTGAAAGTTTATCATTTGCATGTGTTTTTAAGTCGAGTCAGGCATTAAGTGCAAGAGGACTCACACGCTGTTTCTGTTTTCGCCGAATTCATTGTGCGCTTAAACGGACACGTGCACGCAAAATGCCCGTCTCTGCGAGTATTGAGAAATTGAGAAAGAAAACTTGTGTGTGATTCTGGAATGTCCAATTCTGCTTTGTATATCTGTGATCTGATCCCAGGGATTATTGAAAATAAAGATGTGATGTTCTTTACCCACAGTAGGGTACATTTCATTCAGTTTGTTTTTCTACACTGATCCCATTCATTTTGCCATGTGTTGATAGACACTATGGTTTTAACATCAGATGTTTCCATCAGAAACACTCACGCAATTTATTTACATTCACGTGTTTTACTGTAACCATGAATTATGCTTTCAAAAAAAACTGATGTTTTCACAGCAAATGAAGTCTTTACTTTACCTGAGCTCTACAGCGTCAAAGACCTTTTGCAATTCATTGATGATGGTGGGAAGATATTTCAAGATTGCTCCCTGTGAGAAAAAACAGATATATACATATATAGATTTATATAGATAATTTATTCCTGTGATCCTCCCGCCTTCAGTGTCACATGATCCTGATTCTAATATGATGATTTGCTGCTCAAGAAACATTTATGATTCTCATCAATGTTGAAAACAGTTGTGCTGCTTGATACTTATGTGAAAACCACGATAGATTTTTTCAAGGATTCTCTGATGACTAGAACAGCATTTATTTGAAATAGAAATCTTTTGTAACTGAATAAGGGTATTATTTTCTTTCACATATAAGAATTACTGACCAAAAACTTTTGAACACTAGTGTAAGTCTTTATCTGTGGCTTTTACAAATGGCTATGTTCACAAATTATATCTGTGGACATTTCTTCTAAATGTTGATATCCATGTAGTGAAACCTGCCTTTATCTTAACTCCTTCATCCAGAGGTCTGTCCATCAGATTGCTGATTGAAAGAAATAAGGTCCGAATGGAGTCGAGAAACTGCCCCGCATCTTCACTTTTCCCATAAAACCTGACAAACAACAAACAGAAAAACATTGAACATGTTAGTGATACAATCTGTCTGTCCATCTATCCGTCCGTCGCCGTCTGTCCATCCATCCTGCTGCTGTTTTCATTTGCATTGTCAAATGAAGGACAAGTTCAATCAAGCCCTCTTTTTGAGAGGAAATAAGGGCTAGTAGCCACCTCAAATAGAGAATTATATCTATCCATCCATCCATTCATCCATCCATCCATCCGTCTATCTATCTGTCCATCTGTCCGTCCATCCATTCATCCGTCTGTCCGTCTATCTATCTATCAGTCCGCCCATCCGTCCATCCATCCATCCATCCATCCATCCGTCCGTCCGTCCGTCCGTCCGTCCGTCCGTCCGTCCATCCATCCATCCATCCGTCCATCTAGACACGGAGCAATAAACATGCTGCAGATGGATGCATGTAATCTTATTATGTAGTACAGCAGGCTTTGCTTTGAACCAATGCTCTTGATTTAATTGCCTTGTTTGAGCTCCAGATTGAGGTTCAATTGTGTTTGTACATATATATAGCAGAGAGTGGTTTCTAAAGTATAATTTTTACTGCTGCTTTTTCATTGGCATTGTCAGATGAAGGACAAGTTCAATCAAGCCCTTTTTTTGAGAGAAAATAAGGGCTAGTACCCACCTCAAATAGAGAATTCGAGACTGCACAATGAAACGAAAAAGATATTTGAAGGCTTTCAAGGCAGCGTACAGTCGCTCTGTATGAGCTGGGTTCTCGGCATGGCCCACAAAATAATTCAACACTTTGGTCAACTTCCTGTGAAAAGACAAGGCAAACTGAGGCAATTACAGCATGCTTGCAAATAAATATAGATCACAACTGAGAGCGTCACTGGACAAGTGTATAAAGAAACAGGTGAGAGAAGAAGACACTGTTAGTCTGAGTTGGCAAAGTGAGAATTAAATGTGAACAAAAATGGCCAAGTTATATTAAAACACATGAACTGTGACACAAAGGGCAGTGAAATCCAAACAAAACAGAAACTCTTACTGATATGCCAGAGTAGCACTGAAATGTTTGCTAATGTAGGTCTCCAAAACAGGGTTGAAATGCTGAAACTTTACGTCGCCAATCAGTGAGATGATGAAAACCTGGACAAATAAAGCAAAAATACAAGGTCAAGCTCTTCACATTATAAATCACATGACTTTAATCAAGTTTAAATTTACTTGCTTAATAAATGTACCTTCATCTGAAAAAGTCATCAGAAGTAAAAAATGCATTATATTTCATCAAATTAAAGTAACTGCTTCTGCAAAACTTCCTTTCTTTGGTACTTATGCAACCAAGATCGAGTTGGCAGGAACAAATAATAATAACCAACTTGATTTTATATTTTCTGACATGATGCACAACCTCAAAGGACTATGAGGCAAAAATGTCACTCTCCATCCCAAATGTAATGCAACTAAAACAGTGGTTAATAAAAAATAACCACCCAAAATAAATAATGGTCTTCAAGTATGCATCATATGGTGGACAAATCTGACCTGTTTATCTGTGAGGGGGAAGACATCCCACATGCAGATGGCCATATGGCATGTTATGGCGTTAAGGTTACTCATACGAATAACTAATGAAAACGCAATGACTCGGCAGAAGTGGCAAAGCAGTCTACAGTTGGTAACTTTAAATCTAACTTTCGTGCACTGATTTGGTCCAAACAAGCCACATGATTTGAAGTATCACAATGAGAAAATTTACACGTAAATACTAACAGTAAAAGTGTCGCTCTTTCGGAACAAGCTTCCCAAACTATGACTTTTCATTCGTGATTACTGCTGTTACGTTTTTTTTTTTTATACAAAGTGTGTTATTGGAATGTGTTTTTCTCTCTCTCTATCTTTCTCCCATCCTATGTTTTCTTGCCTGATAGGTAAATGACTACCACCTGTGTTCATTCACCAATCTGGGCGCTGTCTACGCACTGATTGGTGCGAGTCCAATATAAAGCTGCAGAGAAAGCGCGGAGTGGGGAGAGACACGTGGCGTTTGAGGTTGATCCGTTCTCCAAACCCAGACGAGTGAACGCTTGTCGCGCTCTTTGTTGTTTTGTTGAAATGGGTGTCATAGAGTGTTAATGAGTTGATGTCAGTTCTAATTAGTTACAAGTTTATGGGTAATGTAGGGTGGAGGATAAATCAAATCAAATCACCTTTATTTATATAGCTCTTTTTACAAGTCCATTTGTTTCAAAGCAGCTTTACAGTGTTAACAGGAAAATAATGCAACAGAATTTGATTCGGCTGTACACCCGTTCTGGTGAAACGGTGATGTTATCCAGCTAATTTCAAGTATCATATAGTGTCAATGCGGGCAGATTGGTAATCTAGATGAGATTTAGGTGTCCCCAACTGAGCAAGCCAAAAGCCAGAGGCAACGGTGGCAAGGAACCAAAACTCCTTCAGGGCCAGAATGGACAAAAAAACCTTGGGAGAAACCAGGCTCAGTCGGGGTGCCAGTTCTCCTCTGTGTATGATTATAATTCTGGCAACATTGCAGGTCTTAAGTCATATTAGGTAAATAGATATTTGTAAGATTATTTGAAAGATTGGAGTCATCATGCCGAAGACGGGTTTAATGAGGATGTTGTGTCGATGCGGCATTTACAGGGGGAGTTTAATTGATATATACCCATATCTTTTCTCCTATTTAATGGTTAGTTAGGGAGTGAGGGAAGTTATCTGTTGTTTTGTTTGTTTTTCTTTAACGCAGGTCATTTAATGCTTCTAACTCTTTTAGGTTTTCTTTTGGTTTGGGCCCTTCTCCGAGGTAAGGTTTGTTTGTTTTTTGGTTCTGGGTTCATTTGTAACATGTTGCTTTACTTCATATTTGATTTCTATTTAATTTTGATCACTGCTTAAAGGTGAAAATAAAAGGCAGAAATGCCATTTCAAATCGAAAGTTGTTTGATTTATTTGTTGTTCTGGGTCTGGAGAGCTGGAGAACCTCAGTCTATCCACTTTCTTTATTGTTAAATCGTTCCTATTTACCCCTAGAAGACGTAACACTGCACTCAAAAAAAGTAAGCCTTATTTCAAGATTTAAGCATTTAAATTAATAGTAATAATTTTTACATATACTTCAATCCTTAAATTTTGTCATAAAAACTAGAGCTTAAAAAAAAAAAAAAATGTCTTGTATAAATCTTAAATTAAATTAAAAAAATACGTTTCTGAATACAAATCACAAACTTAATGGTCCATAATAAAATGTTTTATTAAGCTCTAGTTTTCTTATACTTAATTCTTAATATGAATAATATGTAAGGATTATTCAATTAAATTTGATGAAATTTTACTATTAATTGAAAGCTTGAAAAAGGCTTAAAAAATGTTTTGAGGTTGGATTAATATATTTAAAAACGTTTTGTAATAATAATAAAATTAATAATAATAAAGTAAATTTAATAGAAAGTAAAATATTAACGTTACTATTAGCATTATTATTCATAATTACAAACAACAACAACATCATCTCTTAAAAAGTCATGAAAAATAATAAAATAGTAGATAAATATATATTTGTACAATCATCATGTATTTTTATAGTTACCTTTATTGACTTCCTGTAGCTCAAACAATAAGAGCGTGGCGCTAGCAGCAGGGAAAGCAAGAACTGACAAAAATGTAAAAATGTGTACCTTGAATGCAATGTAAGTCGCTTTGGATAAAAGCGTCTGCCAAATGCATAAATGTAAATGTTAATGTAAATGACTTGAAATTTTCTTACCAGTGGAATGTGGAAAAAAAAGATTTTTTTAAATATTTATCCAGTAATCACGAAAAGTCATAGTGTGGGAAGCTTGTTCTGAATGAAGCTTGTTCTGCGACACTTTCACTGTTACTCACACTTGGGGTTAGGGATCTAAACAAGTATTAAACTTTGAACGAGTATTAAACTATTCGGGATGCTTCATACTTGCACTCATGTGGCATATTGGGACCAAATCATTGCACAAATTGACACGAAAGTTTACATGAAATTTCTTTGATATTTCCAGGTTTTCCATTACTGGAAAAACTCCAGAAAAAAAAGCACAGTTTGGCAACTAGTGTATCTCTGAAGAGCGAGTTGATCAATACTTGCCAAAGCATTGAAAACTAGTGTATCATAGGTTTCTTCCTCGGAGGTCTCCATCATGATATTAAAGAGAGCATCTAGCGTGTCCTGCAGGAACTAGAGAAACACACAACAAAAACTTAAGATCATAAAGCAGCATTTTGCAGAAGGCCAAGTGTTGTGTTTTCTCACAACCTTACTTTAATAATCTCCCCTCCATCTACTTCCATCAGTTTCCGAAGAATTTCTTCAAGTCTTTCAGTGTTTGATCTCCAGTTGAGAAGCCCCAGAAGGTCAACTGAGTCAGAGGAAATTAAAAAAGTTTTAGAAATCCACCTACTGCAAGACCTTTGCTGTCTTACATATGTGAGAGTTCAGCCCAAAATCAAACTTGTGTCATTATCTATTTTTCTCTCTTGTTGTTCCAAATCATATGATCACAACATATAATATTGCTTTAACATGCTCATTGTTTCAGCTTAATGACGACATTAAATAACTGCATCATTTGCTTAGAACTAAGTACTGCGTATTTCTGCCATATGAACATTACTTTGAGACAATCGCCTCTGATAACAGATTACTCTTAATTGTAACCTAGATGCATGCATCTTCTGTGATGCTGCTTAGGCATGATATGCATTATGAAAATCACTCAACAAATAAATCTGAAAAGGTAATGTCAGGGCTCCAGACTAACAGTTGGGAGTAGTGGCACCAGCACGGTGCTGGCGGAAAATGTATCATAAAGTTAATTTAATAATAAAGTGACTATTGCTTTGTTAATAAGTGCATTTACTAATTATATTACATGTTTGTTTATTGGAAATATAACAGTGAAGCACTGAGCTGAAATTGATGTGCAGGTAAAATGAACTTTTATCAGCAAGAGTAATGTGCAAAAACCTAATTTCTATAGGTAAAATGTAAATATTCTACTCTTATTAAATGTACCATTGTTTTTCTATAGTATCACACTGAACTGACCGACAGCTTCAGTGATAATAAAAGGTGCACTCTTTATGTTTTCTGTGTAATCCAGTCACAATTCGAAGAAAAGGTTTTGTTTTTCATGAGACTGTGACTTCCTACATTTTCCATACATTAGGAAAGGGGAGTGGAAAGGGCTAATAAGACAAATAAGTGCTCCTCTGCCACCAACCACTGGTTAGAGAGATAATAGTCTTTTTTTTATTTTTATAAAAGTGCTTGTTTGCTAGCCTTGAAATCTACGTGCACCCTAGCGATAGCAAATGTAATTTGCAGCCAAGGTCGTCTAGCAACACTCCGTTGGCTTGAGAGCATGAAAAACCAAACTCTAGTCAGGCCAATCACATCATGTATAGAGTCGATGGGCGGGCTTAACATACTGACAGCAGAGTTGCGATGGTTCAGTGTGAATTTCCTGCTACTTCTCTGCTAACAAAGAACGGCTCTGAAGTCATTCTTAAAAAAGGTAGATGTGTTTGGAGTTTTGCCGACCAGATACGGAGAGGGAATCTGAAAGACAACCGTTTATCCCGGCCCTCGGATTAGGCCTGCCAATGGTGCGTTCCCAGACCCAACATGTTGATGTGGGTCTGGCTTGTCAGGCTACTTGTTTGTGCTACAAATTAGTTTTACAAATCATCACATTAAAAATAAATAACATTAAAATTTGATGATATTTAGAGCTTTGAAAAGTTTTACAAACCCGGAGATGATTAATGTAAAAAACAAAAACAAAACAAAAAAACAACATTTGACTATTTCTGCCACAATACCATGTGGTGTTACTACATTAAATCCATGGAGAATGTTGGTGATTTGTGGACTCTAACCCCTGAACTTTGTTTGTGGCACAATGAATGGTTTCTCCTGGTTCCCACATCAGCACTGTTTGACCTGATATTTGTGGTTCATAACAGAGGATTCTGTGCCGAACGCTTCCCACTAGATCTCGCAGTGGCGATGTTAATAATTCTGTGGCGAATTCAAAAGCTTTCTCACTGGATCTCCCAGCTCTGTGTAGTAACAGTTTTGCGTGATCAAGTATCCCATGTACGAGCTTGCGCTGCACTGTCTATTATTGCTCCGAGCTGATAAACGGTCCGGTTCTGTTCCGCTTTCATTTCGTTTGCCGTTTGATGTTTCTCATATGTAACAGAAATGCCAGCTCTTATCAGCTGGGCACTGTGGTGGTGCGACCTCTAACTATATTTAGTCATACCAGCAGGAAAAAAGGTTGTAGTCTGGAGCTCTGAAAGTTTCCTATCCAAGTTTAATATGCAGAGACGTTAATATGACAATTGTCATTTTTGGGTGAAATATTGTGGAAATATTTAAATTAAAAACATAATAAATGACTGTGGTAGTGCTGTTGAGTTTACAAAAGGAGATACCGTTTTGAGTAAGCTTTGTAGAGCAGGTGAGGGTGGCGATCTGGAAGCTGTCTTTGGTGATGGGAATGAGACTGGCATGATGGAAGGATTTTCCCGTCTGTCTCTCTTTCTCTTCCACTTCAGAATACGAGCCCGGCAGAGTCAAATATGTCTTGGCATCGTCAGTTTTCTTCACATCCACCTGTAGGAACAGAAGAGGAACATGTAGTGGCACTGCATATTTGAGACATTACTGTCTGGTTGAACAGAAAGGCCACATGACATGGAACAACAATAGATACTGCAGGTATAAAGGGAAGTTCAGAAAGGCTTGAAGAGACCCAAAGGTTACATGCTAAAATTAGTTTAACTGACTGAAATGATTCCCGCAAAGAAAGTACACTACTTTTCAAAAGTTGTGTAGACAGTAATAAATGTTTTATTTGAAAGACATTAATACATTTATTCAGCAAGAATACCTTCAATTGATCAAAAGTGACAGTATAGACATTTATAATGTTTCAAAATATTTATATTTTAAATAAATTAGCCAAGTTGTTCGTACATGCTATGATCTTTTCACATAATGAGCATTGTTTTACAAACTGGTCATTAACTAGCATAACTACTCTTAAAAGCATTGAATTTAAGAAAGCCATAAATCTTTTGATAAAAAGGCATTGCCAATTCACAATTGCAATATCTTAGAGAGACATACATTTTCAAGCTTTGAAAATTTCAAAAGTTTCAAGCATGCTTGTTTGGTATATAAAGTGTTACATAATCTTGCTCCCCCTCCCTCCTCCGCTGCATGGCTTCTTCCAAAGACTTGAAAGCGGAGGTAGTACACAGGCCTCTGTAAAAGGGGACTGTGTGATACCATTTAGGCGCACCACTTTTGGACAAAACGTATTGTCAATAATAGGCGGTAAACTCTGGAATAGCTTGCCCCTCTCAATAAGAGAGTGTCCTACATTCAACACCTTTAAATCTCACTTAAAACAGTGGCTTCTCGAAAACCAAAGATGTAGTCAATTTTAACTGTTACACATTTATCACCTATACACTTTCACTGTTAAATTGAATGTAGTATAGAGGTGGACGAACAATGCCTTTGCCATCATGTATTTGTCACCATCATGTGTATCTTTTAATTTATAGTGAATGAATGTTGTATGATTGTTGGCTGTCTTTAAGTTAGTCTTATGTTACCTGCCTAGGGACTGCAGATGAAAAGTAGTTATCTTTACTAATTCTGCCATATGTACATGGTGCATTTTTATACAACAATGTTCATGAATACGAATGGTCCCCATCAAATAAACCAATAAATTAATGTTGTTCTTTTGAACTCTCGATTCATTAAACAATACTGGAAAAAATTATCATGGTTTTCTCAAAGGTATAAAGTAACACAAAATTGTTTCAGCTCTTTCAACACTGATAATAATCAGAAAATGTTTCTTGATCCACTAAATCATCAATGTGACACTGAAGACTGGAGTAATGATGCGAAATTCAGCTTTGCATCACAGGAATAAATTACATATTAAAATATAATAAAAATAGAAATCCTTTTCGATTGGAATAATATTTCACAAAATTACTGTTTTTACTGTGTTTTTCTGCATCAAATAAATTCAGTCTGGGTGAGTATAAGAGAAAATCTTTGTAAAAAATATTAATCGACACCAAAGTTTTGAAAGGTAGTGTAAAATGGCTGAAATATCAAGGCATCTCTTGTACTACAGTAGATATGGAGGAAATGGTTAATCTAAAACAAGTTTAGAACATCACAAGACAGTAAATAATGACAGAATTTTAAATTCTACATGATTCCCTTAAAGGAATATTCTGGTTCAATGCAGGTTAAGCTCAATCAACAAAACTTGTAGCATAATGTTAATAGTTTGCCAAATAAAAAAATAATAATTGAAAAAAGTTTTCCCTTGTTTTATTTAAAAGGCAGAAATGTAGACACTTACATTAATTCTTTTGCCAAACGCGCATGTATTAATTGAGCTGTAAAGTTGTTCTCTGCAACTTTACATTTTATCATAACAGCGAAGATGTAAAATTGGATATAATGTCGAACAGAACAGAAAAGGTAAGTGAGTTCATTAAGCCCTCATCTAGCTAGTGAGGAGATGTTTGCTGTATGTATATATATAAGCGTGTGATATATACACACACATAGATATATATATATATATACATATTATATATATATATATATATATATATATATATATATATATATACATATATATATATATATATATATATATATATATATATACATACTATATAGTATATATATCGATATATATATATATATATATATATGTGTGTGTATATATATATATTGATTACTGCATATATATATATATATGCAGTAATATAATATATATGCCACAAATATATATATATATATATATATATATAAATATATATGTATATATATATATATATATATATCTATATATATATATATATATATATATATATACGTTCGTCATATATATATATGTATATATATATATATATATATATATATATATATATATATATATATATATACAGCAAACATCTCCTCACTATCCGCTAGCTGCCTGTCCCCTGAACACACTGTAAAAAAACGTGGTCTCTGTAGTCAGTATAAGCTCCACAAACTGCAACCAAAACAAATGTGGGCAATCTGGACCACAAAACATAACAAACAGTGCTCCAGCCAATAGTTGACAAGAATGATTTGGGACTGGAAAGTGACAAAAAAAATGTTTGGCCTAAAAAACGTGTGACATCGCTTAGAGCACCTTTAATTTGCAATGAACCAAGAACATTCCTTTAAGACGCCCACCTTGTAGACAATGAGATCGTGTTTTCCATCTGGGAGTGTGGTGCCATCCGACTTCATCAGGCGGACAAAAGCCATGCCAAAAGGCTTCTCAGACTTATCTCTGGCTACAGAAATGTAAGCAGACACATTTTCAACATTAAAACTTGAACATACAGTAGTGCAGAGGTTCTCAACCTGGGGTCAGCAAAAATGCTAATGGGTTTAAATGAGATCTCTAGGAACTCCATCTTATTTATTCTTTTTTTCAGGCATAATATTTAGCCTCACGATGGACTTGCATATAAAATATGCAGGTTATCTTGCGCCTAAAATGAAGTGAAATGCACACTACAAACATGACCTGGACAAAAAGGTTGTGAACCTCTGTAGAGATGCATTAATAAAACAGAAAAAAAGAGAACAGATACCACAGTCTGCATACAGTTCTTGCAACCTCAATGTCATGCCCTATAAGGACTCACAATCTTGAGAAGATCTGTGTCTAAAGGTAAGCCTCAGATGACATCGACATACATCCTCAATAGGAATGGCCACCTGACGGACAGAAGAGAACGAGTGAATAAAAACCCAGGTGAAGCTCTTAAGTCCCTTTTACATGACCCATGTGAAGAGCTTCAACGCATCTCTTAACACAAGCGTCAGGAGTTCAATTGACCTTGACATGAAAAGCATTGCTGGCAGTGTCATAGAAGGGCAATTTTCTTGCTAGGCACCATGAAAGTGGCAGGTGTACACAGTGGAAGCGGTAACATATCTGAGCTTAAAATAAGAATAAAATCCTGCCGGACACTTTAATACATTGCAGAAAGAATAAAAGAAAACATACTCTCTCTGATGCCATAATATGCATTTGACAATGTGTGTGTTTGCATGCAAAACAATGTACCAGATTATTTTGCCAGGATATTACACCATTCTGACCATTCTGAGGACTATTATAAGGTCTCATTAGTTAATGCATAAGCTAACGTGAATAAAGCAATATATTTTTATATAATTATTTGTTGTTTTTTGTTCACAGTGCATTTTGATTTCAACTTTTGATTTTAAAAATGTATTAATAAATGCTGAAATGAACATTAAATAAGATGAATAAATGCTGCTCATTGGCAGTTCATGTTAACTGTTCTAGTTAACTAATATGAACAAATTAAACCATATTTTAAAATATAAAATAAAAATATTTTTATTTGTGAACTTTTACAATTAAAACATATGATTGGCTTTATGGGAAGTGCTTCAAAAATGAATATAAAGTGCATTTTTAGTTTAAAATCAACTGTAAAATGTATGTCAATGTTTATGCAAAAAATGCATTAGCAAAGAGGTTTTAATATAAAATAATTAAATAAAATGAATAAAACATGCAACTTCAGTCGCACAAAGAATCAGTCGCTCTTTGGGCTCCAAAAGTTCAAATTGTTGAACTTCGCAGGTTTCAACGCTTCAATACGCTACACGCAAAATAAAGAGAGGTTGTGCTGTAGATTAATGCTTTGCATTGAAGAATAATGGCGCGAGTCATATGAAAGGGTCTTTAGCTTCAAAACTTTAAAAAAAACCTGAACCCAGATGCCTTTGTTTTCATCCTGGTGTTTGTACCTTAACCGTCTCATTCCAGCAGGGCTGCTTGACTTGATAGTAGATGACAGACTTGTATTCAGTGATTCCTTCATAACCAGCACCAGGAAACATGGCTTTCTGAAGAGAGATTGAGAATAAAAATAAAAAATAAAAAAAATCTACAGGAAGAACATACAGTAACTGGTTTGCTGCAGAAAAATTCAACATTACCAAAACCAGAAGCTGGCAGTGCACAGCTTGAGTTGAAGGAAACCGTGTTGCATAATGTGCAGTATATACAATGACAACAAGACTGAATACAAGCTTAAATCTCTTAAAAGGGGCAGATCTTTTTAGGAAAAATGTTTCCGAATGAATTTCTTGTATTTTTCCTTGTTGACGAGTGTAGACAGGACACGCATATGTGTGCATTACAGCTCAAAATAGCATTTGGCAAGAAAAGCACTGTAAAAAGCTTTCTGTGCTGTGTTTAGACATTTAAAGACAGCAGCCATTTCATAAAGTAGAAAGATCTGCGAGCTGTTTTTATGCCAGCAACAGTTTTGCTGTCAAAACACAGAGATAAAGGGGGCGGATGAGCCATGCATGCTAAATAGTTCAAGCTAAAACTGTTAGTCAATTTAAACGAGAAGAACGGAGGACAATGGAACCAAAGAAAGTGTTTTTTATTCATACCATTCATATTAAAATGACTTTGATGGCATTTCCTAAAAAGCTGTGCCATGGTAACGCAATATTTTTTTTTAGATATGTACCATGGTAGCACCTGCAAATTACTGGTGCAAAAATGAATTTGTAATTGAAGCTGTTGTAATGTGACATCTCAAAAAAGACATCTCAACACATCTCAAAAAAGTTGGGACAAGGCCATGTTTCCCACTGTGTGGCATCCCCTCTTCTTTTTCTAACAGTCTGCAAACGTCTGGGGACTGAGGAGACAAGCTGCTCAAGTTTAGGAATAGGAATGTTGTCCCATTCTGGTCTAATACAGGCTTCTAGTTGCTCAACTGTCTTAGGTCTTCTTTGTGGCATCTTCCTCTTTATGATGCGCCAAATGTTTTCTATGGGTGAAAGATCTGGACTGCAGGCTGGCCATTTCAGTCCCCGGATCCTTCTTCTACGCAGCCATGATGTTGTAATTGATGCAGTGTGTGGTCTGGCATTGTCATGTTGGAAAATGCAAGGTCTTCCCTAAAAGAGACGATGTCTGGATGGGAGCATATGTTGTTCTAGAACTTGGATATACCTTTCAGCATTGATGGTGCCTTTCCAGATGTTTAAACTGCCCATGCCACACGCACTCATGCAACCCCATCCCATCAGAGATGCAGGCTTCTGAACTGAGTACTGAGAACAACTTGGGTTGTCCTTGTCCTCTTTAGTCCGGATGACATGGTGTCCCAGTTTTCCAAAAAGAACTTCAAATTTTGATTGGTCTGACCACAGAACAGTTTTCCACTTTGCCACAGTCCATTTTAAATGAGCCTTGGCCCAGAGAAAACGCCTGCGCTTCTGGATCATGTTTAGATATGGCTTCTTTTTTGACCTATAGAGTTTTAGCCTGAGCCCATGTTGTGATTTCCATTACAGTAGCATTCCTGTATGTGATGCAGTGCCGTCTAAGGGCCGAAGATCACGGGCATCCAGTATGGTTTTCCGGCCTTGACCCTTACGCACAGAGATCGTTCCAGATTCTCTGAATCTTTGGATGATATTATGCACTGTAGATGATGATAACTTCAAACTCTTTGCAGTTTTTCTCTGAGAAACTCCTTTCTGATATTGCTCCAGTATTTTTGGCCGCAGCATTGGGGAATTGGTGATCCTCTGCCCATCTTGACTTCTGAGAGACACTGCCACTCTGAGAGGCTCTTTTTATACCCGATCATGTTGCCAATTGACCTAATAAGTTGCAAATTGGTCCTCCAGCTGTTCCTTATATGTACATTTAACTTTTCCGACCTCTTATTGCTCCCTGTCCCAACTTTTTTGGAATGTGTAGCTCTCATGAAATCCAAAATGAGCCAATATTTGGCATGACATTTCAAAATGTCTCACTTTCAACATTTGATATGTTATCTATATTCTATTGTGAATAAAATATAAGTTTATGAGATTTGTAAATTATTGCATTCCTTTTTTATTCACAATTTGTACAGTGTCCCAACTTTTTTGGAATCGGGTTTGTATTTAATGTTATGTGGTTTCTTTACCTCCATGGGATTTCCTTCTTCATCCACCACGCTCATTATAACTTCTACATTTTTGGGGGTCTTCTTCTTGCCACGATCAAATTCTCCTTGTAGCAGTGTAACATATATATCATTCCTTACATAACCTGTAGAGACAAAATGGCCAACAGAGAATCTGGGTAAAGAGACGACCGCAAAGGGATTCACTAAAGTGGGTTAGAAAGGCTTTAATAGCACTACATTTAAGAAGATGTTACAATCTGAAAGATGTACAGACCAACCTGGCAGGATAATTTCAGGAAAGCCCATTTTCCTGACTATAGCTGTTGTGCGATCCACAAAATGAGGGTAATCTTTTTTAACCTGGAACACATCTCCAGGGAGCAGCTTTAGGGTCACAAACAAACCTAAAAGCAAAAATATGCTGTTATAAGGTCAGACACGTCTCATCAGTCAACAAACTCCAGCCCTGAGGGTGCAGATTCTCTCAAAACAAACTAAAGCATCTCAGAATCAATTACCAGACAGACAGAACAACAGACCAAGCGACAGACAGATCGAAGATCGATTGTCTCAACACAAACTAAAGCATCTCAGAATCAATTACCAGACAGACAGAACAACAGACCAAGCGACAGACAGATCGAAGATCGATTGTCTCAACACAAACTAAAGCATCTCAGAATCAATTGCCAGACAGACAGAACGACAGACAGACAGACAGACAGACAGATCGAAGATCGATTGTCTCAACACAAACTAAAGCATCTCAGAATCAATTGCCAGACAGACAGACAGACAGACAGACAGGCCTTATGCTACAAAAATAAATAAATAAGAGTATATTTATTTTGTCTCCATGTAAAACAGTTTGACTTTAAATCAAAGTTATCCTGTTTTCCTCTTCTCAAACTTTCCAAACATTCGACTATCATACAACAATCAAGAAACCTCCACAAGGTCACATTTGTCACCAGAGACATAAACACAAGACCAAAGATACATTTTTGGTCTACTGGTCTGCATTTACCCTGTCCTTTGTGGTTGACCTCTCGCGTTGCGATGACCTTGTTGAAGACGGCAACGAGTGGCTCGTTCTCGCCAATGACACGAGATGGGATGAGAGGAGACATGATTAGCTGTCTCTGACGGATGTACGTTTCCATGGCAATCCTAGGAAAAGAGAGTCCAAGAGGAGAAGGACAAAATTGAAGGAAATGGCAAAATATAGCCTAGGGGTAACAGTGTATGATGGACATAAACAACAATGCATGAAGAAGAACAAAAAAAAACAAACATAAAAAGAGAAACTACAATAATGCTAAAAGGATATTCTAATCTCAAAAGGACACACTCACTGTTGAAAAGGGATGAAATACTGCTTATCATCATCATCAATTTTTCCATGGGCAATATCTGTGATATCCATGACTATAAACACAAAGAACAGGAGGTTAGAGCTGATCTGAACCGCAGATACATTACAATTAATACATTCTATATTGTTCATATTCCCTGAGAGAGAGAAAATTATGTAATCGGAGGGCAAACTGTGCATTTGTTCTTCCTGCAATTCTTTGAATATGTTTCAATGCTGATAAATGATTCATTTTGAGTCTATAGAAATCTCAATAACAACTTTTGATTTGGAAGCTTGAATACCAAATGAACAGACTCTAAATCATCGTCAACATTAAGATTATTAAATCTAAGAAAAACATAATTGTTCTGTGATCATGCTGCCTACTAATAACTGCTTTTCCTGAAACGCTCATGTCTTTTAGGTCTCTATGTACTCAACAATGAAAAAATGGAGAGACATGTTCACAACAAGGTAAACCAGGTGTTGTCTGTGTGCGCAGGTTTAAGAAAGCCATAGGATGAATGTAATAAGCCAGTGACGCAATATGTCTTTGAGCTTACGGTAAAAAATTGCTTCAGTTTTCTTCTTGAAAAATACAATGCAGGTATTCAACCTGATGTAATTGTTTACAGTGAGTCAGCAGCAAAAAAAGGTCAAAACACTTGACACAACGTCCTTTTGAAACAAAAAACAAACTATTTTCTGCAAATGTGGTACGCCTGTAGGTTTGATACAACATCTATTCACAATGTAATCATTTCATATGACATGATTGAGTTAGACCAACAAGGAAAAAATTATAATTGTCTCACTGGGTCTTTCCGCTACCTGCATAACTGAAAACTTTAAACTGAAATATGATAAACACTATAAGCTGCGAGATGTGAAACATCACACGCACTTAACTGTGGAAAAGTCATTTTTTTCAAAAGCAATACAGATAAATGTCTTTTGCTCAGTTATTTGACATAATGCAAGACAGTTCTGAAAGTGACAAGCAAAAGTCTTATCAAAATACTAAAGAAACACTGATTGTTGTGATTCTCTTGATGCAATTAAACCCTTGTTCACACACACACACACACACACGACATCTGTAGAGTTAAGATCTATTACCACACAAAATGAAGTTAACGCATCCCTCAAGATCATGAAAACAAAAAGGTGGACTAGCAGTAATGCTCTCATATTTGAAGCCCAGCAGCCATGACAGCTGAAGAGCTTTAAAGCAGAAATGTGACGTTCCTATTGTTGTTTCTAAAGCACTCGTAGTTAGTAGAACAAAATGTGTGTTATTTGAGCTGTAAAGCTGTTCGAGTCATCCTGTTGAAGTGGAAGAACTTAACTGTTTGGCAAACAAAGGCAGAGATCAATATATTTGTAATTCTGTTCCAGAATGCTACTGGCACAGAAATGACTTCACCTTTATTGAGATATAACTTGTGGAGAGTTCTGTGCATTCATTTTAATGGTAGGTTGGGTTTCATTACATTAACTTCCATCGTATTTTTGTCCTACTATGGAAATCAATATCAACTGTCTTGTTACCACCAGTGCTTGAAGTGGGCGGGTACGCACCAGTACACAGTACCACTCTTCTTTATTTTAATCTGTGGCATACCCTCACTTTTTCTTGCGTAGCGGCACTTCTCACATGTTGCCGGTACTCTGACCACCCACACGAAATATAGAATCAGACTATTAATTAATTGTATACATCATGCGTTCTGAGCTTTTATAAGCTGTACAAACTGAACCGATCAATTATCTGTGCAATATGACTGTGACTGAAACCCAATTGTTTAGTTTTGCATGAGTGCCACGTGAATAACCGTGTGCGGGTTCACCAGCGCGCTTCAAAAATGTAATAAGATTTGTGCGAGCTCTTCCTATCGTGTTGCTGCTGATAAAATGTGCAACCCATTTGAATTCCATTGAGAATGTAGTAAAACGCTATGGAGAAAGCCAAACATGATCTAAAACAGCCACTAAAAAGAATGACGAAAAGAGAAAACATCCTCCTGCACCAACATAAGCTTTTTAAACTTTTATCACGTACTATTGTATTTATTGTGGTAAATTCTGACTAATTTGTTGTAGAATTTAGAATCTGTTAGGGAAATAGATTTTTCATTATATTACTCAACTGTGGCATGTTGTAGGTATAGTTTCTAAATGTGTAGGTTGCTATTTTTCATAACAAATTCTACAGATCAAAAAAGTTAACATTGGAGCAGCCAATACCTGTAATTATTTCCTTACTATAACAAATGCTGCCATTAAACAATTACAAGAAGTTACTTTTTACTAATAAGGCCAAGTATAAGTGAAAAAGAGCTTTAAAGTCTGGGCCTTATTGCGTAAACCAAACAATAGCTTTCAGATATTCCATCCAGCACCATGTTGTTTAAATAGCAAATGCACTCGCGCCCATCTGTTCACCCATGGGCGTGCTGGTCTGAAAACCAGGTGTGTTCAGGTGCATTGTTGGAGCGTTGCTATTTTGAGGAACTGAAAACGACTGCGCCATTGACCAACAAAAACCTGGTCTAAATTCAATAGAGCAGTATTTTTTGTGTTATTTAAAGAGTGTGTTAGTAATATGTGCCTATAGGTGGGTGCATAACACACGTACACTCTGCTTATCACACACACACACACACACACAGCAGCACACAAACATTTTTAAATATTAAAAATAAAAGGATTCCTCTCTGGAGAAGCATTCAGTCTTTTCGCTCGCAAATTCCACCATGTAAACAGTGAATCTGCCATGGTGCAAGCGCAACTGCATGTTACGCCCAAAACACACCCATGACTTATTAAGAGACTAGGTACAACCCTTTTGGACCATGCGCCTGGTGAGCCGACCGTTTTTTCCTTCCTTAAACTAGCAAAAGTGGATTTCGTGCACCTGCGCTTGAGACCATGAGCTCAGATCGTTAAAATAGGGCCCCTAATTTTATGGTTCAATTCTCACTATTAACTAGCTGCTTATTAGCATGTATATTGCTAGGAAATTTGCTGTTTATTAGTATTTATAAAGCGCATATTGATACCTTTTTCTGCATGAAGGTATTCTACATCCCTTAATCATAACCGATACCTAAACATAACTACCACCTTACTAACTATTAATATGCAGTAATGAGTTTACTGAGGCGAAAGCCATAGTTAATAGTGAATGTGTTCCCCATACTAAAGTGTTACGGAAAATTTTAAGTAAAGATAGTTTGACTTCACATAACACTTTGTAAACAAGTGATTGTTAACTATAGGCTACTTTATTGCAATTATGTTATCAACCAACTTTGCATGTATGGACAAAAATAAATAAACAAACAAACAAACAAATAAATAAACCTCACGAGGAAGCGTGCCCTGGGACCCTGTTAAACAGTTCACACTTCAACCCCCTAATGTTCGAACCAAAACTACGCCCTTGCAACTGAGGGAGGTAACCAATCCCCCCATAATCCCCCTTACTGTAAAGTGTACCATTTTAACAACTTCTCATGATTCTAAACAAATTCTAAATATGAAGTGTGAAATGAAGAGAAGATCCAGGATCTTGATCTTCTACAGCTATACCATCTATGAATAAAAAAGAATCCAGAACCTGCTACTCCAAACGGCCTCCTCAGCCCTCCTGTGTGTTTTTTTCCGTCCTTCAGCTCCATGCAGCCCACACGGATGATCTGACACACCAGGAAGACGCGCTGCCTGATGAGGTCACTGCTGCTCAGATCCTGGACACAGGGACGTCACAGAAGAAGAACAGCAATTAGCACTTAAAAATTATTCAGAACAATCCGATGCTTTTTTTTAAATCATTTTTAGATTTGCCTTTCAAACGTTAGGAGTCCGAACATTTGCTTGTTTGTGACAGTAAAGATTTGCATTATTACAAAAATATATATATTTCAAAGAATCCTAAAAAAAGAAATCACAATATTTTGTTGAACTTTTCAACACTAATAATAATAATAAATGTTTCTTGAGCAGTAAATGATTTCTGAAGGATCATGTGACTCTGAAGACTGGAGGAATGATGATAAATTCAGCTTTGATCACAGGAATAAATTATATTTTACAATATATTCAAAGAGACAAACAGTTTTCAAATTGCAATGTTACTGTTTTTACTGTATTTTTACTGTAGACTTCTTTCAAAAAAAAAAAAAAAAAAAAAAAAAAAAAAACTTTCTTACCGACCCCAAACTTTACCCGGTAGTAAAAAAAAACAGTTATTTTAATCTTTATTACCGTGAAGAGTGCAGGAAGGTTGTTGAGTTTTTCTATCTCTTTCGGCATGCCTGTGCTGTCCCACCGCACCAGGAAGTTTTCACTGATAGGACAAGACAAAATGTGTCACAAAAATATTTCAAGTTCAAACAACATTTATTAACCAAACTAGGTCTGTGAACAAAAGGTTGCCTTTATATGATAAGCTAAAGCTATTGACATTTAGCATTATAAGTGGACTTCAACAAAGTGTTTGAAATATTCAATATAAACCATATTGAATATTTCAAACACTTTGTTGAGGTCCACTCAAAGAACATATTAGTTTTCAGTCTCATGGACACATAAAGCCACTCATCTCATGAAATAAAATAACATGTTATTCACTGTCCAATTCGTTCCATAATATTTTCACCACTGAAACCCACACAAGCACACTAGCTGTTCGTTGTGGAATATACTGGTGTATTTGAGCTTTTAAAGAACTAAAACTTAGCCAAGCATTCACAGATTTCAAACAGGAGTCCATACGACATGGACAGTCTATACTTTCGCCTTTCTGCTTTTTAAACCAAAAAAAATAAACAAACAAATGGAAGACAGACTCACCTAATAAATTCAGACTTGTCAGGATCATATAATGACATGAAGAGTTCTGCGTCCTCGCCGATGTTGCATACAAAGTTTTTGAGATTCATTAGGAGGCTATACGTGTGCACGCCACTGAAGAGGGCCTGACGCCGTTTCTCCAGGTTCTGAAGCCGCATCTACCGAAAAACAACAGAAAATTCATGCCTGGGGACAGAAGCAGTTATCTAACAACAGTAGTGCTGAGATACATGGTGCTAGCAATGCCAAGGTCATGGGTTTGATTACCAGGAAATGCATGAGCTGATAAAATGTATACCGGAATGCAATGGATAAAAGCCTCTGTCAAATGCATACAATGTAAAATTTACCTTCGAAGACGCTTGAGAGGAAAGTCAAATAATGATTTTTTTTTTTAAAGAAATTCACAACAAACCAAAGATATAAAAATGTATATAAATAATAATTCATATTTAATTATTAAAAAGCAAGGTTTTATCGCCACACCAACATGATTAACTGAATGAATGTTGATTACAGGGGCTTATTTATTATCAAGAAATGTTCACTGTTGTCCACTGGCCACAAGTGAACATTCATGCCATAAGGAAAAACTGCCATATAGATATTTTTAATATTGTCTCATAATTTAGCAGTAGGTATATTAGGCTGCTGTCACTTTAAGACCTGACGCACGGATCCATTATATTGTTACACATGCGTTTTCTTTCTCACCTTTTTAAATATATAAATATATTTTATTTTTATTTTTTATTATTTATTAATTTTGCTACAGTACTTCAAAGGGGATTAATGCAAATTTGCAACTCCTTGTGCAATAAAAGGTTAACAGATATTTAGCATATTTATCTGTCAAAACATAACAGCAGAATAACCAAACCAAATGTGTATCAGTTTTTCTTTGGCAGTCCATTTGTGTCCTTCCTAATTTGATTCAGTCAGCTATTCCTGTGAATTTACATTTGAAATTCCAGTTCAACTCAATTAATTTTAATTACTCGTCAAATCAATAACCAATAGTCATGTGCTAATTCATGACCCAGGGTTCATCACACTAATATGATAATAAACTGAGCAAAAACATGTGTTTTACCTTCTCCTCCTGTATCCTCTCATCAATACTGAGGGATGCCGTCTCATGAGCCCTGAACAGACTGACCGTGCTGGTGCGTTCGGGGTCTAATGTGTTTCCGGCTTCATCACGCACCACTAAATCAAGACCCAGAATCCTGTGAAACAGCCACAGTCATATTTTACCACACAAGAGTACTGACACATCCATACTGTATTATCATTATTAATTATAAACAGACATTATACAGACATTCAAGTTCTCAAAAGATCTGCTTGGTGAAACAACATGAGGTTTGGGAAGCTATATCACACCTGTTCCCATAGTCGATTTTCGCTGTGACTTTCTTCCTCAGCTCTACAAGTTCGTCGTTGGGAAGCGTGCCGGACACAATCTGTGAGCGGTACTCGATCAGACTGTAGGCCATCTGCTGAACGTTCCGGAACAGCGTGGTCTTGTTGTTCTGGTATGTAGACGAACAGGTGATTATAAAAAAAACAAACTATATCACAGCTTACAAAACACTATGGATGGGATTTGTCTTTGTTGAACAAACACATCATTGGAAGCTCTGAGTTGAGCTGAAACGGACAATGAGTTCAACTCAAACAAACCTCAAATGAAACACAGGTGGGTTCACGTACCACGTAAAGCTTGTGCCATATTTGTGTCCATTCTCGTAGCGTGGCGCCAAGCTCCTGGACCAAGGGCAAATCTGTGGGTACGACAGTCTCTTGTTTCCTGTACATCAACAGAAGCAAGATTCAGTCAGGTTCTCAGATAATCAAATAAAAATGTCTTTTGCAGTTATTCAAACCTGGGAGACCAAAGCACTGGTTTTTATCATGTATTTTTTTCTTTAACTCTGACTTTAAAATGTCTAGGAAGCCATCGTTATAAAAAGTATTTAATTATTAATGCAAATTTGCATCAGGGTTTAATTTGCAAAATTGCAACGCTGGGCATTTTGGTTGAAGAATGTCACCAGTATTATTTGATACACTAAGTGATAGTTTTGAATTCAAAACAAGTCAGCATATTGAATAATATATTTCAATCAGTGAGGATACAGTCATGACAAGTTAAATAAATGTAAATAAATATTAATTAAATAATGTAATACATTTATAAATATTATTTTAAATATAATTTATTACATTTTAATACTACTTTTTAATTTTTAGTCGCATCAAAATAAAAAGTTGTTTACATAATGTTTGTGTACTGAGTATAATTATAATGTATATTTTAATACACACACATGCATATATTTAAGAAATATTTGCATGTATATACTGTATTTATATAATTTATATTATATATAAACATAAATATTAATTTTATATATAAACACATTGTTAAATATATACATGCATGAGTGTATTTATATATACACATAATAATTATACACAGTAAACATTTTTTTGTAAACAAACTTTTATTTTGGATGTGATTAATCATTTGACAGCACTATGTTATGTTATAAATATATATACTGTATGTATAGGCTCCATTGCGTGAGAACAAGATGCTCAATGTCCATTGTTTTAAATTTATGTTTAAAAATTTCAGGGCAACCAAGTTAGGTTTTATTTAATTACTTTATACAAACATATAGGCCTAAGCCTTTTTCAGAAAGCTGGGAGGCTAAATATGTTTCCTCTGCCTGAAACATTCTTACACCTCACTGACCTCATATAAATTCCTCTCAAAATGCATATTTAGAGGCCTATATTGCAGCTGTATTGACCTCTATACAAGTCCTCCTAGTAATCTTCGGTGTGCTCATCTCAGCACACCCATCATATACACTATACACTTTCATTAGGCTACATCAAAATCATTTAGCATAATTTATATATTATTTATTAAATATGCTCAATCCACATTTCTGTAACAAACTGGCTCTTATTTACACACATATGTTTAGTCATAGAAAATTTGTTTAATTTCTTTGACTAAACATGTTGAGAATTGAGAGAAAAATCATTCAGTTCAAACACTTACTTAGAAGATTGTTAAATTTGGTCCAAAACAGTCAGCAACGCAGTGACCATGTTGTGTGACTTTAACATGCTGGGAGATTCAAAATATATTTTCTTGCCAAATGTGTTGCTATGATACATTTCAGAGCATTTTCACCCATATTTATGAATCATGCATTATTTAACTGCTTTGAACAAATGCTACAGTGGGTGTTTGAGAGTAAACGAGAAAACTGCAAGCCTGTGGTAGATGACAGGAACTGCAGGCTTTTCTGACAGCACATGGTTAATTAAGTGATAGGTGATAGACAATTTGTCACTAATGAATTATAGAGCATAATTAACATATGATCTGCCTCTTACCCAGTTCCCTCAACTTTCGCTTCTTTCAGATGAATATAGTTGGCAGGGAAAATGCCCTTTGAAATAAGACAAAGAAGCATTTGTGAGAACCCACGCAATTCATTCCGCCTGCTGCAGAATGTCAGGTAATGATTAGATTGTCATTTTATCAGTAGGATGATAATTATCCCAACACCTTTTGTGATTTCTGTCGTAGTGTGTATCCTCGGTACCACCCTGGGAGAAGGAGGAGAAAAAAGAAAAGATCTTTGAGACAGATGATGCTACAAGGCAGATGCTGTTCTATATTATTTATATAACAGAATAAGGCAGATGTTCTTATCACTAGCAAATATATTGAAAGTAGTGTAGTTGTAAATAACAAAATCAGGTTTTCTATTCTTATATCAATTATATTTACAAGAAGAGTGACATCAAAATGTCATAATGTGGAAAACTTTAAAACACGGCTTTTTGAGTTAGTAAATTAAATAATAATGGTGGAAGCTGATTATTGATAATGATAATATAGTAAAGTTTTCATTGTGAATGTTCATTGTACAATTTGTTGTACAATTGACTGTGTGCTGTTAAAGAATATCTATAAAGCTTGCCAGAAAATACATATTTAAAATACATACAGCATGAGAGCCCTCCATAGACAGCAATTTAATGAACACTTTCAAGGCCCAGAAAGGTAGTAAAGACATCGTTAAAATAGTCCATGTGACTGCAGTGGCTCAATCTTAATTTTATAAAGCGACAAGAATACTTTTCATGTGGAAAAAAAAAAAACAACTTTATTCAACAATTTCTTTCTAGCCTGTGTCAGTCTCCTACGCAGTTTACGCAACAGTGCGACACTTTTGAGATCTACAGCAGGCGATGCTGTTTACATGAGCAGTGAGCACCACGACCCATGCATGGCACAGGCTAGAATGAAATTGTTGAATTAAGTCGTTGTTTTTATTTGTTTTTGCGCACAAAAAAGTACTCGTCGCTTCATAAAATGAAGGTTGAACCACTGGAGTCACATGGACTATTTTAACGATGTCTTCACTACCTTTCTGGCCCTTGAAAGTGTTCATTAAATTGCTGTCTATGGAGGGGACAGAGAGCTCTCGGATTTCATCAGAAATATCTTCATTTGTGTTCTGAAGATGAACGAAGGTCTTACGGGTTTGGAACGACATGAGGGTGAGGAATTAATGACAGGATTTTCATTTTTGGGTGAGCAACCCTTTAATACCAGCTTAAATGTCAGAGGTAGAAAATGGTCATTGAAAAAAAAAAAAAAACTTTTTAACATTATAAGTGGACTTTGGTACAATAAACTGCTATAAAGTGTAAAATATGAACCCTTTAAATCCTCTAAGCAAATATGGTGGTTAATTTGTGCGTTGAGGGCCATGTGTGAAGTCCATTCATTCAAACTTCTCTCAAAGCTTCAACAGAACTGTGATACCCCAGATTACATGTTCAGTGCAAGTGTGAACACGCAGTCAGAAAGTGTAGGTGGACATGTCAAGACACGCTGGAACTCAACACTCACCTTCAAACGTCTCAAGTATGTGTACCGTGTCCCCCACCTGAAGACTCAGCTCTGGCTCTCCTTTGGCATCATAGTTATAGATAGCTGAAATTTAGACAAGAGGGTGTGACAGACTGCACAGAGCAAAGAGAAACCCAAAAAATAAATAAAAACAACAAGGCTGCTGTCTGTCCTGTGAACGAGGGAAAAAATGACAGCGCACCAACTGTTGCACAAGTTCTTAAGTGGAAAATTCTCAAGTTCTGCAGGGAAACAGCCACTTGACATGTCTGACGTCTATCGGTATGACTCAGATCTTCAAACTAACGTCAAACACAACCCAAACTCCCAGGGAGATTACAACAACAAAAAAAATATTTTTAGAAGATAATGCAAGTTTATCTTGCCCCTAAAAACATGTCATTATGATGCAAGGACATTGCTTTAAGGTTAATAAGGTGTCCTGGGGGGTTATACAAAAGAGCACACATTAAGGGCCAGATTTACTAAACAGGGCAAATCAGCATGAGAGCTCAGAATAGCGCTTGAGAGTGAAGTGAGTGATTATAAATGCATTAAACGGGGAAGGTAAAATAATGTCGATTCACTGCAATACCTAATTATTCACAAATGTAAGTGTTTATCAAGGCTTTCAGACGGTGTATGGATGGCATTCAGGCTGGTGGTTTTGGCTGTAGTGTTTGTTGGCGGAAGAAAAAAAAACTAAATAACTGGTCAAATTTGTTCTGAAATATTATTGATTATTAAACTTTTAAAGCACAATTTCATTTAAGTGTATAGCTGTATAACAGAGTTTGAGTTTGTATTTTTTCTGCACTTTTTCTTATAAAAGCTCATGTGCTTTAACTATATTTTTGTCTATTTTGGGTGTTCTTGCTTATAAATAAATGATTAAATAATTTTCAACCTATTTTGGGGTTCCCTTTTTGACCTAGAGCCGTGTTGCCAAAATGACTTGGGTTCTTTTTACCTCACCATTTTCAGAGTGTATTGTAAATTGAAATAAATCACAGAAATGTACTGGATGTATTTTTTTTTACAGTAAATGGCTGTAAAGTAAACCGTAGAATTACAGTATTGCTGGTGACTGCTGCCAGTATTATACTGTAAAAAACTGGAAAATACTATATTTCATTTTTACTGTAATAAGCTGTGAAGCAATTTCACAGTATTCATACTATAGAATTACAGTAGACTGCTGGTGACTCTGCTGCCAGTATTTTACCGTTATTTTACAAAGAAATATTTACAGTGTATGCAAAAAGCACACACCATAATGCAACGCCAGTGTTAGGGTTAGGTTAGGGTTAGGTTATGATTTGTGTTGCTAAATGGCATGCAATTCATTTTAAAATATATGGTGGAAAAAACACTGTATTACTGTTACTACAAATAAAGCTCTTTCTGATTATGCTATGACGACAAAATAGTGTTGTCTCTGAGGCATGGTACAAACATGTTACTCACGGCATGTGATTCAAACAATAAGACTAATGTGTTGAACTATATAACAGTGAGTTTTCTGTCAATAAATGTATCCAAAAAGTTGCTGACCTGTCTAATAAAACACATAATATAAAGCATATTTGGTGTTTACATGGTTTCTATGGATGGAAATCAAATCGGATATCGAGGTTAAGGAGGATATGACATCATTGACAGGCGAAACAATGACACGGGTCGTTACACTGGTTAAAATAGCTGATTTCTCTGGATTTAAACATTATTGGAAACATCAGGGATAATGTAAATACACAAGTCAACAAAATATATAACACTGTTTTATTTGTTTCTGAATATTTTAATTTTAAAAAAATCTTACATATTGAGCCTTTAACTATACTATATTATAAAAAATAAATAACTTTCTTTTATTCCTTTGTTCTTAAATTGATTCATAAATGACACTGTATGTTGGTAATTATTAACTTTATTATGATTTGAAGATTTATTGATGATTTATCCTCAACTTCAAAAGATACAGTTTGGGTCCTTCAGAGTCAGCAATAGTAATTGTGATGCTTGCAAAAAAGTCAATTTCACCATGCTGTAGTGTAGGAGATACAACAGTGTGATATACTTGGATGCAATATTAGCTTCCACAAACAGCATCTGAAATGTTGGGCACTGTACAAGTGCCGATTCATGGAATGTGAATGTGAAGAGGCGCTGAGTGCTTTCCTCATACTAGTAGTAACATTTTTGGGCTGTTGAACTGCAGATGAACCTGTGAGTGCATGTCTGCACTACCAGGCCTGAGTTTCCCTCCCTCTTGAATGCTGAAGGACACTTAGTGGGAGTGCAAAATTTCCTTGTGCCATGCATCTGCCTCCACACTGCTTTCCATCTGCTGAACACATTCAAAAATGACAATATGTGCATACAAAGATGAAATCTAGGAAAGTGTAGCACACTAACACTATTCTGTTTGCTTTGCATCATCATCTGTATTGTATAAGCGCTATATAAATACAGGTAAATTGACTTGACTAACATCCTCATTCCTCATACACATATTAAATTACATTAAAGAAACAGAGGCATGACAAAGCAATCATTGAAACATGACTGGCTTATACTAGGAGTGGGCGATTAACCAGTTTGTCAACTGATTTAACTTAACTGTTCAGTATCATATCTCAGTTGTGCAAGGCATATGGTTCACTTTAAACATTCCCTGTGAAAGAGAAAATGACCAGTCCAGTCGCTTAGCCTCACCCCCCTTAGTTACTGTCTGTAAAGCTGTCAAGCCCTCCTACTAGCACTTGTTCTAAAGCCGACTTCAAACATGAATAGAAGCAATGGAACTGATGAATTACCACAGAAATTATTAAATAACATCTAGATTAACTAGGGCTACACAATTTATCAGGACTATATCAGCAGATAGTATAGGCATATAAATTACATATTTAACTGTGGATGCTAGTTTCCACCTATTTTTAGATTTTAGATTACTTTTGCAGGCATCTAGCTAAAATGGACAGAACTAAACGATAGCAAACATTGAACTTTTTTTTGTGTTTAGATTCCATCATAAGATCATGCATGCATGAATGACAATATAAAGAGAGGTACGTGCTTGATGTTAAAATGAGTCACAAGCACAATATATCTGGAAAATATATCCATGCTGACTGGCACAATTTGGGACATGCTCTATATTAAAAAGTGTTATTAAGCACAATAAGCTGCAAAAAAACTGACTGACACAGCGTAAGCCTCAGCATGTGATCGCAAATTCAGTCTAATTTACGTCTTACTGCGCTTGAATGGTCGAATACACACGCAATTGAGTATTCATGCAAACACAGCCAAATATGTCTCAAGTGAAAGTAAAGAGTTGGGTATAAACCGGATGTGTATCAGTATAATGGATCCGTGCATTTGGTCTTAAAGTGACAGCAGCCTAATAAACCTACCTGCTGCTCTGTGACATTAATGTGAATCAAACAAGAGAGAAAATAACTCACTGCTCTTGACTGAATAACTTTGTTTAAGCTTTAATAAGAATACATTTAGATTTAATTCATGCAGTGAAGACTATGCAATATTTTGTTTTTACATTTGATTATTACATTGCTGTACTAATTCTAACTACATGTTAAATAAACCTATTGTACCTGAAAAACTTAAAGGTGCAATAGGTTTCTACAGAAAAAATGTTTTGTTATGCTGCTCTTCATATACTGATAGTAATCACTATGTTAAGCTGTCTAAAAGTATTTTTATAAAAATATATCGGCTGTGGAAGGCATAGGACCATAAGATGTTCGTTCAATCATTGCATTTGGTCTGAATGAAATGATAGCATGTGTTGCTTGTCAGTTAATGTGTGTTTGCACACCACTGCGCAGCCTGTTCACACAGACATCATACGTCATCAGCTCGTTCACGTAAGCTGTGCAGACAGAGCGAGAATGGCAGACAAACAGCAACAACTAACTTTCCTTATGAACTGACAACAAAGCATAGCCTGGTCCTACCAGACTCTCGTATATTTAATTTGTACAGAGAGTTTGGCCACTCTCCATTGACAAGCGGTAACTTCCTTGAAGGCGGTTACTCTGTTGAAGTTTAAAACTATTGGATCTGCCCAGAGCCACTCTGGATCTGCCATAACCAATCGCTAACGTTTGGTCGTGATGTATGTCATCTCAAACTAGCACACAACATCAATGTCATCGTTCTCAGCCACTCCCTCTGTTCACTGATTGGACCGGTTAAAATTTGACCGGAGAAAACCAGTGAATATACCGCAATCCCAGACGGGAGTACTGAAGGAAAATGAAAATTGAGCGGAGGTACATAGGAGGGCGGAGCCAGGCTAAACAAAGCAGGCTCTCATTGTGGAAAACCTGGCATGCAAAAAATATTATTAAACACTGACAGGTTTTGCTAGCTATACAACCGAAAACTTGCTGCATCTAATTCCGTTTTTAAAGTTGTTTACATTTGTTATTATAGTACTGTTTCTCACTGTACTGTAAAGTTTTCTCACCGCTAAATGAGACATGATATAATTGTCTCTGCTGGTCATCTCGCTTCTGGTCTGTGCGCGTTCATGTGTTTTGAAGGAGGTGTAGCTTTGGACAGCGATTTGCAAGGAGGATGGGATCTTATGCTTTCAATGCTAGGAGGCTAAAGTTAGCATTTCAACACAGCAGTTCAAAGATTTTGGGACATCTTTTTACAGAAATTTATACTTTTTATTCAGCAAGGACGCAATAAATTGATCAAAAGTGACAGTAAAGGCATTTATAATTAAAAATGAATGCTATTCTTTCTATTCATCAAAGAATCCATTATGTATCATGGTTTTCTCCAAAATATTAAGCAGCACAACTGTTTTCAACATTGATTATAATAAGAAATGTTTCTTGAGCATCAAATCATCATATTAGAATGATTTCTGAAAGATCTGGAGTAATGATGCAGAAAATTGAGCTTTGATACATTTTAAATAGAAAATTGTTATTTTGAATTGTAATATTTCACAGTATTACTGTTTTTAATGTATTGTTGATCAATTAAATACAGCCTTGGTGAGCATATGAGACTTTTGAACAGTATATACATTTCTGCTTAAATCTCCCACTCCTAGCAGATGCATTAAACAATAAATAAATTTAAAAACAGCTAAAAAAAAAAAAAGTGTTATTTTTTCAATGCCACACTATCTACAGCGCGCTGACACTCAGCCCAAGGGAGAATGGCTCAGGCCTTGTTCAGGCATGCACATTGTTCAGTTCAAATAAAGACTCGTAGATAAACCAAAAGCTTGAGGCTACGTTTCATAACATGCTTCCACTAGTGCACTGCAGATCTCAAGCACACTGATAAATCTGTCCGCATCTTTTTCATGGCATTTTCAAGTATGAAGCAACTTCTTTCGGTTTAATCTACGGCTGAGTTTGTATAGAACAAGTTTATTGCATTCTGACTTTTTGCACAGTGGGAAAAAAAAAGAAAATATGATACCATATCTGATAACTTCCGCAACTCATAAAATCAGCATATAAACTTCAGTCTGGTTTGCTCATATTAATCATTTATAACACAGGTGCAACTTCCTGTCCACACCCAGACAAACCTAGACCTCAAAGAGGAGTGTCAAACACAAAGAAGAATTTCACTACCCCAGGCTACACTTAAAAAGACAAAAATACCATTTAATTAATATTAAGACTTTTTATCACTTAAAAAAGCTGTCACAGTCTAGGCATCACAGACAATGCTTCAGTTCACACACTAGGCACCATTTGAGCGTGTGATTTGTTGTTTGGGCCAAATGGGCCATAGAGGTGTCACAGTGTTGAGGCTTGGTGCATGCTGGGATGTGGGCTGTGCTAACAGGCTCCATTCTGACCGGTCTTTGTGTTGGCTCGTCTATGACATCACTGGTAAGCAAGTCACACACTAGCACACTCCCATTTGTCATTTTGCCATTTTGCCATAAGCATTTTTATGCTCTTTGCTCAAGTGCCACGATGAACAGAGCCATTTCAGAGAGCAGATGTGTGACGGCACTTTACAAGGGCAGTGAAAATAATGCCTTGTGGTTACAGTGACATGCAAAAAAAAGTGCTGAAGTCATGGTGCAAAAACAGCTCCAATGAGTGTGATTAAAGGTCAGAAGCTACAAAAATATTGGTTACACTTCATTTTGATCATCAACTAGATATTCTACCAACTAGAAGTAACTTGTCAACTTCACGTCAACTAACTCTCATTAGAGTACTAGTAGACTGTTAAGTTAAGGTTTGGGTAAGCAGAATAAATTATAGTTGCAAAGTTATAGTCAGTAGAATGTCTATCGGAGGAGAATCAAAATAAAGAGTTAGCAGATATTAAGCAGACAGTACTGATACTCTAATGAGTTGCAAAGTTACTTACAGTTAGAAAATGTCTAAAGTGTACTAAAAATAAAGTTACACCAAAATTATAAAAAAATATTTTTGAAGTTGCAAATATTATTGGAGAACATTTTACAAGAAAATACTATTTTCAGTCATTCTATTTAGAAAATGTATGCTTAATTCAGTGTGTTACTTGTAGGGGTGTAACGATACCCTCATATCACGATTTAAAATATATATCACGGTACTGAACTCACCGCACGATATTATTGCGATACTCCAAGACATACAGTA
This sequence comes from Paracanthobrama guichenoti, assembly GCA_018749465.1. Classification (NCBI taxonomy): domain Eukaryota; kingdom Metazoa; phylum Chordata; class Actinopteri; order Cypriniformes; family Gobionidae; genus Paracanthobrama; species Paracanthobrama guichenoti. The sequence goes on along the minus strand of CM031950.1, from coordinate 3,979,904 downwards.
AAAGGTTAACAAACATGTACTGTTGATTAAAATGCTAAATTTGGTATTATATTGGGGTGGAAATGAATAGTTTTGGATGTGGTGCTGGTAGCCCAATGCACAGGACAATGTTGACACCAGAATAAAAATATTCACGATTTTGAAGCTGAAAATACAGTATTATTTTAGCCGAATATACTTGCACTCTGTCACTGACTAGATATATTTAAAATAATGTATGCCACTTTTTACTGGTAACATGAAACATTTGGCATTATCAGGACCCACAAATATTCCCCACTGCATTATTATACATTATATTCAACATTATATACAGTAGTTTAATGCAGTACTGACACTAAAAAAACTGAACTATATATTTTGGGTGAACTATACAGACTGTCACTATCTACAATACATACTGTTGCATTTTTTTTATTGCGACACGATATCATTACACCCCTAGTTACTTGTCATTTCTGTGAAATTATTTGAAAAATTTACTTTAGAATTTTTAATTTAATTTTATTTAAATTTAAAGAGTGCAAATTGTTTCAAAGTAAACCCTACACCATTTTTCAGTTTAAATAATGAGCAAAATAGGAAGTTTTCTCCTAATCTCTAACTGTTTCTCCTCCTAATCTCCTCCATTAAAAATTAGAATTAGAATTAAAATTAGCCTGACAAGCCAGACCCACATCAAGATGTTGGGTCTGGGAACACACCATTGGCAGGGCTCAATCCGAGGGGCGGGATAAACGGTTGTCTTTCAAATTCCTCTGCGCATAATAGGATAGCGCTACAACCAACCAGAGCAACGAGGAAGGTGAAGCCGAGCTAGTTGATAGATTAAACTTTCGCCGTATGCGGTCGGCAAAACTCAGAACACATCTTCCTTTTTTGCCATTCCTTGATCTTTTCTCAAAGAAAAGCTTAACTCCAAGTCTTCCAGAGTCGCGGCCAAAGGCCGTTTCGGAAGACCGCTGTTCGCCAGCTTCTTTGTTTTCAAGTAGCACGTGGAACAGCTGCAAATCCACCGTCTAGATTTCTAAGCTACTTTAAAATAGCATTCTGTGCAAAATTAAAACGGGTCCGATACGTTTTGTGGTCTGTGGCGACTCGATCATATGATCCGCTCTGTGCTATCATGTCTCTGGACCGGAGCTGCGGCGGTTCACTGACACTAACGTGAATCCAGACTTGATTTACCCCAATGAATTGTTCCCAATCCCCTATATAGAAAATAGCAAATGTGTGAATAAATGGCCGATTTCAGCTGCATCTTCAGTGTCTGTTTATAATGTAGGGGGCGGGGCTTCAGATTCTACAGAGCATTTGATTGGACAGAAAATCTGATGAGAAGCTGCAGTGCAGAGTGATGTCATCAAAATCATTTATCCTTATTGGCAGAAGTGAGAGACTGTACGTTTTGAATGCTAAATGAGAATTTTGTCATTGTTTCGGAGTACACTAGCTTATAGATAACAGTAAGGCTAACATATTCATACTAAAAGCCAAAAAACTGCATGGGGTCAAAGTCCTTGGGCAGAAAAAACATCGAAGAATGAACCAGACTGTTTGATGTCTGACCAACAGATTACATATCCCTTAAGAACGTTCCACCACAACAATCGTTCCTGTGTGCGTTAAACTGGCCAGCTGACTGCTCTTGGCATAAACACTAAATACAGTGTTGCACCAGAGCAACAGAATAATACATGTGCAACAACCAGGGTCAGAAATGAACCAGCACTCAGAGGAAAAAGGTCAACAAAAGTGGTCCAAATATTAAAATGTGATCTAAATCTGTTACCTAACACGTACAGTATGTCATAATATTCTATTCTAGGCCTGTATAGTGAAGAGTTTAATATGGGTTTAGTGGCTCTGCAGAACATTTTACAAAATATAATGAACCTACACTTTTGAACGGTAGTGTAGAACGTTCTTCCTGAAAATCATAAATTCAAGCCAGCATGTCCAAACATTATACATTCTGATTCAAACCATTATCAAACTTAATTATTTATTTATTTATTTATTATAACAGTGGAGTAATGATGCTGAAAATTCAGCTTTGATCACAGGAATAAACTACATTATTACATTATATATACGTTATTTTAAATCGTAATAATATTTCACAATATTATGGTTTGTTTTGTATTTTTAAATCAAATAAATGCAGAGACTTGTTTTAAAAACATTAAAAATCTTACCGATCCCAAACTTAAATATATATATGTGTGTGTGTGTCAAATTGATTAATCGCATCTATCATAAAAGTTTCTATATATATACACATGTACGTGTGTGTGAGAGAGCTTAAATCCCCACCTCTAGCTGGTGCATTAAACATTAAATATTAAATTTACTTCCTCTGAAAACATGGTAGCTATCAGATTTGTTCTTAATGACTGTGTCAGGCAAGTGTTGTTGAATGTGTAGATAATAGAAAGTGGTTTTTTTTTTTCTTCCTTTTTTGGAAAGCACAACCCATGAAGTAAACAGAGAGGCTAGCAGAGCGTTTACTTTGTTATGATGTCTTGTGCATTTGAAGTTGATTTAATTTCATTTCATAGGTAAGAGCTATAATTGTCCTGAGAATTTAAGTCATTTCAAATTAAGCATGTGACATAAATTGGATGATTGGGAAAAATAAATGCAACTCCATTAAGATCATGAAAAATCATTTCCATGGAGCAAATGTTGCCCATGCCCAGTGCACAAGGGTAGTTTCAACTAAAAATTAAACTGCACAAGTTTTAGATTTGAAGTATAGCATGTTAGCGGACCACAACTGTATGCAAATGCCCTTTATTGTTGTTTGTGGGTTGATAAGGGCATTTGCAAAACAATCCAGCAACTCTATATGTCATTGAGCAATGTGAGATCAAGAGTGCCTTCTGGTTGGTTTTATGGGTGTGTTAACCTGAGCTCATGTGCACAGATTAATGTGACTGGAGGGAAATGCTGTTTATGACTGTGATCACTGTAACTCTAGCCGCTCTGCTGCTGTATTTATTGTAATTGTGTTATCCTGTCAAACCTCCAGGAACAACATTCACTGCACTGTAACAATGAAACCAACCACACTAAAATAAACATGTTGTTTGTGACCCTAAAGTGCAATGAGACACCCATCCAATCTTCTGTAACAAAATGTCAACAACTCTATGCCCGTTTTCTATAGTAAACCATCTGAATAGCTTGTGTGTAATTACTTGACAACTTTTCACGCAGGTATGAGAAGCGCGTGTGCGTGCAGGTAAAGGTGCGGCTGAACGCTCTTCAAACTCCAACGCAAGTTTCCAGAGTGAAACATTGATTAAAAACCCAACAGAAGCGCGTTGAAAGTCACTCACCCACTCCATATTTCTCTCTTTTAGTGGGAATCCAGAGCGTCATGGCAGGAAAACTTGAGAGACGTGAAATAAATCATATGAACAATAATAGTGTGGAGTTGCAGGGCTGCAGTGGTCCGCACATCACAGTTCCGGTGTTACGCAAAGAACCGCTCGCTGCGCGCGTCTCTGACGCGCCCTCGGGCTCGCGCGCACTCACTCTCCTCACACAGACAGAATTTTTTTTGAAATTCCAAAAAAAGTGCATTAAAAAAGTGTATTCTTTTTTTTAAACACAAAAACTGCTAATGATACTAAATGCAAAAAAAACTAAAAGTCGTAAGGACATGACGTCAGTGTTAAGCTGTGGTGATGGGGTTAAGGTTTGGGTAAGGGTCAGGCTCTCAGTTGTGATGGTGAGGTTATGGTATGGGAGATAGATAGATGTTTTATTCTTTGTCTTAATTAGTCTTTGTTCATTGTATATTATGTCTATTTATTGTCTGTAACATTCTGTTGTGACAACGTTTCCCGGGAAACTTCTTTCTTTTGGAATGAAAATGATCTATTAATCTGACATTGACTTTGAGTAGTAAATTAGTCATTCTTGGGAATAGTTATTTTGAGGAAGTCCGTGTGATGCATACTCACATATCCCCCATGCACACGCACACACGTACTTCATAAGGGTGGAGGAAAAAAAAAAAAAAAAAGTCTGTCTCTTTTTTTCATCATTTTACATAAAGTACAAGGCTTTAATCATTTCTGGAATAATTTCAAGGACGTTGAACTGAGTCAGGCTGAGATGAGATGGGAAGGAATGTTTGGAATCTCCTATTGTTACAGCACCTGCTACATCTGTGTGTGTGTGTGTGTGTGTGTGTGTGTGTGTGTGTGTGTGTGTGTGTGTGTGTGTGTGTGTGTGTGTGTGTGTGTGTGTGTGTGGTGTGGTGTGGTGTGGTGTGTAAGAGAGACGGTAAGTGCAGTAATAGAGTGGAGGGGCGACTTTCCCATCTCCCTGATTTCTGCAGGACCACGGCTGTTTAAGACTATATGATTTTCATATGATTGCCTCTTCTGTGTCTCCAGTTTATTTGGACGAAACTAATTCCGTGATCCTTCTGCAAACACAGAGACCTTCTGCTGCCAGCGAAATGTGTTGAGAGAACATTCTGTCATTCTGGCTTATTGAATTTTTTATTCAAATGCAAGGTTTGAATGTAATGTAAATGTTAATATTGGTGTTTTTGCACTTTTGGCTCTTCATCCAATCATCTTAGAGTTTAAAACCAGATGAAAAAGCTCTGGATATTTAGCTTGACTCCAGTGCTCTTTATAAGTGAAAACACTAGTGGATTTCAGAAGTAAACAGGAGAACTGAAATGTGGAATGCCCAATGCAGAATGTCAAATTAGTCATCTTCTTAAAGGCCCTTCCAAAAGGACTCAAAGCTTTTTGTGTTTGTTTTTGTTTTGTTTTTGTTTTTGGCTAGAGACAGAGTGCCATCTAATGTTCGCTCTGAGTCACTACATTCATCTCAGTGTTTTATTTAAATCATGCATTCTGTTTCTGAGGTAAAAAAATAAATAACTGTGCAAAAGAATACTAATTCAACATTTTGTTATCAAGAATGCCATAGATCTACAAATTAAATTTATTTAATTTAAGTGTTAGTAAAAGTTAGTAGTATTTTATTTTAATATATTTAATGTATATATATATATATATATATATAAAATAACATTTTTAGAATTTAATTTAATTCTAGGTTAGTAGTATTTTATTTTAATATATTTTATTTATTTAATGTGTGTATATATATATAAATAAATAATAAATAACTTTTTATAATTTAACTATAATCCTTGGATGTATATTCATTTAATTTAATTTAAATGTATGATTACAAAATAAAAAGGCAACTGATTGCCTCCATTTCTTTTAGTTCGGACGGTTAATTCGGGTTTCCAGTGTAGTTTATAGAAATACAAATCTTTTGTAACCATGTAAGAGTCTTTGCTGTCTTTAATGCAATGCACCCTTTCTGAATAAAAGTACACTGTAAAAAATATGGTTGGTTTAACTTAAAAAAGTAAGTAACCTGGTTGCCTTAAAATGTTGAGTTCATTGAGTTAATACAATGAAGGAAATGGGTTTAATAAATAGAAACGCAAAATATTATTGTATCTGAACCACATAAATAAATAAATAAATAAATGTTGTGATAAATCATGAAAATAGCACAATTTGGCATGTTTCACTGCATTATAACAAATAAAACACAATAACGCAATATGCTTACAAAATCTTTTAATACTATAATGAATAAAGGGTGATGTCAATTCTCAAAAATGTTCATTGTATTAACTCAAATTTTTATTTTCAATGAACTCAGAATTTTAATGCAACCAGGTAACTTACTTTTTTTATTTACAGTGTAGTATTTAATTTAATTTAATTTTATTTTATTTAGGAATTGAACTATAATCCTTGGATGTTTTCCTGGACAGCATGAATGGAATCTGAATGTCGTGACCTGCCAACATTACAGAATGCCACCTTAAAAATCATATTCGATTTGTTTTAACCAGTTGTGCATAATTCCCAATTAGACATTGATTTGAATGGTTACAATGTGCTAGTTTGCTTTTTGCTTAATCTCCTCAGTCATTAACTGACTCATCAGTGAGGAATGTGCCCTTTAGCCTGCACAAAACCTTCAGCCTCACCCATAGAGTCAAAGCCAAAGTATCCTGAAGTGTTTAACAGCTGACAGCAGTTAGCAGAGCAAGATGTTCAGTCAATATTTAACTGTGAACTGTGAAGAAAAAAATATTTTATGACTGGACAGTACACTAGTCTTATATTGGAGAAGCAGAGGATTTTGTTTTTGTCTATAAAGATAAAAGTATTATGAACTGCAATATGGGCAAAACAACTTGCATTATCTAATCACATTAACACAGAATATGGCATTATTTAAACCGGGTCTGTGTTTAGAAATCACTGCTCGTGGTTTACATATTTCCCAAAACAATCCTATAGAATTGAATCAACAAATACTGAGTGATGTACAAAATGTATTTCTGTGTTACATTTTGTTTGTACACAGAGTAAGAGTGTGGGGGGGCGGGGTTAAAAATGCGTTTTAGAAGAAGCGCTCTGAGCGAATGAAGTTCAACTCTGAGCGGAATAGCGCCCGACGTCATCGCGTTTTTGTTTTCTATTGTCCAATCAAATGAATGGAGAGGCGGGCCTTCCGTTGAGATGACCGTTACCTTGACAGAACAGCTGATTCGGGGGTTTCCTAGCAACATAAAAAAGGGGGAAAAAAGAATTCTAAATGAAAAAAACGTCACCCAAAAAAAGGAAGTGCCTTGCGTTTTCGAACCTGAAAAACGCGTTCTGTGTGATCTAAGTCAGTTTAATGTCATTTAAGTTACATTAAAGTTGTCATTAACATCCAAGTTGATTGTACTGTTGCTCCCCGTGTCCAGCAGAGGGAGTTATTGTGCCTACTTCAGGCAGAGCTCCACATCTGCAGAAGGCTGTTTATCAGTCACATATAGAGTGAAGCTTTTATCAAACTAAAGGCTAAAGGTATGAAAACTACTGAAGGGTTTGGAATACCTGACTGACTAATGGAAATCAGCATGTATTCTATATATATATATATATATATATATATATATATATATATATATATATATATATATATATATAACAACATACATTGTACAAGATTTCAGCTTTGATTGGATGTTTTCTGCAGCTCTCATATTTCATATCTTACATTTTTCACCACTGATATTCACAATTCCCTTTTCTTCCTGTCACGTTTATGTTAATATTTCTGACCCAACTTATGCACGGGTGTATAGTCACCTCCTCCTCAGGGATTCTCGCAAACTTGTGCTGTTGCTTTTCTCCACAATCAATGCCGTGTGTTTCCTCAGCAGAATCCACTGCCAGGTCCTCATTTTCCTTTCAGGGTCATGGGGTTTGCTGTTAGTATTTATAGCACATTCAACAGATATTTTCAGTCAAATGTCGATGTTTTCTTTGCGCAGATCATTTATTTTATGGCAACTAAGGGAAGTAATATTGCTCAGTCAGTTGCTCTTTTGTATCTCAGGTGACTTAATGTTCTGAGTTAGGTTTCTTTTATTGTAGTATCAAATATGTCTGGGATGTTTCCCTAAAATGTATAATAAATAATGAATGTAATCGTTATATATAGTGCTTTATACAATACAGATACTTTATCAAATATGAGACAAACAGTCACTATTCAGTTGAAGTCAGTTCAGTGTTGATACGTTCAGTAACTGTGTATTAATAAAAACAAGTAATAAATAACAAACATGGATCAATAGTAGGCCTATCGAGCTATAAAATGAATGTGGATATCAGATTATTTTACGATAAATTAACAAAATCATACTCTCCATTTAATCTGATTGCCTTATTTTCCATCTTAAAATGGGCAGTGATGATAGTGTCACTGTAAAAAAAAATATGATCAATAAATTATCATCAAAATAAGCCATTTCAACTGTTTTTAGAAGGTATACAAGATTCAACTAATTTTTGTCAGTTTAATGTCATTTAAATTGAAATGACTTAAATATCCAAGTTGATTGTACTTAAAGGGATAGTTCACTCAAAAGTTCTGTCATCATTTAGTCACGCTTAAGTTGTTCCAAACCTGTATGAATTTCTTTCTTCTGCTGAACACAAAGGAAGATATTTGGAAGAATATCTTTTACCAAGCAGAAAATTTGGGCCCAAAATTATTCCGACACTTTGACCTGACCATGTGTTTTTTCTTCAATTGCTAATGTGACTTTTTGAAACCGCAGACTGAACAAAATGAAGCATTGCTTGGTCATTGGTTGACCTAAATTAATATTATCTAATTGTGTACTTAAATTTAACAGCTGATTAGTTGACTGTAATCCATAACATACCTTTCTATCAAAATTATCTGACCTTATCCAAATTAATTTGTTCTGACACAGTTTAACTCTGAGTTCTTGTCATATTTTATTACCATTTTCTAAACTATAGCGAATAAACTGTGATAATGTGAGATAATGATAATATGTCTGAATACATTTTGGTTTGAATAACTATAATAATTATTTTTGTAACTTTTTATTGAATATTGTTATGTGTAACAAAATGTCCTCCTCTGTGTTCAGGTTTGACTGTAGTAAAATTAATGTAAAACTGACACTTCAAATCAACATTTCAAACAAAAACAAAAGATCTAAACCTTGACAAGAAGTAGTGAAAAATAAGTATTTATGCTTTAAAAAGACTAGAGAATGTATAAGCCACTTTATATGGAACTATAGGAATCTACATGTTTTTTTGTTTTTTTTTTACTCCCACCAGATGGCACTAATCCACCTTCAAAAATTGTATTTTAAATGTGATTCTCTATTTTAACATGAGATGCTTGAAAAATAACAAGCGTGACCCCTAAACCCAAGGCTAAAAGTCTATAAAGCGTGCTCAGGTTTCATGAAATCTGCTTCTTTCTGAGTGAAAATGAGTTTAACAAGAAAGAAAGAAAGAAAGAAAGAAAGAAAGAAAGAAAGAAAGAAAGAAAGAAAGAAAGAAAGAAAGAAAGAAAGAAAGAAAGAAAGAAAGAAAGAAAGAAAGAAAGAAAGCAGAATGTCTTTGCAAAAGTGTGAAAGGACATGCACGTTTTCTAGATGAAACTCTCCTCTCCTCCAAGCCCCCCCACCCTGCTTTCCCTGCCATTAAAGTGAATTGATCAGCAGTGCAGGGCACATCCAATCCGTAAGTGCTTGCGTGACCGAGGCCAGAGCAGCATCTTTCTGCTAAAACATCTCTGTGGAAGTCAAAGGCTCAGCACTTCGACCTTAAATCTTGTCAAGGAAATGCAGCGTTTCGGGACTTGGAACTGCTGATGGTGTTGATCCATTTCCATGGTTATGACCGCTCTCATTCTTCCAAACGATGGCGACCATCTGCTTTTTGGAATCCAAAACTGGGATTGATTAGAATTTCAAATTTTATCCATTTATGAAATGACATTTACATTGCAGAATTTTAAAATGCACGGTTAAGTATTGATTCCCGCGTCTCTTCCCTCCATTACTGAGTCTAGTGTTTCTGTGCACTCAGTCAAGGGCAAAAATCACTCTTTTATTTTTTACTCATTTAACTTTCACTGTTGCTTGTTGCACTCGAATCATCCTTGTTCACATTACTTAAAAACTCATGTAACTGCCTAAACTTAAATTTACTGAGTTGTTTCTACAAAAAAATAAGTATTGTCAGCTTTACTTAATAAGTATTTGTTCAGTCAACTTAACATTGCTGAGTGAAACGAACAAACTGGACAGTGGATCTGTAGTTCCCAGCATGCTTTGCAAAGGACTGCATTAGGAGAGTAAATGTAGGGATTAAAGTGTTATTTTATGTTTTTCAGTAGTGTTTAATGTTAAGTTTCTGTAATTTTGTGGTTACCTGCAGAAGAGTGGCTGTGGTTAGGAAGTGGGCACTCATATACACACATTTATTGGATGGAATTCCTGCCCTCAATTAAATTGAGTTTGTACAATGAGTTATTTGCATTTTGTTTCTAAAAATATGCGTGTTGTTATTTAATAGTTTTCCACTTACACTTGTAGAGCAAATAGTTAATTTAATAAGGTAACTTAAATCAATAAATGTGTTCACCTTATATATATATATATATATATATATATATATATATATATATATATATATATATATTATGTAACAGTGACAAATTCAAATGGTTTGTATTTACTCAAAGACATTTTGTCAGCTTTACTTGAATTTCTTTTCTTCATATAACTACATTTTTATTTGTAAAAATTATTCAAAATAGTTGCGTGGAATTACTTGACGCTGCTTTTTTAAGTCAATTCAACAAGTCATTTTTTTGAGTGTTGTCTGGAGTACTGGTTCTAGCAATGCCAAGGTCAGGTCAAGTCACATTTATTTACAGTATAGTATAACACTTTATGCAAAACATTGTTTCAAAGCAGCTTCACATAAACAGGAACATAATATGTTGCAAAATTCATCAATTATGAAACTAATAAAATTTCAGCTGTAAAGCAGCGCTACAGAAGATAACTGTGTCATTATTCAGCTCAACTGCTGCAAAGTTCAGCAAAGGTCATTGGTTCGATTCCCTGGAAAGGTCCTTTGGATAAAAACGTCTACTGCATCAAATGCATTAATGTGAATGTAAAACTTGTTGACAGGGTGTTCTGCACTGCACTGATTTTTGTAAATCTTGATTATTGTAATTATTTGGTACATTTGACAAGAAAATACTATTTCAGGCTTTCTACTTAAAAATGTTCACATTAATTCAATGGATTGTTTTTTGTAATTATTTGGGAAATGTAGCCTAATAGCAATTTCTGAGTGAAAACTATTTCAAAGTAAACTACAAAGTTCTACACCAATTTCCCCCACTGTGTTTAGCTCATAGATCTTAAATACAGGTGTGTAATTAATCACACACACAGCTGAATAGAATGACGAATCAAATTAATATCCATGACAACAAACCAACGGTGCAAACTGAAAACAAAGTTCATCTGATGAGTGTGTGTGACAATTATGGTCTCTTCATGTGGCATGGGCAAAAAGTAATGCGAAAATCAATTTGTCCAAATATATTTGCATAGAAGAATAAAAGCACAACTCTCTTTACAAAGCCACATGATTCAAGTCTGTAGCACAAAGAGTGCAGTACAAATAATGCACCCAAAAGGGGTTGTTCAAATCCTTTGTGAGCTTCACTAATAAGTGCACTAAAAGAGTACACTTACTCATTTAGGGATGCTTATTAGTACACTGAAAATTATAGATTCTTTATAAAATAAAGATAATTCTTGTACGTACAAGAAAAACAACTCCAGTCTTTCTTTTTCAAAATTGCATGTTTAATTAGTTACTTGTTACTTTGTAATTATTTGTGAAATTTAATAGCAATTTCTGAGTGGAAACTGTTTTAAAGTAATTCCTTTTCAGTGTATTCTTGCTATTTTAAAAACTAAATAAATTCTCAGCACATAAGTTTTAGCCGTTTGTGTTTATGCATGAATCATGCTGTGCTGTAATATTATATTTTTTGTCTACGGTGACTGGGAGGGGACATTTTCGGTTCACTTAGGTTTGTCGTGGCCAAACGTGATAATGTGTCGTGGCCACAATATCATTTTGTCGAGGTAATAACATCCTTATGTTGACATCCACGCAATGTGAAGTTATGGCCTCGAGATCCTTCTTGCGCTATAGCCTAATATAATAGTAGTAGTAGTAATATAATATATTTCTGTCATGACAACGAGTGTCATGAGTGTTTGGCATGGTAATGGGTATAACAATATTGATATATTTGGTTGTTGTGGAATATGGTGCGTTCAAGTCCTCCTGGGAAGTTCATATTCACAAGGCAGGAAGTTGTGTTTACGGGCCGGAGTACTTTCTCTTAATTAATTACACAAAAATACAGTAAGGTTCTTAAAATCTACTTCCAGAAAATGAAGAATAAGGAATGTGCATCAGGTGTGTTTTGCTTTTTTATGTTTTTAATTAACTTATGAAGCCACTGTAAACTTTATCGTTACATATTATATTGTTTTATTAAAATGCTATCATAGTTAGCATATGCTATCGATGTAAATAAAAAAACCTGACAATATCACTGCTAAATACCTTTAAGTATTGTGGCATTCTGCCATGTTTCTCACTGACACGCCCCAACTTGTAAAGATCAGGGCTTAAAAAAAGCCAGAGCTTCCCACTGGTATTTACGAGTTTATGTGTTCATGTGCGTTAAACTCGTAAATGTGATCTTTACGACATGACTTGAACGCACCAATAGATATGCTACACTGCTACTGCTGTTGGTTATTACTGTTGCTGCTGCAGTTCACATACAGGACTTGCTACTGCCAATACATATACGACACCATGTGAGCAAGTTAAGACATGCTGCTGCTGTAAAATACAGCATACATGAATTACCTGTAGCAGATCTATACAGGTGGAGCTGGGGAGGGTGGAGAGTTTCTGGCAAATGCTAAGTATTTGAACATTGACCGTGCAAGCTCATTGGCTACTGATACAGCAAGAACCAATCAGCTGTGCTCTACAGAGAATGATGTGACTGCAAGCGTTTGAATTAAGGACAGCCTGCGCCATCTAGTGTTTCATTACAGAACTTTGAATTAATTTCTTAATTCCGCACTTTTTTGTCATTCTTAATTCTAAATATAATATCAATTTATTAATAATATCCATTTCTGATAATCCCAGGTTGCTATGGTCATGCAGGTTTGTTCACATATTAAACTTGTGGCTACAAGAAAAATACTTTGTTTTGGTCGATCAGATCACAAGTGGACAACGCCAAATACAGGTGTAAACGATGTCTAAAACGTTTTGAGCTTGTACACTTTCGACCACTTTCAAAGGTATAGTGGAAAACACATTTGACCGGATTGCTTTCGTTGTGTAGATGCTCATGTGGTCAAATGTGTTTAAAAAGCCACAAAAAAAAACATCTACTCTCCGCCTACTGTGCAAACATTATGGGAAGCGTGCTAGCCAGATGGACTTAAACATTCTGAACACCTAAATTTAGTTTGAAGATGAAAAATGTACCAAGCACAATGTTCTCTCACCATTCCTGATCTCTAACACACACTGAACTGAACTCATGCTCTCTGTGTGTTTTTCCATCTCAGGGTGTGTTCATATGTAAATTGTGTGAGCTTATTTCGTCCATTAGATCGAAAGATCTGAAAAAGCCCATACATTTACCCGCCCATCGAAAAAGACCCTCCCCTCAAAGAAATCAGGACAGAAGTTGTTGAAAGTGGACAAAAGAGACTCCAGGTGTAAACAGGAATGTGTCTCCCTCGTCTACTTGTGATCTGTACGACCAAAACGCATCCTAATACCAGGTTTAAACAGGGCCTCAGTGAACCGAACATGTCCCCTCCAGGTCACCATATTTGTCAGCCCATTCCAGCTATTAGCTCATTGTTACTTTAATGCATTTTTGTGCTTTTAACACCACCCTAGAAATGATGTCTTCATTCGGCGACAATTACCGCTGTTTCCTCCAGTGCATTGTTTATCATTTCAGCACAGATCAGATGATACAAGAGCTTGGCAGAATAAAGCAAATAAACTTGATGAACTTTCGAGCGGTAGGCTGTGCCAATCCGCCTCAAAGAGGCACTGCAGCACAACTGGCTCAAATATATGCAGCGTTTCGTCAGTGTCCATCACTGCTGCTTAGGTGCATTGTAGTCTGTCTGTGGTGTGGCCGCTGTTGTGAGGTGTGGTCTGGGTGCAATGCAGTGCTGAACTGACCCACGTCACAAGTGGGACCACCTCTCCTCATCTCTGACTGCATTTGCCAATACTGTACTGAGAGAGAGAGAGAGAGAGAGAGAGAGAGAGAGAGAGAGAGAGAGAGAGAGAGAGAGAGAGAGAGAGAGAGAGAGAGAGAGAGAGAGAGAGAGAGAGAGAGAGAGAGACAGAGAGAGAGAGAGAGAGAGAGAGAGAGAGAGAGAGAGAGAGAGAGAGAGAGAGAGGGAGGAGAGAGAGAGAGAGAGAGAGAGAGAGAGAGAGAGAGAGAGAGAGAGAGAGAGAGAGAGAGAGAGAGAGAGAGAGAGAGAGAGAGAGAGAGAGAGAGAGAGAGAGAGAGGAGGAAAGCACTGCAGATTCTGGGTGTTGCCTTTTAGGGATAGAGGGTAAAGGTCAGGTGACATTGACAGCGATGGGGCTAGGCTGTTTCTAAACAGAATGCAGAATCTTTTGCACCAAATGCATGGTAAATAATTCCCATGCAATTCAAGATAGTCCTGTTTTTACTGGTTGCAGTGAAATGGCATAATGGGATGAGAGTGAGGCAGGTGTCCTGATACAGTCGTATAATGGATATGACAATAAAAGCCGACGCAGATCTAGAGGATATTAATCATCACGGCTCAGTGGCCTTCTCTGCGCTTGTGCGTGTTGGCCACACATGCATTTGTGGGAGATTTATATCCACTGCAGTAATGAAGTTACACTCGTTCTTTGGCAGAAGCATTAAACATCTAATAAGAGCTCTGCAGCAGAGGATGATGGTACAGCCTTACCTCAGACACCACCGTATCATATGCACAAAGTGACACTGCTCATTTTTTCTTGTGTATTTTTCCCAAACGTGTGTTTGCAGTGATAAAAGACAAGATCATTTTTGTTATTAAATCTTCATGTTTGTATTATTGAACTTGTGCACATACTTCTGGTGGAATAAAGAGTAAGATTACACAACTAAGTACAAATGAACGCTTAAGTTACACAATACATATATAATATCACAAAATACACTACATTGCCAAAAGTTTTGGGACGCCTGCCTTTACATGCACATGAACTTTAATGACATCCCATTCTTAATCCTAAGGGTTTAATATGGAGTTGGCCCACCCTTTGCCGCTATAACAGCTTCAACTCTTCTGGGAAGGCTTTCCTCAAGGTTTTGTGTTTATGGGAATTTTTGACCATTCTTCTAGAAGTGCATTTGTGAGGTCAGGCACTGATGTTGGACGAGAAGGCCTGGCTCACAGTCTCCACTCTAATTCATCCCAAAGGTGTTCTATCGGGTTGAGGTCAGGACTCTGTGCAGGCCAGTCAAGTTCCTCCACACCAAACTCGCTCATCCATGTCTTTACGGACCTTGCTTTGTGCACTGGTGCGCTGTCATGTTGGAACGGGAAGGGGCCATCCCCAAACTGTTCCCACAAAGTTGGAAGCATGAAATTGTCCAAAATGTCTTGGTATGCTGAAGCATTAAGAGTTCCTTTCACTGGAACTAAGGGGAACTAAGCCCAACCCCTGGAAAACAACCCCAGACCATAATCCCCCCTCCACCAAACTTTACAGTTGGCACAATGCAGTCAGGCAAGAACTGTTCTAGTTCCAGAGAGCACGTCTCCACTGCTCTAGAGTCCAGTGGCGGCATGCTTTACACCACTGTATCCCACACTTTGTATTGCAGTTGGTGATGTAAGGCTTGGATGAGCTGCTCGGCCATGGAAACCCATTCCATTAAGCTCTCTACGCACTGTTCTTGAGCTAATCTGAAGGCCACACAAAGTTTGGAGTTCTGTAGCTATTGACTCTGCAGAAAGTTGGTGACTTCTGCGCACTGTGTGCCTCAGCATGCGCTGACCCTGCTCTGTGATTTTACATGGCCTATCACTTCTCTTGATATTGTTCCCAATTGCTTCCACTTTGTTATAATCCCACTAACAGTTGACCGTGGAATATTTAGTGGTGAGGAAATTTCAAGAATGGACTTATTGCACAGATGGCAACCTATCACGGCACCACGCTTGAATTCACTGAGCTCCTGAGAGCGACCCATTCTTTCACAAATGTTTGTAGAAGCGTCTGCATGTCTAGTGCTTGATCTTATACACCTGTGGCCATGGAAGTGATTGGAACACCTAAATTCAATGATTTGGAGGGGTGTCCCAATATTTAATTTAATATAATATTAAATTTATTACTTAATAAAAAAAAAAATATATATATATATATATATATATATATATAGAAATCAAATAAATTATTATTATATATGCAAAATAGTAGTAGTAGTTTATTTCATATTATTATTACTCATTTAATATTTCTCTTTAACCAGGTTAGTCCCATTGAGATGAAATAAACTATGATAAATTAAATAAATTATTATTATTATTATGCCTAATACCAGGGCCAACCAAAACATCCTTACATAAACTACAAACAAAATAATTTACACAAAAGCACATTTACAATACATTTCTAATTCTACTGATTTTCAACTAAAAGCAATTACTGTACATCTTAAACAGTTTTGCAAAATCTTCCAAAAGAAAGGCACTGAAAGCCTGAGTTTTAGACACATTTAACCCCTGCGAGTACTGCATTAGTCGGGTGATTCTTGCTGTTACACCAATAGGAGGCGCTGTGTACATACACACCACAGATGGACAGTGGGACCCAGAGGACAGACACTGTTCTCAAACATGACAAAGAAAGATTCTTGTTTCAAGGTGTGTTCACTTGAAGAGACATTTGATCATAGAAGACTCATTGGAACATCCACAGCAGAGCGATCAGATTATTCTCTATTGATTTTGTCTCTTGTCAGTGATATATTGTTGGTGACAGTGTTAATAGGTCATTAGGTTGCTGCTGTAGAGTGATTTGAGTTTGAAAACTGATCAATAGCCCACTACAGTGGTCATTTCATGACGAATCATTTCCCTCAGTTTTTTCACGTTCATTGCATGAAAACATACAGTAACTTTCAGAACTCAAAGCTTCCCCTTTAGTCCAAAAAGAGCATTTATTTAAACTAAGCTGTAAAAATGGCTTATTCTTCAACGTTCTATTGTCAGACAGGTGAAAACATTAACACATGGCTGTCCGCATGTCACTGAAACCTATTTGGTGTTCAAAAATATGGCTCATCCAGGCACAGTCAGGCAATAAGGATGATAGGATTATAAAGAGCAGAAAAACAATAAGAGTAAAACATGAAAATCTGCCAGCCCTTGTGTTGCTCCTGCTCCAGATCATTTCAGTCTGATCTGAACAGTTTGAGAGGAACATTTCAGCACAGATTGCGAAGCAGTTTTATGAATCTGTTTTTGAAGGACGTGGCAGTTAAACTCACAGCCCGTGTCTGAGCGGAACGAGCTCTATCATGAAAAATGAAAGTTTGACCGCTTTAGTACAAAAAAAGAGATTATCATTATCAAGTGAAAAATTATTAATTAGCCTACTATAAAATTACTATTAAATAATAATAAAATTATATTTTAATACAATAAAATATCATGTGACAACTATAACATAATAATGACTTGATATAAATAACAAATCAGGGTTATTTATATTTTTCTTTTGACCTTATGGCACAAAATCTCACCTCAACACAGGATGAATGGCTATGCTATTTCATCTGAGGACAAAACGTAGAACTTTTTCTATGCGTTTTCGCCGTTCATTTACATGGAAGTTTGCCTGAAAATGCAAACTTTTGAAAACAGGGTTCAAAGTGCACCGTTTTTTGTGAAAACAGTGACATGTATTACAAATGGGATCGTAGGGTTTCTTTACAAAGTGACCGCCAACTACTGGCCTGGCATGAATAATACAGCCTTTTAGTCGTTTTCATGGATCCGTGTGAAAGGAAAAACTTTTCTGCTTTTAGTACACTGTGTAAAAGTACCCTGAATGTCATCATTTGTAAGACTGAGCGTATGTTTACATGACAACGATACTAAAAGGAAAAGGTTTTCCTTTGTATTTTTGCATACAGACGGCAATGTTGTCAAAACTATCCCCGTTCACACGGATCCGTAAAAGCAACTAAAAACGCTGTATTATTCATGCCAGGTCAGTAGTTGGCGATGTCAACTTGTAAAGAAACACAACGTGCCTATAGACTGAACATGTAATACACATGTGCATGGCGTCACTGTTTTTTACAAACATGCATTTTTTTTTAGTTCACATGGAGACAATAACAGTTTACGGTTTCAAAAGTTTGTGTTTTCATGCCCCCAAAATGCCGTTGTAGTGTAAATGAACGGCGAAAACGCATAAAAGTGTTCTGGTTTTAGTTGAAAACGGTGTTGTGTAAACAGTCCCTTAGTCAGCCGAAAAAGAATTGAGGTTAATTGATCTATTTTTTTGTGTGTGTGTGTGTGTGTGTCTGTGTAAAATATCTGTGACATTGAATATCAAAGTTTTTTTGTGCGTCTACTTTTAACGAGAGATTTGTGGGGACATTAATGATTTTCAGACAAAAAAATATATATATATTATTTTGAAGTATAAAGATAATTGGACCCTTGGGGAAAGATGGTCTCCATAACTGGCACACAAGATCCAGAGTGGATGTCCATGTTGTTAGTTTTATTTATAATTTAATATTTATAGTAAATTCATGGTTAGATGTACATTACAGACATCTCCGCTCTTCATTAAAACCTATAGGCTAATTGAATTAAATCATTAAATTCAGATCTCTATTATCTTCTTTGTAGATTATTCAACTAAATTGTCAAAACCATTTAAAATAGAACACAATGTAGTATTTTAACTTTACATACACTATATTGCCAAAAGTATTGGGACACCCCTCCAAATCATTGAATTTAGGTGTTCCAATCACTTCCATGGTCACAGGTGTATAAGATCAAGCACTAGACATGCAGACGCTTCTACAAACATTTGTGAAAGAATGGGTCGCTCTCAGGAGCTCGGTGAATTCAAGCGTGGTGCCGTGATAGGTTGTCACCTGTGCAATAAGTCCATTCTTGAAATTTCCTCACCACTAAATATTCCGCGCTCAACTGTTAGTGGGATTATAACAAAGTGGAAGCAATTGGGAACAACAGCAACTCAGTGATAGATGATGTAAAATCACAGAGCAGGTTCAGCACATGCTGAGGCACACAGTGCGCAGAAGTCACCAACTTTCTGCAGAGTCAATAGCTACAGACCTCCAAACTTTGTGTGGCCTTCAGATTAGCTCAAGAACAGTGTGTAGAGAGCTTCAATGAATGGGTTTCCATGGCTGAGCAGCTCATCCAAGCCTTACATCACCAAGTGCAATGCAAAGCATGGGATACAGTGGTGTAAAGCACGCCGCTACTAGACTCTAGAGCAGTGGAGATGTTCTCTGGAGTGACCAATCACGCTTCTCTGCTAGGAGAACGGGACTTACCTGACTGCATTGTGCCAAGTGTAAAGTTTGGTGGAGGGGGGATTATGGTGTGGGGTTGTTTTTCAGGGGTTGGGCTTGGCCCCTTAGTTCCAGTGAAAGGAACTCTTAATGCTTCAGCATACCAAGACATTTTGGACAATTTCATCCTTCCATAAAGAATGATGTAATTTTACATTTTGTAAAAGTTAAGCCAGGCAGGGAGTAAGATGGCATTTTTGGAATAATTATATATTTTATGCTGACTAGATATTTTTATTTTTCCCTTATTAAAACATTGGCTAAACATAAAGGAGGTTTTCGAATTCCATAGTCTTACACACACACACGGTTTCTAACCCGTCCGGTTCTGGAAATAAATGAGATATCTGCCTCAAGTCAATGTAGCCGCGTGCAGTCGTGTGCTGCAGAGAGGCGGAGTTTGTGATTTACACCCAGCAATGTGTAGGCTACCCGAGGGAAGAACGCGCGTGTGAGTCTGCAGGAAAAACAGTGCTGTCAGCCAGCGCGAGCGCTCGCGGTGCCGGAGAGCTGCTGACGGGAGGAGAGGGATGCTGACGGCCGGCCTAAGATTATGTTCGCTTCTGCTGGCTTTGAGTGGGAAATGCAATACTCAAAACACCTAATAGTTGTCCAAGTATGTCTTGGACCTCACGAAAAGACACTTCTGCACGCTGAAATTATACAAATATCTTTCTAGTACCAGTGTGCTTATGTTTCTCATTATTATTATTTTTTGCTTCACCGCACACAAACACACGCGTATATCGTGTAGTACTATCTGTCTTACATTCCCATTTGTCTGCACCAGTAATCGAGCTCCGTTGTGTTCCTCTGCCTGGCCTTGTATCGGCTCTCTAGAGCTGACTCAGCATCTCTGCGTCCCTCTATTGGCTCGCAGCCTGGGTTGAAACATCAACCGGCGCACTGTCTAAAAGCATGACTGTGCAATTTTATAACCGGCAAAAAAGCAACTTTGTTGAGCCTTACAATTACATTCGAGGGTCTAGAGTTTCACTGCGGCAGGCGATTCCCTATCACACAATCAACAACGACATATGAGACGGATGAGTTACTAGAGATGATGCACAAACAGCTAGCTCAACATATATATATATATATATATATATATATATATATATATATATATATATATATATATATATATATATATATATATATATATAATCACTGTAAACCATAACGCTCAAAATAATTAATTGGTTTGAGTAGAGCCAACTCAAATTAAACACATTTGTTCAAAAGAATTAACTTTTACGAGTATTTAGAACATTGAGTTTTGTTTCATTGAGTTTTATGAAGTTGTTTCTTTTCATTTAGATTTAATTTAGATCTTTTAACTTAAATTTAACCGAAACTGGGCTGGGATTTCTATTTCCCATGCTTTGCCATGACACAAAAGGGACAGTAAATGGCAAAATTAAGTGTTATATTATGATTATTATTATTATTATTTTTTTATTTTTTTGTGCAAGATTAACGATAAGTGGGAGATTTAGTAGTGTTTAATGTTTTGTTATGCTAGTTTAGAAGAGTTTCTGTTATGTTTTTGTAGGGTATCATGGTGATGAGTGGAGCATGAGATTAGTTTGAGAACAGATATATGTTAAATGTATTATATTGCTGTTCTCATTCAGCAAGTGCTATGCTAAAGCATTGTGTAACCAATTAGCAAGGTGTCATTCATTGAATTAGCTAGTTAATGCTAGTCAAGTTTCCACTACTATAAATGTGAGATTACATGATATTTTTAAGTTAAATGTATGAGATAGCTTACTCAAATATAATAGTTCAGAGCAATTAAAATGTAGGATTACAAAATAAAAATCTGGGTTTACAGTGAACTATATTGCCTGAACACTGAACATCAGTGTCATTAGTAACATGCAGGCCACTCTTCCGCTCTTGATTGTCAGATTTATGTTTTCTATTGATTATCTATGGTTTGTATTGATCTAGTCGGCAAAAGCTTCGTATAATCTCTGACATACAATATGTGTACAGTATTTCCCATCATGCCCCACTTCTTCCAGTCTGCTCATTTTACTCATCACGGCTGTGGTTAAATTATCAAGTGCAGTTCTTACTGCAGTTTTATTGGGTTAGTCTTATTACTTTCATAACGATATTAATATAATAACTTCTTAGTGATTTACACCTGACTAAACTTTTTTTTTTTAATTGACATTAGCATTCAAGATGCTTTTTTAGGTCCTTTGGGTACTTCCTTATGAAGAAAGTATAATTATTATTTCAGGAAGGCTCTTGGTCTTTTATTAAGCATTGAACTAAAATGACTCCCTTGTGATCTCTAAAATGAATTAGAAAACGTCTTATAACCTTGGTACTTTGCTGCATTATTGAACCTTCCTGACAACGGAGTGCCAGATCCTCAATGCATCAACTGAGGCTGACGGCGGACTGGCTGCTTCGTCTTGCTCTATGCACAAAGTCTAATAAAGCAAAGAAAAAAATTATACTTTATTAGAAAGTGATCAGTTAAAGAGGTAAATGTTCATATGTTATCCATAAACCTCTAGATCTGTCTTTAATGTTAATTTAATTTTGATATAGAAGTGCATATACTACTTTATTTTGTGTCTGGTTTGTGTGTATTCAAGCAGTGTTTTTATGTCCTGCAGTAAGGCTTTTTATAATTCATCTGTATAATGTTTATTGACAGTGGTCAGTGTTTTTTTTTTTTTGTGGTAAATTAGTGCTGTTTATATAAAGCCTGTGATGGATATTTGTTATATATCTTCACAAATTGCATCTTATGTTGCATCTTGCATTCTTTATATTGCTCTGCAAGTGCAATAAACTTGAATTTAAATAAATTTGAATTTAAAGCAAAATTCACGTTTATTGGCAAAGAAAGTTTGCTCCAAAGGACACAGCAAAAATGCCATAAGTTACATTTGAGATAGATAGATAGATAGATAGATAGATAGATAGATAGATAGATAGATAGATAGATAGATAGATAGATAGATAGATAGATAGATAGATAGATAGATAGATAGATAGATAGATAGATAGATAGATAGATAGATAGATAGATAGATAGATAGATAGATAGATAGATAGAAGAGAGAATCAAATCTATCTGCAATGCATTAAGAATGAGTTAGTGAAAAAATGCATTAAGTGCACTAAACATGTAATGCAGAAAGTCAGAGCCTCTTGACTTCACCTTTTATACAATTTTAAAAGACTTCGACCACTGAGGTGAATTGCTGAACATCCCAACGACCCAAGGTCCTCCTTCATCTTCATCGATTTTCCAAGGGGAGGGTGGTGCTCCTGCCTCGTTGACAAAGTAAGCGCGCGTATAAATACAAGAGGACAGAACTCAGCCATGTCCTCACCACACCACCGATTCACAAGCACCATTCACCATGGACATGATAGGTACCTCCTCCCGCCGAAGGGCTCTGGAGACACGGACTACCCGCCAGCCGTCATCCACTATGCGCTCGTGGGCTAAAACCAGTCCTCTGTCTTTCAAAAGAACCGCAACTGTGACTGCATCAAGGGCTGCGTACAATCCTTCAGTGCTCGCGTCTCCGGAAGGGTTCGATTTGAGCGCGGCGCTCAACGGAGACCCGGTGCGCCATAACGAGAAGGAGCAGCTCCAGGGACTCAACGACCGCTTCGCCAGCTACATCGACAAGGTTCGCTTCCTCGAGGAGCAAAACAAGCAGCTCGAAGCTGAAATCCAAGCGCTAAAGCAGCAGAAACAGTCGCAGTCCCTGCAGAGCGATGCGTACGACCGCGAGCTCCAAGATCTGCGCTGCGCCCTGGAGCAGCTCCACAAGGAGAAGACGCAGATCCTGTTGGACACAGACCACATGGATGAGGATCTCCAGCGGATCCGAGAGCGCTACGAAGATGAATCCCGGCTCAGAGAGCACATGGAGGCTGCGATCCGAGGCATGAAGAAAGACAAGGACGACTCGGTTCTGATGACGCTGGAGTTGGAGAGGAAAGTCCAGTCGCTCGTGGACGAAATGGACTTCTTGCGGCAGAACCACGAGGAGGAGATCAGCGAGCTTCTGGCTCAGCTTCAAGCCGCGCAGGTGCCGGTGGTGGAGATGAGGGACCTCCAGAAGACCGACATCACCTCTGCGCTCCGAGAGATCCGCTCGCAACTGGACGGGCTCTCCTCCAAGAACCTCCAGCAGGCTGAAGAGGTGTTCAAGTGCCGCTATGCCATGCTGACGGACGCCGCGGAACAGAACAAGGATGCTATAAAGTCCATACGGGACGAGATCGGTGACTACCGCCGTCAGATCCAAGCCAAGAACGTTGAACTGGAGGCTCTTCGAGGCACCAAAGACTCACTGGAAAGGCAGCTGAACGATATCGAAGACCGCCACAACACCGACGTTGCCAGTTATCAGGTCAGTTCATAAAGACCGAATAAAACAACTAAAAAGCGAATGCATTCTAAGTTTATTTCAACAAGAATATAATACAAAAGTTGATATATATATATATATATATATATATATATATATATATATATATATATATATATATATATATATATATATATAATAATTACTAATACATTAAATTGTGTTTTATAATTTATATCAAACCTGACAGACACAATAGCCCTATAGTTATAATGTAAGTATGCACACTGCAACGTTGCGCGTAAATACGCCCGCAGTGCGCAACCCATCTGTCAGTTAATGGCATTTTTCATTATATGAACGATTGTTTTCGGTTTTGTTTTTATGGTTTATTGATTCTAATGTCTTAAATGGAAGCAAATGCACAAGGTTGTGATGCACAACAGAAAGCACCCACGATGGCCAAAAGTGTTGTTTACTAGGTTTTGAATCGCTGCCATTATTGCACAGGTGGTGGCGCACTGCGTGCGTAATTATGCGCAGCGTGCAATGCGCATAGTTACTTTTTTACTAGTGCTGCAGGACACTAAAAAGCATTTTAGTGGTTTGTTGTGTTGGTTTCTGTCAGATCTGTATACATTATAAAAACAAATCATAAAATGGATTCGACACTGAGTACAATGAGCACAGTTTCCACCAAATGAGAACTTTTGAACTGAACATTTTTTTAGTCAATACTGACTGAATTTTAATTAGAAACTAATGAATTTATCACATCACAGGAAATGATTCACCAATTGGAAAATGATCTAAAAGGAACAAAATGGGAAATGTCTCGTCATCTTCGGGAATATCAGGATCTGCTCAACGTCAAGATGGCACTGGATGCTGAAATAGCGGCTTACAGGTAGAGTTGTGCAGAACATTACACTCTTTTTGGCTCTTTTGCATGCCGTGTTTATGACCAAATCTTCTCTTTCAAATGTAGGAAACTTCTGGAGGGTGAGGAAACGCGTTTCCGTACCGTCTCTGGAAGTCTCCCAAGTGCTGCGTTTGCATACAGCCAGCCCAAATCCTCTAAGGTCAAGCATAAAATAGTGGAGGAGATCATTGAGGAGACTAAAGGAGAGAGTGACATCGATGATGACCTGGCAGAGGTGGCAAAAGAGGTGGCAGAAGAAGCTGGTGTGGGTGAAGAGAAGGAAGAGGAGGAAGAGATTGTGGCCGCCAGTCAGGCCAAAGTGAGTTCCGCCGCTCCTGAGGGTGAAGAAGAGGAAGAGGAAGGAGGAGATGAGGAAGAAACAGCAGAAGAAGGAGAGGCTGCTGAGGAGGAAGAGGAAGAAGAGGGTGAGGAGGAAGAGGAACAAGTGGAAGTGATTGAGGAAACAAAACTGTGCGGAGACAAATCGCCAACTTCAGAGAAAGAAGGCAGTGACAAAGATGAAGAAGGAAAGGAAGAGGAGGAGGAGGGCACTGAAGAACAAGAGGCTGAAGGTAAAGAACAAACCAAAGATGATGAGGAGAAGGAAGAAGCTGATGAAAAAGACGACGAGAAAGAGGAGACCAAATCCGAAGGAGACGAAGAGCAGAAAGACGAGTCTGGTGGAGAGGAAGCAAAGGCTGATTCGGAGAAGACAGACAAAAAAAGTGATACAGAGGAAGAAGAAAAGAAGTCCCCCGTAAGTGAAGAAAAGGACAAACCAGAAAGTCCAGTAGATGAAAAGCAGCAAGAGGAAAAAGAAGAAGTTGTTCCCAACGGTGACCAGACAAGCCCGGCCAAAGAGGAAGCCAGTCCCAAAGAAGAAGAAGCCCAAACCAGAACAGTGGAGACCTTCACCAACGGAGACAAGCAGACCAAACCAGATGAAGAGAAAGAGAAGAAGCCAGAGGAAAAGCCTCAGGAGAAGAAGAAAGTCACCAAAAAGGTGGAGAAAGTCACTCCGCAAGCAAAGAAGGAAGTCAAAGGAAAAGACTGATGCGAATGACTTCGACAGGAAACTAGTTATAATCAATTGTTAGAAATAATTCTATTTGATGCAAAATGTGAAAATGCAGTTTGACGCAGCTAGCAAAAATTATTGCATGCGTGTTAAATGATTGACTTGCATGTGTGGTTTGGGGGACGTCGTCATGCTGAGCTGTTGCGTCTGAAACAGAAATTATAGCGCGTTTGAATTAAAGTGCAAGTACATTCTGCTGCTAATGACTTCTCTGTTAACCAGAGATCTTACAGTGACGTGAAGTTCTTCAGCAGCTTTGGCAATAATGGTGCTACTACAATATCATCAATCGCAGGCGCACTTTGAGCAGAAACTCCTTCATTTCATCTGGTATACTTCTTGCCTTAAGACATAACGCATTGAATCAATGATAAGAGTCGGTTTGTTAACACAAAACACAAAAGCTGTTAACAATGATACTGTGAAAGCTAACTGGTGCTGCTCTTTGCAATATCACATCAATCAATAAAAGCTCATCAAGTCCTTACAAAGATCCTGCTGTGTTTGTATTTATGCTACTGTACACAAGATGAAAGTGATTCACAAATGGATCAAAATACAGTAAAAACTGTGAAATGTTATTGCAATTTTAAATAGTTTTAAAATATAATGTATTCCTGAGATGCAAAGCTGAATTTTCAGCATCATTAAATCATTCTAATAAGATGATTTACTTCTTATGATCAATGTTGAAAAGAGTTTCAGCTGCTTAATATTGTTGTAGAAACCATGATTCATTAATTATTAAAAAAACAGATTTATCAATTTAATGCATCCTTGCTGAATAAAAGTATTATGGACATTTGCGCTGCAACGATTTATAAACAAATAGCACAAAGATGAATAGTGATAATCACAAAAATCAATATAATTTCACCATGAAAAATTCACATGTAACCCTAAACGATACATTTACCAATAAGGTATTTATTATGAAGTCATATGCAGGGGTACACATAACTGGTGCGCAGGTGCGCATGTGTGGTCAAATAAACAATGCGCACCAGAAACTTGGAGGGAAGTGCTTTTGAGTACCAACATTTTTGGGGACAGGGACACGTTTTCTTACTGTAGTAGGATTTTTCTCCATCTCAGGTAAGATAGCAATCATGATGATAAGTTTGTTCATTAATTATTAGGGGTGCAATGGATCACAGTTGAGAGAGAGAGAGAGAGAGAGAGAGAGAGAGAGAGAGAGAGAGAGAGAGGGGAGCATTTCAGACAGTGCTCGAACACCGAATTGATTCCTCTTCCACATTTACTTGCGCTTGAACGGACACATAGGGTCCAACGGGCCCAAAGGCTCCACGGGGTAAAAGGCTCCTTTGATTGGATTTTCCTCTAAACCATTAGATGGCACAAAAACTTGTCTCGGCCCTTTCCAAAGCATCCGCTTTTCAAGATGCACATGGAAATGTGTCTGATTCTTGACGCGATCACGGGCAGCAGCACAAAGATGATTCTGCACTCATTTGATCTAATATTTGATGTTTTTAAGATGTAGATTAAGAATCGCTAAAATTATTGAATATATTTTAAAAACAAAGGTCTTGTTAATGTTTGTCAGCTTTGTTCAAGGTAATTAAAGCAACAGTTTTTTCATTAACGGAAGAATATATGTAAAAGTATGGTATTTGAGGTAAAAGGCACCCCTGCTGCTGGGGCAAAAGGCACATTATTTAACATGATGATAATAAAATAACATTTTAATATAACTCTGATTGTATTCATCTGAAAGAAGAATGTCAGATACACCTAGGATGGCTTGAGGGTGAGTAAATCATGGGGTCATTTTCATTTTTGGGTGAACTAACCCTTTAACAAAGATGAACCTATATTTTATTTCTGAATAACAAATAATGTTATTTTACATTTGGCAGCTTGTAGGATAAGTGTGCCACGTAAAGTGTGTGCACCAAGCAGCATCTCCAGGCGCTCCCTTGAGAACAAGACCAAAAAAGTTCAGTGCACCCCTGGTCATATGGATAAAGGGCCTTGTTAGACACAATGCACAGCAAAGTAACCATTGCAACCCGTTTATTGTATATCTAATCCATCTAGAATCTAATTGCATTCATGAAATGTTTCCTACATAATAAAAATATTAAGATCACAAATTTGAACTAAAGCTATTCCTTATCCTTCCACTAGAAGATAAAGTCCTTTACATGTAAACTAAGATTAATAGTTGGCCATAAAACCTTCCTTTTTTCCACCTGGGCAAATGGAAAGAATGACAACTAGCCTGACTTTGAAGCATGACTAAATCACGGCGTGGACATTAATCACTTTTTTCTTCTTCAGACGAGACCACTCTGTAAACCCCCTCCATTAGTGTGACTAGACGTCAGTGTGTGGTTCTCAATTAGGATAATGGAGAGCATGCGCTGCACTGGGTTGTTAGAGCTTGAGCCGAGTCCTCTGGCTCATCAAGTAACTGCATTTGTGCGAAAGCATGTCGCTGAGGGGGCAGTAATTGGATTTGCATGCTAAAAAACGCTAATTCAAATGATAAATCAATACAGATTTGTGCTGACTAGGGTTGCAAATTCTTAGGATTAGCCAATAACAGGGAACTTAAATGTAGTTGGAAAAACAAATCTTGCAGCATAATCTTGGTTAAAACAACCAGATTTAATGCACATTCAGTTGAATTTCTACCCTGCACACTACTCACTGCAGGGCTACCGAGGCCACACCCCCTGCAGGGCTACCGAGGCCACACCCCCTGCAGGGCTACCGAGGCCACACCCCCTGCATGCACTGTGCATTCCTCCATAACCTGCACATTTGATCAAAAACAGTAATATTGTGAAATAGTATTGCAATTTAAATAATGTTTTTCTATTTGAATATACTTCTATTTTAATATATTAATATAGTTAAATATTATTTATTTATGCAATGCAAAGCTGAATGTTCAGCATCATTACTCCAGTCTTTAGTGTCACATGATCCTTCAGAAATCATTTTTATGATTTATTATGAATGTTGGAAACGATTGTGCTGCTTAATATTTTTATAACCTGTGATACTATTTTTAAAAAGTTAAAAAAGTTCAGCATTTATTTATAATAGGAACCTTTTGTAACAATATAGGCCTACAGTTCAAACGATTGGGGTTTTTGAACGAAATTAATCATTTTATTCAGCAAGAATGTGTTAAATTGATCAAAAGTGATAGTAAAGACTTATATTGTTAGAAAATATGTTTTTAATCTTATTCAAAATCGTACTATTTTGAATAAATGCTGTTCTTTTTAACTTTTATTCATCAACAAATCCTGAAAAAGTATGTTTCCAAAAAATATTAAGCAGCGCATCTGTTTCAACACTGATAACTGAGTGTCATATCAGAATATTATAATTTCTGAAGGATCATGTGACACTGAAATAAATAACACATGCATAACAATTGGTGCACTACAAATATATTTACATTAGAGTAATATAATATAATAATATAATATATGTATATTATTTACATATATATTTACTAGATTAGAAGTAATTAATTAGAAAATATCAGCTTATGACCAAATAAAATGTTGGTACTATGGCAATAGCAGTAAATTATTCATAATTACATGCAACTAATCCTCAACCAAAGCCTAACCCTACAGTAAGTACATGTTGTTAATTAACATTACTCAGCACGTGCATATATATATATATATATATATATATATACAATGACACCTTACAATATAGTGTAACCAAAATGCTTATATTTATGTTTGTATATGATAGAGTTTATATAAATTTTCCTAAATTTCCCATAAATAAAATAATAATTAATTAATTAATTCCCATAAATTCCCCAGATTAAGTTCCCATGGAAAGTTTCCGGAAATGTTCCGCCCATTTGCAACTCTAGTGCTGACCACCAGGTGTGGCTGAGGATCTCATCTGGGGTGATACGTTTATCCAACACACTCCAGTGGATTCAGACCTAAAACGTCCCTGTTAACGGCCCAGAGTTTGAGCCACTATGCCACACTCACCTCATATATACTGTATGTGCATGGGAATCAGAAGCTGTGCTTTGCCTGGATTCTACTCAGTGCTGAATGGGCACAAAATAGTCACATGACATCACTCTAGTGAATCACTTTAGCTGAGCTCTGAGGTTTCTTGCATTATATTGATTACAGCTGTCATGAATAAATAATCAATGCGCAGCGCTATACTGGAGTTGATGGCTTCATTTCAGCTTTAGTGGGCCATAGCGTAGTGTACTTGAATAGCATATACTATTCAGTATTTCTAGTATGTATAATATACTTATATTATGAGAGCAGGGCACATACGGGATATTGTATCCCACAACGGCATTACAGCATTACAAATGAACAGAAAGAAATGTTCAAGATTTAACAAAAAATGCTAAGTAACCATCTTCTGAGATAACTTGACATCACTCGCTGAACTATGCATGCCACATAGTTTGTTCTAGTTAGTTATACTGTACTAACAGCATACAGTGTACAGCTCAGTTAGCATAGGCAGAAAAACAACACCACAGAGTAACGCACTAGGTTAAGGAGCTTTGTCAAGACTTTATTGATAGGCAATGAGCCTGTCTTTGAGGATCTGGTGTAAGGCATTTTGTATACTAAGCACACTTGTGTTATCATAGGCAGTTGATAGTGTGATTAATGCTGAAGGCAAACTGACACAATGCTCAAAGAATTACATTTTTTGCATTTTAATAAATAAACGACAATTAAACCAACACAAAGAACCTGCAATCACAACTTCCCTGCCAAGCGCAAACGTAAGGCATGTGTTCATGCATAGGCTACTCTGGCTTTAGGCGATCTCTATGGTTGCATTTATTATTCTTCTTTGCGTCTATCGCGGGTTGCTTTTCGAACTGAATTTGAAATCGAGCAGCAGGACACAGTAAACTTGCATGGGTGAGATAAATGCACGAGGTTGGATCACCGCCAGCTAGCACCAGGGGGTTTGGTCCAGTGGGTTTACTTCTCTTTTGGCTTGCCTTTCTCAACTTTACTCTCTTTCTCGTCGTCTCCTTTCTTTTTCTCCTCTTCTTTTCCAGCATCTTCCTTCTCCTCCTCTTCTTTATCACCTTCACCTTCTTCACCCTCTCCTCCTTCTTCCTCTTTTCCTTCCTCCTCTTCCTGTTCTCCCTTATCCTCACCTTCTTCCTCTCCTCCCTCTTCACCTCCTTCTTCACCTGTAAAAGAGACAAAAGAGTACAAATGTCACTACTGGGCGCTACAAAAATTATATTTAGGCTTTTGTCAATATCTGCCATCTGTCAATAGATAGAACGATAGAATGATAGCTAGATAGTGTGATAGAGTGATAGAGCAATAGATAGATATTACATTTATATATTATATTTACAAATATTTTAACCAACATAAACATTTTAGGTTCAAAATGTTAATGTAAAAAAATTAATTAAATAATTAACTTTTTTTTCCACTAAAACTAAGATAAATATGAAAAAATAAAAGGGAAAAATATAGGAAAATAATATTCATAATATTCATTTACTGTATATGCACCAATGTGTCAAAACAATAAATCTTTAATTATATTAATTAAATTAAAATATCTACATATCTATATAAAAACAAATGATCCTCACCCTCTTCTTTTTCCTCTTCCTCTTTTTCTTCTTCATCCTCTTCCTTCTTCTCACCCTCTTCTTCTTCCTCTTTTTCTTCTTCATCCTCTTCCTTCTCACCCTCTTCTTCCTCCTCCTCCTTCTCACCCTCTTCCTCCGCCTCCTCCTTCTCACCCTCTTCCTCCTCCTTCTCCTCCTCCTCCTCTTCTTTCTCCAGACTTGCCCTGGCCTCCTGCACCTGACTGGCTTCTATAATCTCATCCGGAGTGGCGGAGTAGCTCATCAATCTGGTTCCCAGAAGATAGGGGGCACCAGAGCTCAGACTGGCTTGCACAGAGAACACGGGACGGCCGAAAGATGGAGTGGCAGCGATGGAGGGAGAAAACACGCTGGAGATACCGCCAATACCGCCCACGTTGAAGCGGGTTTCTTCTCCTTCCAGAAGTTTCCTGTTTGAATGTAAATTGACTTTATATTTAAGGATGTAAAGAAATATTCAAGACTGAGGAGGACCAAACGTAATAAATGTAAAACCCATATTATTTGACACCAATATTCAGATTTTTTTTTTGTATGGTAATTAAGGTTATACATATCAAATGTAATGAAGCATAAATGTTCTTCTAAAAAACTGTTGACATTACTAACCTGTAAGCAGCTATCTCAATGTCCAAGGCCATTTTCACATTGAGAAGGTCCTGATATTCTTTAAGGTAACGGCCCATTTCGCTCTTCATGGTCCTTAGCTCATTCTCCAAGTCACCGATGTTATCCTGTCCAGACAAAAATTAAAGACAAAAGTTTAGATTTGTGTGTACAACAGTGAATATAGAGTATTATTGAAGGATATAGCCTTCCTGTAGCTCAAACAGTAGAGCACGGCACTAGCAAAACCAAGATCATGGCTTAATTTCCCAGGGAAAGCAATAACTGATAAAACGTGTGCTTTAAATGCAATGTAAGTTACTATAAATTGAGGAGATGTAGTTATCATTCTGACCTGTAGCTCAGCGATCTCTGCGCTCTGTTTCTCCTCGATCTCTTGCAGCTGTCTCTCCAGAGCTTGGTTCAAGCCCTGGCATGCTTCGATCTCCAGTTCTCGAGATTTCAGCAGGCGGCGGTACTCCCCAGCCTCATCTTTAGCGGTGCGGATGTTCTCCGCGTGTTTGGCCGTGTCGTCTGTCATGGTGCTCACCTTCCCGCGGAACCACTCCTCTGCGGCCTGAATGTTCTGTTGAGCCAGGCGCTCATACTGACCTCGGATCTCTCGGAGAGCTACAGAGAGATCCGGTTTGGTCACTTCCATCTCCACCGACACCTGGGCGCTGTACTGCACCTGGGCTTGGAGCTCGGCGATCTCGCTTTCATGGAGCCTCTTGAGGAAGGCCAGCTCATCCAGTAGAGTATCGGCTCTTTTTTCGAGCTCAGACCGGGCCAACGCCGCATCATCCGCCCCCTTCCTGGCATCCATCAACCGGCCTTCGGTTTCCTCACGGCCCAGGACTTCTTCTTCATAGCGACTCTGCAAGGCCTTGAGTGCCTCTTCCAGTCGGTCCCGCCTTTCTTGAGCCGCTTGCCGCTCCCTACGGGCCTCGTCTACCGCCGCACGGAGCTCCCTCGCCTCTTGCTCGTACAGACCCCTAAGACGGGAGGGTTCGTGGTGCCTTTGGCGCAGCAGGAGCAGCTCTGCCTCCAGGGAACGGTTCTGGAGCTCCAGGCCATGCACACGCTCAATGAAGCTGGCAAAGCGGTCGTTGAGGCCCTGAAGTTGGGCTCTCTCCTGCGTCCGCACCACTTTGAACTCCGAGCTCAGCTGAGAGGCCTGGCTCAGGTCCAGCTCTGCTGATGCAGCAGAACGCTGCAGACCTGCAGAGGAGGAGAGAACCGGTGCACGGGACGGGGATGAATAGGATGAGTAGACAGATCGAGAACGACTGCTTCCTCCACCGAAGGGCGTCCCGCTGCGTGCCACCACCCGCCTCCGCTGCACAGACGGGAGATAAGGGTTGTAACTCATCGAGCTCATGGTTGTTGAAGAGAGAAGAGCAGAGATGGTTCCCGCAGTGCTGCTGCTGCTGCTGATGTTGTGGAGAGAGGTCTGTGAGGATGTAGCGGCACTGGCAGGGCTTTTTATAGCAGGCGGTGAGACTCTGACGCAGAGCTTTTTACTGACAGAATGAATAGATTACCTTCCTGTCCGGGCTGGGATGGGTTCTCAGGAGTGGAGGGGGGAAATACAGAAATGGATTAGCAATGCAATACGAGGGAGAGAGCATGAGAGAGAGAGAGAGAGAGAGAGAGAGAGAGAGAGAGAGAGAGAGAGAGAGAGAGAGAGAGAGCACAGCAAAGAGGGCAATGAGGACAAAGCTTTCAAGAGCTTGCAGAGGAAAAACACAATTCATCATGTATCGCTTCATTGTACAGATCTAACAGGGGATGCAGGCCACATGGAGCCGTTAATTTGTGCCTTTTATATTAGTGCCCAGCAGTTGTCTTTGCATTTCAACCGCTTCTAGTAGTGAGATGAGAAATCTGCATAATATATTTTTGCCATCTTAAAATGAAATTGGTGTGAAGGAAAGGTTTTTCATTGGTCTGTGCGACTGTGTATATTCAGCTGCACAGGCCACTAAAATTTCAGTCAGCAGGTGCCCTAAAGGAAAATCTTACAAACTGGATAAAAACATTAACAGAAGGACTTACACACGTAAATGCTTCTCTCTAGTGGTGGTTAATGGTATTGTGAAATAATCCAAGTCACATTTGCATCGCTGTGAAATAATGCAGAGTCATTGGAGAAACTGACAACTACACAATAACCTGAAATAATTGTAATAACAATTTGTTAAAATCACAAAAAATAGGTTCCCAAAGAACAATATTTCACACAATTTAATAGATTCTGACAGAAATGCATTTAGATTATTGGACATTTTTGAGCAACCTTCTTAAAGGGATAGTTTTAAATTTTGTTCATCTGCTTACCCCCAGGGCATCTAAGATATAGGTGACTTTGTTTCTTTAGTAGAACACAAATGAGCATGTATGCAATTACTTCTGGTAAGTGAGGTCAATGTACACGATCTGGCATAGTTTGCGCAACATAGACCTCAGACCTCACGCACCGGAAGTGATTGCGCGTTCAAGACTGTTGGAAATAGTGGTGTATTAGAGGTAAAAAATGATAAAAATACTGTTCGGTTTTTCACACAAACCGATTGGTTTGTGTCTGAAGACATCAATGTGTCGTCATGAGCCGTAAGGTTTAATTTGGATTTGTCTGTGCATGTTTTTTTTTTTACTCTCATAGATTTTGTTAGCATTCACATTCATTATACGACTGACAGACTGCAACGGTTGGAGTTAAAAATCTTCATTTGTGTTTTACTGAAGAAACAAAGACACCTATATCTTAGATGCCCTGGGGGTAAGCAGATAAACATCATATTTTCATTTTTTTGTGAACTATCCCTTTAATGCACAGTGCATTTTTCCTTTATTTATTCTTGCTTAACAGTTGACTTTGAATATCAGACAAATATCTTTGTGATTGCTAAAGTCTCTTCAACAGCCAGATGGCTAATGCAGGAGATGAAGTCATGGTGAAAAAATGAGTTTATTAAACATTCTTAGTGTCTTTGTTAAAGCTCAGAAACATTATTAACTTATTGTGCCAAGAAATGGAAATGTGGCATGACATCCATCATGTCAAATGTCGTACATATCTGAAAGAAGGCACCAGATGAAAGTATATTTATGCATCAGAAATTATGATAATAAAAAGAGCAGTTTACTGAATAATCTTAGTTGCATATATTTCAATGCTCTGACCAGTACAAATCCAACAATTGTTATTATACCAAAGGAAAAGCAATGGAAAATTAATGCTTCACAACATCGTCCTGTGACGTTAATAGCCTTGAAATAGAGGCATTCTCTTACTGTATCTCTTACTCATAAAGACCAACATCCCTTCAAACCACACAATCGTAAACACAATACAAAGGAAATACAGTGATACAAAACATAAAAACATAAAATGGCAAATGATATTAATTGTAAAAAAAAAAAAAAAAAAAAAAAAAAAAAATATGAATAAAATATTGAAGGATAAAATCAAATGAAAACTGCATAAATGACTGGTTATAAAATTAAATCACATAAAAACATAAAAAAAAAGAAAAAAAAAAGAAAATAAAACTTGATTGCTCTGTTAAAGTAACACGCAAGTATTGTTGCTACTGAGAATCCTTAGGTCCTTCAACGCCACGCAAAGCCTGAAATGCAAGCCTGCAATAATGGTCTACTACAGCACTGTGCCACCAAAGTGTGGACTCACAAGACTAATGCATAAAGAATTCACAACATTATTTCATAATAGAGAAATGCACTTATTGTTTTGTTTTTGTATTTCAGGAGCTCAGGTTTTGCTCAGGTTTTCAACAACAAGGACAGTATTCACTTGATTTGTTAAATATTCATGTTTAAATTAATACATAAAATGTCTCAGGGATTAAAGGTGCAGTAAGCGATTTCTGAGAAACACTGTTGATATTTGAAATCGACACTCAAACAAACACACCCTCCCTTCATTGCTTCGCCCCCAAAATAATGAACACTATTCAACACAGGCAACCTCTAACAGCTGGTGCATCAGGCAGCTTGCACAAGTACATATGAATCAGCTGTGATTCAACAACAGCATACAAAACCATATCTTGGTTCTGTGAAGCAGAGCAAAACCAAGCAAAAACCAATGTGTCTAAAACCCTTCTTCTTCCAATTATATTACTTTTTGGTAATATCTCCGCTATCCCTCGTTCTACAAATGTCCCACTTGCTCACTCTCTCTCTCTCCTGCCCCATCATAAGCGGATACGCCCCCTATTGCTGATTGGCTAAAAGAGTGTTTTGCTGCTCTGTGAATCTGTCCGATCCACTTAGTTTTTTCTCCTATTCACACAGCCAGGACTATATACAAACAGTTTTTTCAGCTCACACACATAACAGACATCTAGCAAATATTCAGTGTATAAAATCAGTGTTGATTTAAATTTTCAACACATTTCTCAGAAATCGCTTACTGAACCTTGAATTAAATTGTATTGTATTGTATAAATATGACATTGGTGAAACAAGTCATTTTGCATCATAGTAATTGATACATAGCACAATATAGTAATCCAATCTGATATTTACTTCATCTATGAGTCACAGAAGTGAAAGAACAGAAGCTAATTAACTATATTATACAGGAGGTCACTATGAAACATACTGTAAATCTTTCAGAACTCAAAACTTCCTCCCTAGTCACAAAAAGAGCATATTATGGTGATAAGAAAATAAATAGATGTAAAAGAAAATGTATCATACATCTATAATTTATTTTGGCAGGAACAATTACTTTTTTAATGTAAAGTCAAGTTAAATTCTGAAACACAAGATAAATAATATATTATTTGTCTGAAAACAGGACGAAAATATCTTTGCTCTTTGCTACTATAAGGCTGTTTCACATGGGACGCGGCAGGCAAGCGGAGGAATCATCACAGTTGCTGCTTTCTCTCATAGTAAAGCGTCGCCATAGTTACAATCAACATGGTCACATATGTATTTACTAAAAACTAAGTAAATAAAACATAACAAAAATGTTGTGTTAGTGTTATTTGTTATTTACCATCTCATGGGAACATGACTAGTGTAGTTAACTATGACATTTTGCACATACTTGTATTTTTACTTATAAAACCAACTTTATTTATATCTCTGTATGAGATTTTTGATGTCATACAACTCTTCTCCTCCATGTTTTAATACTACAATGAGCTCAGTGAAATGTTCTATGATTGGTTGTTAATAATCTCTAATTTATAATAATCTGAAACAAGTAATTTTGCATCATAGTAATTGATATACCACGATATAGTAATCCAATCTGATATTTACTTCATCTATGAATCACAGAAGTGAAAGAACAGAAGCTAATTAACTTGACTGATGTCTTTTAGTGTTGAAGGGAGCATTCGCTCAAACAATTAAATGATAAACATGCACCTACATCCTGTTACATACAAGTGTGTTCATTATGAAACATACTGTAACTTTCAGAACACAAAACATCCTCCCTAGTCCAAAAAGAGCATTTATTGAAACTAAACTGCAAAGATGGCTCATTCTGAACCTCTGCAGTCTGCACTAATGTTAGCAGTCCCACAGATGTATATGGGAATGCTAACAGCTAGCCTTTTTAGGTACAAAAAAAACTCAAATCTAACATGTTCACCAACCCATTTAACGCTACACCTCTGCAGACTGGGTGTTCTTTTACAAACTCATAGATATTTAGATTACATCAAACACAGCTAAAGCATTCAACAAAATTACCATTACAATTTTGGGAGAAAATAACCATTAATTTGAATGCAGGTATATGTGAAAGTATATTTCCTTGCCAGTTAATAGTTGACAGTGCTAAGTTAATATAATGACTTTTATGAATGAAGAAGGCAAGTTCTATCATAAGCCTCACTTACACTGAAAAAAGTGACAATGACTGTTTTGAAAGATGTCTTGCATCATGCTAAACCAGTGTCTGTAACACCTGGTCAAGTTTGACAGTGGATGGTTAGTGAATAAGACATCATAAACTCTAAAATGATGCTACAGTTTAGTAATGTACAATGTAGTTTAGATGAAAACAGATAGCTGTGTTTGATGTCTCTTTTTTAATGCTGGCATGAAATAGAAGTTGCGATAGTCTTTTCTTCCTTATTGTGATGTATATCTGAGTGAATCTGTTTCTGGAACAAGAAAAATATGTAGTGCGGGACATGATTTTGTCAATCAGGAATTATTTGGATATTGTTGTTTGCTATTAGTTGATGCCATGTGAGTGGGAGAAGAGAAGAGATGTTGCTGCAAGAGGGAAGGGAAGTTATTTTGATCAAATATTACGATGACACGTGAATAAAAAAAATCTGCAAATCTGCATGACTTAAAAACCAGAAGGCTGTTCACCCTGACAGAAACACTGAATCATAAACTGCAAACCCAGCATAGAGCGGTTTAGTGAACGTGGTGTTGAACGTGTGTATGTGTGTGAGCGTGTGTGTGTTAGAGACGCTGTAGAAGGACAGTGTGCCGGCCGGCCTGTCTAGATACACTGCTACTCTGTTTGAAGGGCCTGACTGGACATGTATGTCTGTGTTCTTGTTATTGTGCCAGGCACTATATCTATCAGTAGTACAGAAAAGACTCCAGGACTTTTTATTCCACCCAAATCTACAGTCAATCCCACCTTTCTTTCTGATTTCTTTATATGTTACTGCAACATAAGCCGACCCACTCAATTCAACTTCCCAGTAACAGCGTTCAGACAGAGTTTCTCTACACAGAACCTGCTCATGGTGCACAAATCTCTCCGGATGATGGGGATATGACTGGTCATCCTCCTTACGCGACACCCTTCTGTTCCCTTCGGACAGCGTGAGACAAGTGTTTGCTGTGTCTGGATCCAGCGTGAGATCACAGGCATCTGTACACAACAAGAGAGATTACAACAACAGACACAGTTCATTTCAGTTCATAGTTCATAGTATTGCACGGTTTTCTGGAATATTTTTGTCTGAATGCACGTTTGTGTGTGTGTGTATATATCATACATACATAGGGGAAACTCACCATTGGTTGTTGCATTAAGACTCTCATGCAACGTTGATGGACCAACAGCGAGAGATGTATGCAAATGCCAGTGATGTAACAGCAAATGGCGAGTTTTCCCAATTTATGTATGAATTTAAATGAACCATATTTAAGCTCTGTTACACATACATACATACATACATGCATGCATGCATGCATAAAACCTACATTTTTGCAGTCCTGGTGTGATCCTGAAATCTCCACAATGGTCTACACTAAAAAGTGAAAAAGAAATGTAGGAATGAAGTAGGAATAGGCAGTGCAGGTCTAGTACTTTCAGGACAAATTGTACTTTTCAAACAGTGTTTTTTTTTTTTTTTTTTTTTTTTTTTTTTTTTTTTTACTTTAACATTTTTAGCAGACTTTATTTATATCAAATAAGATCATTAAAAAAGGCTGTAGGTCATTACAAACTAAAACTGGAACATTTATCAGGGCAATACAGCAAACACTCTATATTACCAAAAGTTTTGGGACGCCTGCCTTTACATGCACATGAACTTTAATGACATCCCTTTCTTATTCCTAAGGGTTTAATATGGAGTTGGCCCACCCTTTGCTGCTATAACAGCTTCAACTCTTCTGGGAAGGCTTTCCATTCTTCTAGAAGTGCATTTGTGAGGTCAGGCACTGATGTTGGACGAGAAGGCCTGGCTCACAGTCTCCGCTCTAATTCATCCCAAAGGTGTTCTATCGGGTTGAGGTCAGGACTCTGTGCAGGCCAGTCAAGTTCCTCCACACCAAACTCGCTCATCCATGTCTTTATGGACTGACGCTTTGTGCACTGGTGCGCAGTCATGTTGGAACAGGAAGGGGCCATCCCCAAACTGTTCCCACAAAGTTGGGAGCATGAAATTGTCCAAAATGTCTTGGTATGCTGAAGCATTAAGAGTTCCTTTCACTGGAACTAAGGGGCCAATCCCAACCCCTGAAAAACAACCCCACACCATAAATCCCCCCTCCACCAACTTTACAGTTGGCACAATGCAGTCAGGCAAGAACCGTTCTCTTGGAAACCGCCAAACCCAGATTCGTCCATCGGATTGGCAGACAGAGAAGCGTGATTGGTCCCTCCAGAGAACATCTCCACTGCTCTAGAGTCCAGTGGTGGCGTGCTTTACACCACTGTATCCCATGCTTTGCATTGCACTTGGTGATGTAAGGCTTGGATGAGCTGCTCGGCCATGGAAACCCAGTTCATGAAGCTCTCTACGCACTGTTCTTGAGCTAATCTGAAGGCTACATGAAGTTTGGAGTTCTGTAGCTATTGACTCTGTAGAAAGTTGGCAACTTCTGCGCACTGTGTGCCTCAGCATGTGCTGACCCTGCTCTGTGATTTTACATCATCTATCACTTCGTGGCTGAGTTGCTGTTGTTCCCAATTGCTTCCACTTTGTTATAATACCACTAACAGTTGACCGTGGAATATTTAGTGGTGAGGAAATTTCAAGAATGGACCCATTGCACAGATGGCAACCTATCACGGTACCACGCTTGAATTCACTGAGCTCCTGAGAGCGACCCATTCTTTCACAAATGTTTGTAGAAGCGTCTGCATGTCTAGTGCTTGATCTTATACACCTGTGGCCATGGAAGCGATTGGAACACCTGAATTCAATGATTTGGAGGGGTGTCCTAATACTTTTGGCAATATAGTGTATTTTCAAAGCTAAATCCGATTGGGATTCCAGTTTTAAAAGGCTTCAAAAATCACATACAGTAAATAAAATTTAAGTGTTGTGAAATCCAACATACTTAAATTTCACCAGTTTGCAGTCTGAATTCTGTAGCAGAGCAGAAATCATCTTGAATTTTATGTGATTGTAGCTGAGATCCAACTCTCTCAAGTGTGAAGGGTTTGAACTGAGAGCTGAAACCAGATAACAACAGCCTTTCTCTGTCACCATACAGCCAGACAATCTACAAAGAGAGTAATTATGTCAGGTGAAACAAAGGACTCAGGAACAAAAGCAGTCAGCTGTGCAGTGGACGCTGATCTGGAACAAACATAAACATGTCTATAAGTTGTCGGTGAGAGATCCAGACTCGGTACTGGACAGGCAGATAAAGCAACTCAGTCCCCAGTTGGCAGACTCAGTATCGCTGAGAGCAGAGAGGATGGTGGCCACGAGCAGCAGGGTGGGCAGAGAACAGGTATGACGAGCACAGCCAGACAGGACAGGACAGGACACGACTACGAGACTTGACTTTAGCAGAGTTACTAGTAATAATGTGAGGAACACAGACACGGGCAAGCGAACCAATAATAATCTGGCAAAGAAGCTGAGAGAACAGCAGAGTAAAGTAGCAGAGAGAATCAGGGTAGAGAAGGAACAGGTGTGGTGGAAATCGGCACGAACAGCTGAGTGAATGTAGTAGGAAAGAGAGGAGAGAGAGAGGGAGAGAGAGGGAGAGAGAGGAGAGAGAGAGAGAGAGAGAGAGAGAGAGAGAGAGAGAGAGAGAGAGAGAGAGAGGAGAGAGAGAGAGAGAGAGAGAGGAGAGAGAGGAGGAGAGAGAGAGGAGAGAGAGAGAGAGAGAGAGAGAGAGAGAGAGAGAGAGAGAGAGAGCTGCATCCAAAATCTCACCTCATGAAACTGATATCTACAGCAATATCATGTGAATATCTAATTACAACAATCAGAAGTGGAAAACCTTGGTCAAAAACGTACTTTTACACACAAACTTTCAGATGCCATCTTACTTTTCTAGCTCAACTGTCACTGAATGGAACGCATAGGATTGTGGGATATCAAAGGCAGCGAAGGATGAATCTATGCTGCTTTCAAAAATCCATCAGATGAAGGTCTCTCAGGAGGCAGGAAGTGAAGCTAACATTGGATTCGGACGTGCCTTGATGCCTTCCTACCGTGAAATGCGCCCTCCGAAGGCAGCATTTTCCAGTTGTCGGACACAGCCAGAGAATCAAACCCTACTCATGACAAATTAAAATGAGGTTGGGGTTTCTTGTTGTATTAGATATATACTGATTATATTATGCTGGTAAGAAAAGAAAAAGTATAAATATATAAAAGAAAAAATATCATGCATCACTCATTTATTTTGGCAGGAACAATAACATTTTAGTTTCAAGCAGCCAGGTGTGACCAGCGACCACGAACATGCTACAAAATGTTTGAGTTTATGCTGTGTTCAAACGTCATGTCATAATGACCATAAATAAAGCTCTGTATCCTTAAACCTGCAGTGGTCAGGTGGTACAGCTTTTTTGAGTTACTACAAGTAATTACAAGTTTTAAAAATACATGAAGGCTTTTACAGTTCAGAATCGTTCGTAATTACAATATGGTGTAAATGCACCTTTAGCTCTAACCCAAATTATACACACCTGAACCAGCTAATCAGGGACTTACTAAGCATAGTAGAAACTTCCAGGCAGATGAGTTGGAGCTGGTTGGAGCTAAACTGTGCAGGACAGTGGCCCTATAGGAGCTGAGTTTGAGACCACTGCCCTATGGCCTTGTGGACTTACAATGGTCATCGTGTGCACAAGACTACAGGTGCACACAATATTTGCCATTTGGGACTAGGGAGTTTTCAACACTCTGATATGAGCACAGTGAAATGTTCTATGATTGGTTGTTAATAATCTGTTCAATGGTTGGTTAAAGCTGATGTGGCTGCGGCTCACAAAAAGATAAAATATTATTTATTTTCAGCAGCCACAAAGAAAGCAGTTTTGGGTGCACAAACACCACTTGCGCACTTACTCTGCACCAGCGAATCCCCTGTGTTTTTCCACTGCCCATGTCTGAACTAGACACTCGCGACTGCCGCGTCCCGTGTGAACGGGCCTTTACTCACCTCAGAACCTCCAGTCGGCAGTTTGGACTCTTCAGTCCAGCACAGAGAAGCTCCACACCAGCGTCCTGCAGGTCATTGTTACTCAGGTCCAGCTCTATCAGCAGCAAATCTGATGATTGTAGAGCCGAGGCAAGGATTTCACAGCACTGATCTGTGATATTACAGCCCGCAAGACTTAAAGAGAATAAAACATTTCAATGACAATGATTGCCATTTTTATATGTTGAAGTCATTCAAATGATTAGTTGGTAGGTTTTGGCAAATAACCTCTAGGCTGAAGTAAATAGAGTCTATTAGCATGAAGAAACAATAACATAAAATTATATTTTACAACTGAAAAATGAGAAATGCATAGGCCTACATAAATGTATATGTATTGTATAAATGAATGTATGTATTGGTAATCTGGTATATATAACTTGATATGAGGAAAATAAATAAGAATTTTTTGTAAACTGATCTTCAGCTTATACAAGACAAAAGTTATCAAGTGTATTTTTGATATTCCAATACTAAAAAAAATTGTTACATGTAGATACTCACAGAGCTTTCCTGCAGTTCATCACAGCCGGTACCAGTCTCCTTCTGCCCTCATCGGATGTGTTGTATTTCTTGAGGTCCAGCTCCTCCAGCACCTCGTCTGACATCTGGAGCATGTAGGCAATAGTTGAGCAGTGAGCAGGAGAGAGTTTTTGCTCTGAAAAAGACTCTGAGTCTTTGTTTGATTTCAGAAACAGCACAATCTCTTTGGACAGAGTCTGATCGTTCATCTCCAGTAGACAGAGAAGAAGATTGATGGATCTGTCAGCCGAGAGACCCTGCTCATGTTTGAGTTTGTCTTTAATGTAAGCTGTACTTGTCCTGATGCTCTCTGCGCTCTTCTCCGTGTGTGTCAGCAAACCCTCTAAGAGTCTCTGATTGGACTCCAGCGAGATGCCCAGCAGGAATCGAAGAAAGAGATCCAGGTGTCCATTTTCACTCCGAAGAGCCAAATCTATCACTCCTTTATGGAAATTTAGGAGCAAATCAAAAACTTTCAGAGCATCTGAAGTGTCATTTATGAAGCTGTAAAAAACATAAAATGCTGCAAGAAACTCCTGAAAGCTCAAATGAATGAAGCAGTATATTTTCTTCTGATGAACCACAGGTTCCTCATTAAAGATCCCAGAATACACTGTGGTGTCAGTGGCATCTATGCCGCTCTCTCTCAGGTCCTCCTCGTAGAACATCACATTTCCCTTCATCAGCTGCTTGAAAGCCAGTTCAGCTAGTTTCACAATCACATCTCTGTTGGACTGTAGGAGTTTCTCCGGATCTCTCTGATCTGTCTCCTCATACTTCTGGTTCTTTATATTTGTCTGGATGAGCAAGAAGTGGATGTGCATCTCAGTCAGAGTTTGAGGGATTTCTGCACTGTCATCTTGTTTCAGGAGGTTTTGAAGCACGGTGGCTGAGATCCAGCAGAAGACGGGTATGTGACACATGATGTGGAGGCTTCTTGATCTTCTAATGTGTGAGATGATTATTCTGGCTTGATGCTCATCACTGATTCTCTTCCTGAAATATTCGTTCTTCTGAGAATCACTGAATCCATGAATTTCTGTCACACGATTAACATATTTTGAGGGGATCTGATTGGCTGCTGCTGGTCTGGAAGTGATCCAGATGAGAGCATTGGGAAGCAGGTCTCCTCTGATGAGGTTTGACATCAACACACCCACCGATGAAGAC
This sequence comes from Paracanthobrama guichenoti, assembly GCA_018749465.1. Lineage (NCBI taxonomy): Eukaryota > Metazoa > Chordata > Actinopteri > Cypriniformes > Gobionidae > Paracanthobrama > Paracanthobrama guichenoti. The sequence goes on along the minus strand of CM031950.1, from coordinate 3,935,532 downwards.
TTGTTCATATCAGAAACGATCTCATTATCTGAAAACATCAGTGAAATTATGCTTTCATCCAGACCATCAAAGATGAACACAACTTTATACTCTTCAAAGACCTTTGAGTCCATTTCTCGAAGTTCATGATGAAAGTCCAGCAGAAGTCTGTGAAGACTGTACTGGTGATCTTTAATCAAGTTCAGCTCTCGAAATGGAAGCACAAACATGAAATCTACATCTTGATTGGCTTTTCCCTCTGCCCAGTCCAGAATGAACTTCTGCACAGAGACCGTTTTTCCAATCCCAGAAATACCATTAGTAAGAACAGTCTTGATTTTGTCTTTTCTCTGCTTCTCACATCCTCTCAGCGGTTTAAAGATGTCACTGCAGTTAATTGGAGTCTCTTGGAGCGTCTTGCAATTTTTCTCCAGCTGTAAGATCTCATGCTCTTTATTCATTCCTTCACTCTGTCCCTCTATGAATAAGAGCTGCGTGTAAATCCGGTTCAGGGGGGTTTTATTCCCTTGTAATCGAATTCCCTCAAATAAGCTCTCATACTTGCTCTTCATGCTTATTTTGTGTTTCTCCTTGAGCACATCAACAGATGTAGTGTAGCTGGAATTCAGACGAGAAAAATAATGAATTAAAAAAATTATTAAAATGACCCAATGCACATTACTACAGTAGGGTGGGGTTATACTAATATTATAACCCTTATAAATTAAAACAATGAGATGTAGTCTTTAAATATCACAATTATTTAAAAAAAATAACATAACATACATAAATTATTGGCAGTCATAATTTAACTTACAGTACGCATTAAATGCACGATTATTAGATATAATACATCAATTCTGATTTGAAGCTTTCAGTGTTTGATTGCGGACGATATTGAAATGCATCCTCCGAAGGCAGCATTTTCAGCAAGAATCAAACCCGATTCATGACAAAATAAAATGAGGTTGGGGTAGATATATACTGATTATATTATGCTGATAAGAAAAGAAAAAGGATAAATATATAAAAGAAAAACATTTTCATGCACATGAAGGCTTTTACAGTTCAGAATTGACGATGTAAGCACACATTGCAGTTTTGTCATCTGCCACTTTAAACTGATTATATAGATTGAAGAATTCTGATTGGCTGTCAATGTTTTTATTGTTTATCAACGTTTATGTTGTGCAGCATCTTATTTGACAAAAAGCATATTTGGTGTAAATGAACTTTTATAGTTCCATTTCACTACATTTTAAAAGCTTGAATAAAATTGTCAAAGTTTATATAAATTTGTATTAAATGATAAAACAGAATCCTAAATTAAAAGATAGTTACTGTGTGGAGTTTAATTGTGAACAAACAAGTTTAAATGTTTACATTCATTCTCAAGGTTTAACATATGTAGAAAGCATTTTCTTCCTCATTACTGGTAATATTGTGATAAATATCCATATTGTATGATATGGGAAAACATTTGTGTGATATTTTTGATACCTGCCGGGAGAGTTTTGTCCTATCATACCTGCCGGGAGAGTCTTTTAGTTTTCACAGAAGCAGCACTAGTCTTACCTGGGGTCAAAGGGCAGCGATCCATCACTGAAGTTAAGAGGTTCAAACATGGAGTCTGAACTCCTTAAAGACACACAGCTGGGTGATGGAGATGCTCTCTTCTCCTTTCCATCACTGAATCCAGGAGGATCAAACATGGAGTCTGAACTCCTTAAAGACACACAGCTGGGTGATGGAGATGCTCTCTTCTCCTTTCCATCACTGAATCCAGGAGGATCAAACATGGAGTCTGAACTCCTTCTAGACACACAGATGGGTGGTGGAGATGCTGTTCTCCCTCTCTTCTCCTTTCCGTCCATAGCTTTCAAAAGGTTAGAATATGTCAACCACACAAAGTCAAAATAAATGAATTCTATATAAGCTGTTTTATTTTCTATCCATTTCCTACAGAGCTAGAAAATTGTTCAACCCTGATACTAAAATGTAGAACATATCTAAATACTGTATAGCTTTAAACCCTGATTTGTGTGATTTTTAGAATACACAAATTAATAATAAATAAACACCTAAATTAACCCTTTCATGCATAGAGGTCACTACAGTGGACAGCTATTCAAAAAGTATTTTATTGCATATACCTGGGTTTTGATGGCATAGTTGCACATCAACCTCTACAGTGGACCCTCATGCATCATCCTATATTTATGTCAGGTACGATTGACTATTATATAGCATATAGTTTGGATTGGCGGTATGGTTCTGTTCTGGGCAAGAACTCCCTGCGCATCCATGCAGCCTAGCATGGTTAAGAGCAGGGAGAGCAGCGATAACCCCCTGTAGGGTAACAGAACAAAACTAACATAATGTATTGCAGATATCATTAATGTCAATATTGAATGTACAATATAATTATAGAATTTAGCCTGATTCAAGGGGAATTAAAGTACCAAATCCTGACTGATGAGAGGAGGAGCTGGGGATGGAGGATGGTAAATGAGCTCTGGAGAAACGCACTAGCAACTGATAGTAGGAGCTTATATATGTATGCTGTGATAGACGTCATATTCCTATAGGTAGACGTGATCAGCTGACAGTCAGCTGATGCGAGCTTGACTGACGTGACCTGCCAGAACTGACGTGCTTGATATGCTTGATATGCAATATGCTTGATATTGCCACCAAGTGGCAAACCTTTGATTTTCCAAACCAAGATGGCCGACGGCCAGTCAGAAATACCAAGTTGCTCAGGAATATCCATCCATTCCTTCCATCCTAGGAGACTCTTGCAGGTTAAAAAAAAAAAAATGTTGTAGCATCAAGCAACATCATATCACAGTTACATTTTCCAAGTATTGATTTTAGATTGGGAGAAAATTCTGATTATTCATCTGTCCACTATATTGGACACCATGCATCAATAGCTATATTTCAGCTACAATTTATACAATTACTGTGACTGTTTTTGAAGATACTTCATCTGCAGAAAATAATTGTGCTATAAATGTTTTTGTGCTATTAGAATGTAATTTGCATTAACATCAAAAAAGTAATGTGATTAAGTAGTGCATGTTGCTTGTAATTCATTACTCTACTCATAACATCACGAAGTAATCTGATTAAGAAGTGCATGCTTGTAATGTATTACTTTACACGTTAGCTCAAAAAGAAATCTGATTACGTAATGCATGATGCTTGTAATTCATTACTTTACTTGTTAGATCAAAACGTAATCTGATTGCGTTGTGCATGTTACTGAAAACGCCTGATCGCTGGGTTGTCTCAGAGGAGAGCTATGGTAGAAATGTGTCCATCTTGAACATAATCAGAATTATCAGCCAATAAGGGTAAATGGACATACTCTGGTACAATGGAGGGAGCATCAGTTGGGTTTCCACAGTTGTACCTTGACAGGATGTAGAAATCTTTGATGGAACCACAAGTTCAACTTGTATGAAGTTCGATTGCGTTAGCAATATTTTGCATTTATATTTTATTTTGAATATATTTTATAGTTTTCACTATATATTTTAATAGTTTAAATGCATAGACAAAAAAATGCATCTGAAAATCTGTAAAAAATAAATAAATGACATTTCAAATCTTGTTTTCCATGCCCTAAGAATAATTAAAAAAATCCTGATTGAGGTTATCATAATTCATGCATGAAAGGGTTAAATATAAAATTTAAATAATTAAAAACATAAATAAATATTAAAGCTGCGAGCAGCAATGACGGGCCCAAGCCGGTGGCACCGCCACCCCGGTGGCTTCGGGGAAACTGTGCACGACAGGCAATATGCATTTAAACAGGAGAATATTTTTTTACAAATATTTTAAATATGCCTCATTTACCGCAGCAGCTGGTGCCACTATGACCACAAGCCACACCCATGATGTCATTGAAATATAGATTAATTTTATTGTCATAGGATATAATAGGTCACTTTCAAATATTTGCAAAGTTATCTTTTCGCATCTAAACTCTATTGTTGCGTATGTGTAAACATGGGTACGCACAACACATATTATATGTTAAAATATCTTAAGATCAATCATCATTACGTAAAGTACATTAGGCAAGTTGTTTATTTATTTATTTATTGTAGTGAAAATAATGTTTTAATAAAATGACTGTCAAAGTCATTTGAATTCCCCTCATTAACTGCAGCAGTCGGTGCTGCTATGAGCACAAACCACAACATCTATGAGATCAATTCAATTTAGATGAGTTTCATGTCAGATGATGTCATAGGTCAATTTCAAATGAGTGCAGAATACCGTCCGAATGCTGATGTTGTATTATCCTAACATTTCTCTTCATGTGTTTTTGACCTACCTTAGCTACTGTTTGTTCACCAATCTCATGCACCAAAAAGCGTGCTTTCATTTAAATATGGGAGGTATCTAATAAAAAGTGTTAATTACAAAATTAATAAATGGAGCCAAATCACAGAAACCGCAACAATGATTTTAATATCAGTGTCAGGTAAGAGTAAGATGCGTGTCTAAATTTTATGGAAGTTTATTATAAACAGCCACTTTTATAAAATCATGTGAAATTTACTTTTTTAATAAATTTGAATTCTATCAGTAAATAATTCATTTAAAGACATGCATCATACGTGATCTTTGCAAACACAGCACATGACCTTCTGTAAAGCCCATGTATCTTGTATAGAAAACACACACACACACACACACACAGAAAGAGAATGCAAAGACAGAGAGGCATGCTTTAGCTGTCAGCCACCCATCCCCCCCTACACACACACACACACACACACACACAGTACCCCTAAACCTACCCATTTAATTCAATACTAAGTCAACGGTGACATCTTTTGGACAATGAAGGGAGGGCAGACAAAATAAGATTCAGATGAAATGTTAAATAAAATAAATATATTGATCTGAAAAATAGTACATCCATTTTAAATTCACCCAGGTTCAATTACCGAACATACAATCTTAATTTAATTTAAATCAAACAATGATTTTACAAGAAATTAGACATTTTCTGTTTCCCTTTTTGTCCTTCATTTAATCCTCGCCATAGCAGCACCGTTTGAGATATCCTATAATCGTTCGCTCTATAGCATCTTCAGTGTCTTTGTTTCATGTTGACCGAGTTTGGTGTCGATTCCATGCATCTCCTACGAATAGTTTATAATAACTCAGAGCCGGATTTATCCAAAATTACAAATTCAAACCAAAATATCTGACTTCCTGTTGGTCAGAGCTAATGACTGTAAATTAGAAAGATGTCCGGCTTGATGAGAACAATATATATACAGAGTTTGGTGACTGTAGATAAAACTAACCCCCCCCCCACTTTTGTCAAAAGGTGGCGCTGCTGAGCTCCTCCACCACGCCCGTTTCTAAGACTTTGGCCATATCTACTGGAAGGCATCACTGATGTGTGTGTTGAGTTTCATGCCATTTCAAGCATGCTAAGAGTCTCAAAAACACCCTAAAAGATTATTCAACTTTGACACGTTGCCATGGCAACAGTATTTAAAATATCAGGAATCCATTCATATGTCTATATCTGCCATGTTTTGACATTATACTGATGAAGTTTGAAGTAAATCGGGTGAAAATAAGACGGTGATTCAAAGCATTTTTGAAAGTGACACACTATCTGCTGCCAGTTGGTGGCGCTATAACTTTGACTCACAAAAGTCATATCCATGTGATCGGACTCTTACAACGAACACACAGCTGAAGTTTCATCCAAATCGGTCAATGTATGCAGAAGTTATAACACACTTCCTGTTTCCCATTTCTCGCCATAAATTCGTCTCCTGCCACGGCCAAACCGTTCGAGATATCAAAAATCCGCTCGCAATTTAGCATCCTCAATGCCTTGACTTCATGCTGACCGAGTTTGGTGCTGATCGGGTTAATCGCCTAGGAGGAGTATTTCAAATTCCACAGTATGCGTTTTAAAACGACCCATAATCGCTCACTTCCTGTCGGGCTGGCGCAGAACTTAGAGCGCGGATGTTGTTCGGCCCGATGAGCTCTATATGTGTACCGAGTTTCATACTAATACATGCAAGCGTTTTTGATTTATGGACAGTTTTATTTATTTTTTCAAGGGGGCGCTGTCGAGCCCCCCTGCCACGCCCGGGTACCAAACCCAGCCCAAACCCTGATGGCCGCGCGTTCCGACGAGTGTGCAAAGTTTCAAGAGTTTTCGAGCATGTTAATTACAAAAAGGCCAAAAAGGAAAAAGAATAATAATAATAATAATAATAATAATAATAATAATAATAATAATAATAATCCTTAGAAGAACAATAGGGCCTTCGCCCTTTCAGGGCTTGGGCCCTAATAAACAGTGTTGCCATGTCCACTTATTAGCATCTTTGGGCTTGTTATTGTTATGTATATTAATAGATGAAGTGACAACAACTTAGTTTAGCTGGAGTGTACATGGCCTTTGGGTCAGTGTCATAGTTCTTTGAACGGAGAAAATGCTTGCACAATAGCACCCCTGGTAGAAACAGCCTTTCTCTCTCGCTAGCTTGATTTCCAGGATGTGAGATATGAGAGAGGTGAGAGGTGGCGGGTGGGTCATGATTCTCCACCTACATCATTTGTTTACAAAGCCATGGGAACAGGATTTTCTTGTTGCGTACTAAAAATACACTCTGAAAAGGTTTAACAAAGCGTAAAAGTTAAAGCACGTAAAACAGAAACAAACATTTGGCGATTACAGACATTTTCCGATTAATCTGATTGCAGGTTAGATGGAGATAACGTTACAGCGTCAATATATCGCTTCAGTTGATATAGTCACAAACTATGTAATTTCAGTTTCTGACTGAACGAACTTACTATGAATGTGAAATGCTGTTACTCCGGTGATTTTCACGTTTTCATCATCAGTCCTGTCCAACTAAACGTCGATGATAAACTGCTGTCAGGTTGTATCCATAGATAGTAAAAGAAAGGTTGCATCGTCGTTAAGTGAATTCGAAAGTGGGCGGGGCGAAGCCTGACCTGTACATGGCCAAATCGAATTTAAATAGATCAGTGGTGTAGACGCAGTTTAGATGCGTGTTGCCTGCCATGCACGTCTGTCTGAATTATGTTAAGTTGCTCATTTTAGTTTTAGAAACGTGTTTCAGTAATCAAAACTCCCATAACTATGCACCCACCAGACACCCTCTCACAAGAGCCATCAGTTTAATTAAAGAGTCTTCATTAAAGTATCATTTTGAGACCAGGCCAGGAAGGCATTTAATTCATTTAAGTAAGATTTGATACTTCAAAGTGAAGATGACAACAACTTACAGCCTTATATTTTAAAGACTTACAAACACACAGTACAATGACACATTTCTTCAATACTCCAGCTAATGTGTTAAGGCACATTAAGTATATAATATAAATGATAATGCAAACAATGGAGACTGATTCCAATCAGCAACTCTGAATCACTTACAGTCAACTTAAAAATAGACACAAATAAGTACAAAGCACATACAGCAATGATGCTGCATAATATTAAAGATTGTAAACAATTGTCACTTTACATACTGAAAGATAGACTACAATATGAACAGAAAATTACCTGGTAATGTGTAAAACAGTGAGGTTAGTGGCATTTTGGCACAGAGAACACCAAGAACACACCATTTGAATGACACTTACATTTTTGTTAGTTTCCCACTCTCAGGTCAACAGAAAATTATCTTTCTGCATGCTGATTCAAATGAAACAAGCACTGCATCACTTTTATCTGAATTTCACTGGATGCGGAGGTCATTAAGGGGTCCATATTTACAACCACACACACACAGTCTGTGTTGATCCGTCTCTCAGCGTGGAGAACGTCGAGGTTTGAATCTGTCCCAGCCAGGTCTGTTGGTCCAGTTGTTCTCTGGGAGCAGCATGTCCTTCAGTCTGTCTGGCAGGGGCAGGGCTTTCACCTTCTCCTCAAAGGGCCAGGGCTGCAGACAGCGACGGATCAGTCTCCGGCAAAGGCATCTCAGTGGCCACGGCTGGCTCTCTTGGTCCTCTAGTTTGCTGTAGAGCTCCAGCAGGGGCTGATGGGTAGAGACTTGGTCCAGAACGGGCAGTTGTGAGCGGGGGAAGAGAGGAGGAACGACAGGAGAGCAGATCCTGGCCAGATCCAGCAGCACTTCAGCTTTGGCTAAAATATCAGCCACCTCTGCAGCATCTAAAGGCTCACGGAGAGCTTCAGCGAGACGCGTGAATATCAATTGTTGACCCGTCCAGTAGGAGGCGCTGTGGTGAGAGCAGACGAAGGAAGCGCCGTGCTGGAGTAGGAGGGCGGTCAGGGGAAATAGCAAGTCGAAGTTCTCCAGAATGGTGTAGGTTAGTGAATGTTCCCACTCTTCCCCGTCGGCAGCATTCAAGCAGCAGCTGGGATCGGCACCGTGGCTGATCAGAAGATGTGCCACGTGGGTACAAAAACGGCCAATCTCCTTCGCATCCTCCATGCTGCTGTCCAGAGCCTCCTTCACCAGGAAGATCAGAGAGGACATGGGGGTCTCGCCATCATGTGTGGTGGCGTTCACATCTGCACCTGTGCAGGACAGATATTAGCGTTTAAAAACACAAGAAATAAAAATAAGTGGTTTTCTTTTTTTACTTTTTAAATGGCTGTAATAAAAAATAAAGTATTTAAAGCAAAAAATAAAACAAAATAAAAAAAAAATATTACACATATGAGCAAATCAATTACCGAGATATATATATATATAGCTTTCGGCGGTGGACAGGGGTCAGCATGGGCACCCTGACTGGTCTGCGGCTATGCAGCCCCATACACAACAAACTGAGATGCACTGTGTATTCTGACACCTTTCTATCAGAACCAGTATTAACTTCTTGAGTAATTTAAGCTCCAGTAGCTCGTCTGTTTGATGTCCATTTTTCCTGCTTCTAACACATCGACTTTGAGGACAAAATGTTCACTTGCTGCCTAATATATCCCACCCACTAACAGGAGCTGTGATGAAGAGATCATCAGTGTTATTCACTTCACCTGCCTGATCAGTGTGTATATATATATATATATATATATATATATATATGTGTGTGTGTGTGTGTGTGTGTATGTATATATATATATATATATATATATATATATATATATATATATATATATATATATATATATATATATATATATATATATATATATATACACATATATATATATACATACACATATATATATATATATACACACATATATATACATACACACATATATATACATACACACACACACACACACACACACACACACTCACCTAAAGGATTATTAGGAACACCTGTTCAATTTCTCATTAATGCAATTATCTAATCAACCAATCGCATGGCAGTTGCTTCAATGCATTTAGGGGTGTGGTCCTGGTCAAGACAATCTCCTGAACTCCAAACTGAATGTCAGAATGGGAAAGAAAGGTGATTTAAGCAATTTTGAGCGTGGCATGGTTGTTGGTGCCAGACTGGCGGTCTGAGTATTTCACAATCTGCTCAGTTACTGGGATTTTCACGCACAACCATTTCTAGGGTTTACAAAGAATGGTGTGAAAAGGGAAAAACATCCAGTATGCGGCAGTCCTGTGGGCGAAAATGCCTTGTTGATGCTAGAGGTCAGAGGAGAATGGGCCGACTGATTCAAGCTGATAGAAGAGCAACTTTGACTGAAATAACCACTCGTTACAACCGAGGTATGCAGCAAAGCATTTGTGAAGCCACAACACGCACAACCTTGAGGCAGATGGGCTACAACAGCAGAAGACCCCACCGGGTACCACTCATCTCCACTACAAACAGGAAAAAGAGGCTACAATTTGCACGAGCTCACCAAAATTGGACAGTTGAAGACTGGAAAAATGTTGCCTGGTCTGATGAGTCTTGATTGAACAGAATGAGAACATGGATCCATCACGCCTTGTTACCACTGTGCAGGCTGGTGGTGGTGGTGTAATGGTGTGGGGGATGTTTTCTTGGCACACTTTAGGCCCCTTAGTGCCAATTGGGCATTGTTTAAATTCCACGGCCTACCTGAGCATTGTTTCTGACCATGTCCATCCCTTTATGACCACCATGTACCCATTCTCTGATGGCTACTTCCAGCAGGATAATGCACCATGTCACAAAGCTCGAATCATTTCAAATTGGTTTCTTGAACATGACAATGAGTTCACTGTACTAAAATGGCCCCCACAGTCACCAGATCTCAACCCAATAGAGCATCTTTGGGATGTGGTGGAACGGGAGCTTCGTGCCCTGGATGTGCATCCCACAAATCTCCATCAACTGCAAGATGCTATCCTATCAATATGGGCCAACATTTCTAAAGAATGCTTTCAGCACCTTGTTGAATCAATGCCACGTAGAATTAAGGCAGTTCTGAAGGCGAAAGGGGGTCAAACACAGTATTAGTATGGTGTTCCTAATAATCCTTTAGGTGAGTGTGTATAATAATAATTATATATATAAAATATTTATCCAAATAAATTATCGTTTTAAGTTCTTTCAGAATTTCTATTAATCAATAAAAAATCTGAAAATGTATCACGGTTTCCACAAAAATATGAAGCAACACAACGGTTTTCAAAATTGATCAGTAGTTTCTTGATATCCTCATATTAGAATGATTTCTGAAGGATCATGTGACCCTGAAGACTGGAGTAATGATGCTGAACGTTCAGGTTTGATCACAGGAATAAATTACAGCTTAAAATATATTCAAATAATAAACAGTTATTATAAATTACAATATTATTTCACAATATTACAGTTTCAACATTACAACAACTATATAAAATCTTTCCGTTTAATATTTGAGAAAACACATTTTAAAACAAAATTAAGAAAATCTTAAAACTAAATTTCTGAATAAATCTGTTGCCTAATGTCAGAAGTGATGTTTTAAATGAAGCACCTCTTTGTAGAAGCATCTCTATATTGCCAACATTATTGACAGTGAGTCCATCACTGCTGGCCAGAGCATGAAGCAGCGCAGTTTTTCCTGCAAAAGCACAAGCATGTGCAACACAATAAACAGAGTTAGATTGTTCAAATTGTTAAGAAACCAAAAACGTTCTATTTTGTTAGATGAGTTAAATAAAATACCATTCTTGTCTTTGGCATTCACATCAGCACCCAAGTCCAGAAGCACACGCAAACACGGCAGCCTATCCGCCTCCTCGCTGGCCAGGTCAAGAGGGCTGCTTTCATGGATCTATTGCAGAGACAAATAAGTGCCACAAAAAGCATCATTGCATGACTATAACGGGAAATGCTACTTTATAAGATACGTGTTCTCACCCGGTCCCTCTTGTTGATTTCAGCTCCGTGAGATATCAACATCTGCACCATGTCTGGCTTGTTCCTCAACACTGCGACGTGTAAGGGGTTGTAGTACGATACAGGGTCTGGAACAATAACAAAAAGTTTCGAGATGATAATGAGGATGAGAATCACAATGATGTCGTCTTTAGCATCTCCGCACCTTCAAAGTTGAGATCAGCTCCGTAACGCAAGAGCACCTTTGCTGCGCTGACCAACCCGAGATCAGCCACTCGAAACAGGGAGTAGCTGATTCCCTGCATGAAGACGGGAGACTGGGACTCTCTATCCAGAAGCTCAGCGAGAGCCTTTGAGATGCTTTCTTCATCGTCTTGCCTATGAAACGCAGCATATCAAAATGCAGTGCATGCAATTCTGCCTGCTCAGTGCAGTCTTTAAAATGCAGTTGAGATGCTGACCTGTGCTGGTTTTCTCCTCCTTCTGTTCCCAGGACACACATCACAGCATCCACCAGCGGCTGGTACTCGTACACGATCCTCCTGAAGCCGTGGAGGAAAGGCATATCGTCTTTCCTTTGTCCCACAGTCTCTTCACGCTTTAAAACAGTACAAACTCATGAAAGATTCTAAAAAAACATATATAACATTCATTAAAACATACATAATGCACACAATATTATATAATGCACTGAAGATCTTGCTTGGAAACTGAATTAAGGTATATAAAAATATAAATATATTAAGAAACTACCATTGAATGCTTTTCAAGCTTTAAAATAATGCACATTCATGCATGAGAAGGCACTCATTTAATCAGATGGACCACACCTCTGAAAAAACGGTCAGCTCGGTGACTTGCATGAAAATATAAATTCATTTAACACTTTATAAGATGTCTTAAAAATTACAGCGTCTGAATTAATGACATAAACGTATAACTTACACCAGATTTATTCATTTTATTAACTGTTTTATGTAGTTTTTTTTTTTTTTACTTGCCTGTTAGCTGTCTACCTTTTACTATAAAGTAAGTAATCAGTCTTCACGGCTCCTAAAAGTATATTTTTTTAACAATATATAGTTAAACCATTTGTGTTTTATTCATGTTTGTTTGTTTTTCGCTTTTAGCTTACCCACTGTAGAACCGGAAGTAGTTCCTCCCACATGTTAGGTTACAGTGTGAATGGAGCTGCCGTGAGAAAACTGTTTCCTTTCAAAATAAAAGTCCATGACAAACGTGGGTTTATGTATATTTATGCTGCCTTCACGTGCTATCGGAAATTTCCTACTTCCCACTTCTGAAGTCGCGTGATTACGAGCTCATCGCATTCAAATTTTGACTTGAGAGGACGTTCATTAGCCTGGGAAAACAAACTATTTTTTTTTTTTTTTAGATTAGTTACAACTGAGAATGGTCTGGTTTTAACCAGGCTAGGCGCTCATTTTTTTTAAATTGTTAATTTCAAAATAAAAGCCTTAACATTTAAAACATCTGCCTTAAAAATTGCAATCCGAGGCAAAAGTGTGAGTCTGAAGTCACCAAATCTTTCATCGACTTCTTTAAATATTCTACTAAAAACATACATTTTATAGCCAACAATTTATTTATGATACTGGAAAATACTTTCAATATATTGAAGAATTAATTATTAGCACAAGGTAAATATCAATAACAAATACATTTATGCATTTGGCAGACGCTTTTATCCAAAGCAACTTACATTGCATTCAAGGTACACATTTTTACATTTTGTCAGTTCTTGCTTTCCCTGGGAATCGAACCCATGACCTTGGCGTTGCTAGCGCCACGCTCTTATTGTTTGAGCTACAGGAAAGAAATACAGAAACACATCTGATCTCAGAAATACATGTCCAGTTATTAACTTAAGGAGGCCTATTCATATTTCAAATTTGAAAATATAGGCTGAATTTACACTTAAAGTTTTCATTAAAGCAATAGCTTCAAATTTCAAAAGTCAAACATCTCTTATCTGGTAATATGCACAATAGTGCTCAAAACTTAAGTTCAAAAATGGATTTGAACTAAACTTCCTGTGTGCCTTCAACTTTCCCATCTTCAAAAGCCCCTTTGATTTGAGGCTGCCAAATCCGAGGAAAACATAGAGAGACCAAATGTAGCTTAGTGTGATTAAATTTATTGATTTCCACAAGGCATAAATACAGTAGTGTTACTGTGCAAGCGAACACAACTTCAGTGACACAAACGTTCTCATTCTCACACAATGCACAAAGGTGAACAAATTATTATATTAAAGTCTTCTCTCTTAAATTACACGTTTATGACCACAAAGCACTGATGAGGTGCCCTTAATCGCAATTAAGCATCACATCCCAAAACAACGACAACAGAAATATCAGCCCTAAAACAAAGATTAGAGAATACAAGATTCTTTCATGGTCCACATGAGTTAGCTCAGACTCATTCATTCATCACACATATACAGTAGGAGTTTCATTGCACGTGATTCAAGCCAGCCTGCATGGAAGATGCTGTAGCCAAGGTAGGGAAAGCTTGGAGTTGCTGTGATTACTTCTGCTCCCGTCTCCAGATGATCACCATTCCAGTGGCGTCAGAGGAGGCCAGCAGGCTTTCGTCACAGTTGAAGCTCACGTCCAGGACGGGTACGCTGTGACCCTGCAGCTTGTTAACGATGGCCTTAGTGTTGCGCTCGACGTCGAAAAAGTAGACACATGCGTCCTCACTGCCAGTGACTACATGAGAGAAAGCAGGGACTTTGTTCCAAATCATAGAGCATTCTAACTGAAAATGAACCTCGCAAGTGATACGAGTGATACATGTCATGCAAACAGGAGATTGATCGTTTTCCATTAGCATGTTGCTGACCTAATAACATAAAATCATGCATACATAAAAATACTTTTTTTCAACAAGGATGCATTAAATTGATCAAAAGTGACAGTGAAGACATTTATAATGTTCTTCTGTACTTTCAATTAATCAAAGAATGCTCAAAAATATATATCACACATTCACAAGAATATTAAGCAGGACAACCGTTTTCAACATTGATAATAATGTTTCTTAAAGGTGGGGTAAGTGTTATTTCAAAACCGCTTTACAAAACGGACTCGGGCCGAGTACATAAACAAACTTGTAGCCAATCAGCAGTAAGGGGTGTGTCTACTAATGACGGGGAGAAAAGATCTCTCAGCGCACGTCATTATTCAAAAGACACGACGACACAGGACGGGCATTAGCCGAGCGATGACAGAAAGACAGACATGGCAGATAAAAGAAAAAGGGGAAAATGTCTGTGTAACAAAAGAAGGCTTACGATCAGGCAAGAAGTATCAGCTTTCCAGCGCTGGAGAGAACTCAAGGAGCGAAGGCCTGCAGTCGGACGCCGAGTAACATTGTTTTTTTTGTTTGTTTTTTCACAGAACTAATATATGCTGGCTTTTGCTTGAATATGCTTGTGTGTCATGTTCGCTTGTTTGTCCATTTGCAATCGTATCGTCATTCACTTCTGCGATGATAAAGACCCATTCACACCGTATAAGCCTGGAGCGTCTAAACCTCCTCACTGTCTGTTTCAAGCGTCAGCTCACAAAATGTGTCCGACAAGTAAGATACTATACTCCTACTATAAGTTTGTTTCCTCTTTTCATGATCTATATAACTCTCTAATCTGGTCATAATTGTAATATGTTCGTTAGTTGCTCTGACGTGCTCGTGCTATCGAGTTGTTCATGAGAACCGTTTGTGTTTTTGTGATGGAATGGATGACCTTTTCATTGAACATTTGACCTGGATTACCATAGTAATACACAGATTCCGCCATAGTCGTTGCCTGGGTTACGTATGTGTGGGGCGGAGCTACCAAAATAGGGGCGTGTTTGTTTTGGTGATTTGAAATCAACATCGGTTACCAGAAAGCACTTACCCCACCTTTAAAGCAGCAAATCATCATATTAGAATAATTTCTGAAGGAACATGTGACACTGAAGACTGGAGTAATGATGCTCAAAACATATACATTTTAAAATATATACACATAGAAAACAGCTATTATAAAATGTAGATAATACACAACATTACTGTTTTTACTGTATTTTTATCAAATAAATACAGCCTTTGGAGAGCATAAGATACTTTTTTTGACCCCAAACTTTTGAATGGTATATAGCACACAAATATTGGGTAAAATAGTCAGTTTTTAATTATATTAAACTATTTTTATTGCCTTTTTTGCCTATGATGACTAAAATTTGGAACAGTGTTTAAGCACACATAATTCGAGCTTTGCTTCGTATTCAAATAAAAGTATTTAAAGGGTTAGTTATCCCATAATTTACTAACCCTCAAGCCATCTTAGGTGTATATGACTTTCTTCTTTCAGCTAAACACAATTGGAGTAATATTAAAAAATATCCTGGCTGTTCCAATACAAGTACATTTATAATACAAGTGAATGGTACCTTTCTTTTAAGCCCAAAAAAAGAGTGCATCCATCCATCATAAAAGTAATCGACATGACTCCAGGGGGTTAATAAAGGTCTTCTGAAGTGAAGCCATGCGATTTTGTAAGAAAAATATCCATATTTTTTAACCTCTGACCGCATGATGTAGGATGTTGGAGTAGCATAAGCTTAGGTGAGAGTAGACACTTCAAACAAAAAGGATTGGGAGTAGGCCTTTATTAACCCCCTGGAGTCGTATAGATTACTTTTCTGATGGATGGATGCACTTTTCTGAGCTTTAAAATCTCAGGCACCACTTTATATTATAAAGTTTGGAAGAGCTAGTATATTTTTTTATATAAGTCCGATTGTGTTTTGCTGAAAGAAGAAACTCATATACACCTAGGAATCTAGGATGGCTTGAGGGTGAGTAAACTATGGGATAAGTTTCATTTTTGGGTGAACTAACCCTTTAAAAAACAGAAATTATAATGGCCCTGAATGTAAATGGTCACAGATCAGGTGATGATTCCGGTCTTACCAACACAGGCTCCCTGTCTGAAGGACATGAGAGGACAGAAGATGCTGTGCAGCGGTTGGGAACCTTGTTGGATGGGGAAACTCCTCTTCAGCTGTAGAGTCCCCTCATTATCCACGACCCTGTCAACACCAGTTCCACACTGATCAATAATCATCTTAGCCAAGAGAAAGTGACAATATGGATTGGCGTTAAGTGCATTCTAACCTGTAGAGCAGTAGTTTGTTTACACAGGCATTGACAAGCAGCGATGGATCCCGTGCCTCTCGACTGATCCATGAGCGGGCTGAGATGCTGGAAATAGAGCTGCCCTCATTCACCACCAGTCTCTTAGCTTTGGTCAGTTTTCCTGTGTAAGAAGAACCTCGACTTTACATGAACACCAATACATCAATCGTACTCTCAACTACATTAATATGGTTTTCAGAATTTCCCCCAAAATCACAATCTGGGCCCGGCATGAAACATCTTTGTACCTGTGGCCATGTCAAAGAGGAAGGAGAAAATGCTTCCCCTGTCATCACCAGCCCACAGGATTCTCCCTGGTGCATCGAACGAGAGAGAAAGCACTCGACCGGTTAGTTTACTGGAGCCTCCTTTCACTTTCTTCCCAGTGGAGATGTTCACCACCTGCAGGTGATGTTTGCTGTTGCCAACCTGGGCACGGATAACAAAGGACACATTTGATATCTCAACTATCATGCAGTAGACAGGATGTAGGGTAGGAAATGTAGCAGATGAATACCCAAATTTACCAAACATTTTCATATTTTATATTTTCACAATTCAAATATATAAAAAAAATACTCATGTTATACAGGAAATTAAACAATCATGCAAAGACTTCTGTAGCTCTCTCTTGGTCTCGGTTAAAGGTGCATTCTGTGCACTGTGCATTCTGAATAATAAATAAATATATTTCCCAGTCCAGTGCTGTTCTTCTCATTAACAGTGTTTTTCTCTTACTGATCATATTTCATACCTGTTGAGTTTACATTTTTAAATAAATTTGATTGATATAAAGGATTGCTTGTGTGCTCTGGTGCATGGTGCTTGCCTTAAGTAAATGTAACGATGTTAAATATTGAATTAATCTTAAACAGTAGGCTAACGCACAGCCTATAAAGGAGAATGAATGACAGTCAAGTCAAGTCACCTTTATTTATATAGCGCTTTTTACAAGTCCATTTGTTTCAAAGCAGCTTTACAGTGTTAACAGGAAAATAATGCAACAGAATTTGATTCGGCTGTACAGCCGTTCTGGTGAAACGGTGATGTTATCCAGCTAATTTCAAGTATCATATAGTGTCAATGCGGGCAGATCGGTAATATAGATAAAATGTAGGTGTCCCCAACTGAGCAAGCCAAAAGCCAAAGGCAACGGTGGCAAGGAACCAAAACTCCTTCAGGGCCAGAATGGAGAAAAAAAACCTTGGGAGAAACCAGGCTCAGTCGGGGTGCCAGTTCTCCTCTGGCCAACGAACAAACAGTGTATGATTATAATCAGAAGTCATATTAGGTAAATAGATATTCGTAAGATTATTTGAAAGATTGGAGTCGTCACGCCGGAGACGGGTTTATTGAGGATTATACAGTCAACTACTTCGAATATAAAGCATTTTGGGCATAAACTAAATCACATACAATACAATGATTGAGAATGAAAATGACAGAATAGTGATTATTAAATTATTTAATTTAAATAAATGTTCGTACTGATCTGATTCATCAGGTCTCACACACTTCAGCATTACGGTGACTAGTTTAGATGAGCACTGACACCCTGTGGTGAAATAATCACGTATGTTTAACAGATATGCTTTCCCATATCGGCTTGGCTTGGATTAAAAGTTCATGTTTCCGTAAATTCTTTAGACAGTCACAGTAATCATCAGAATATCTCCTGTCTATGAAAATGTCCAGATTTTTAAATCTTCTTGCAGACAATCATTTTAGGTGACGTTTAGTCAACTAGGTGACTAAAGCACATTGGAAATATATAAATAAATTGTACTATTTCAAAATGGAAGTGTGTCACGAAGCTCGGTGCAAGTAGTCCATTACCTTTAACTTTTTTTACATTCACACGTTAGCTTTGTAAAGTAACATATGCAGACACAAATAATGAGAATTAGATCATGTAGAAAACTGAAGTGAGTCAAGCTTTGTGTTATAATTGAAACATATGAGTTTGTTTGGAGCATTCACATTAAGACAAAATCACTGCAGAAGTGAAGAAAGTATGAAAGACAGAAGTTTCTGTAAGCATGCAACATTGCTTCTTTGCAATGGCATTTCTCATCAAATGTCATTCAGAGATGTTTTATAGGTCACCCTACTCACCCAACACAGTGGCTGGCACATTTACGCACGTATGCCTCGTTTATGCTCAATAAATTTAATCACACTAGCTGAATTATGCTACATTTGGTCTCTCAATAAAAGTATTGAAAATATAGGCTGAATTTGCACTGAAAAAAAAAGCAAATTCTTTAAATTTCAACAGTCACAAATCAAAAATCAAAAATCAAGTCTCTCTGGTAATATGCACAATAGTGCTGAAAAGTGCAAAAAAGGATTTGAACTAAACTTCCTGTGTGCCTTCAACTTCCCCATCTTCAAAAGCATCCTTGAATTTGAGGTTGCCATTAAAACGTGAACAAATCCAAGGAAAACATAGATAGACCAAATGTAGCTTACTGCACACAAAGTACTTTTTTTGGCTGGTGGCACATGTTAATTTCACACCCTAATAGGATTACTGAAAGGGCTGATGGTATTTGTTACAGCAATGTTTCATCAGCATAAAGAATTCCATTTCCCAAAAACTTTATAAGTCTGTCACCCAGAATTATCCCATTCTTAATATTTGTTTCTTTGGAGCAGGTAAGAAATGTGGAATGCCTTTCCTCTATAGTCTTTTTGATAAAAAATAATATTGCAGATGTCACTAGAAAAACATCTATAATTACACTACTGTTCAATAGTTTGGTGTCAGTATGATTTTTAGAAATAAGAAATACTTAAATTAATAACTCAGCAAGGATGCATTAAATAAAAAAAGTGATAAAGACTTCTACATTGTTGCAAAAGATTTATATTTTAAATAAATGCTGTTCTTTTGAACTTTCTACTCATCAAAGTATCCTAAAAAAATCCACAAAAATATCAAGCAGCACAACTGTTTTCAACATTGATAATAATAAATGTTTCTTGAGCATCAAATCCTGATATCAGAATGATTTCTGAAGGATCACGTGACACTGAAGACTGGAGTAATGATGCTGAACATTCAGATTTGATCACAGGAATAAATTACATTTTACAATATATTAAAACAGAAAGAAGTTATACAATATTACTTTTTGATCAAATAAACGCAACCTTAAAGTTTTTTGACTTTAACATTAGCGTACTGTATATAGGAAGCAAAAATGGTTTCCATTTGGGCTCACCACAGTCAGGTTGTTGTTCATGGGCTGAAAGGTGCAGCACAGCAGCTCACTGCCCTCTGGGTCGACCACCTCCCGGATGCAGCGGCCATCCTCTGTGTTCCAGATACGCAGAGTGCCATCTTTGGACGTGGACACAATGATGTCATTGCTAAGCGACCAGGCAAAGTCAGTCACGGGCCCAGCATGGCCCTTCAGTGTCACCTTTACAGTTGGTGGAGGTGGGGACAGTGTCATGATTGACAATGTCCCATCCAATGAGCAGCAGGCGAGGAGGTGTTTGTCATCATTGGCAAACTGCAATCGGGGAACTGAGGAAAGAAAATAATTAAAATGAGAGGGTAAAACAACAGTCCAGACCCAGGACTGATGGCTACTTTCAAACATTTACATGCACAGGAAAATGAACAAATGCCCTTCTTAGTCAAAATGGTCGTCTTGACGAGGTATTCATAAATACAGTTGGTTATGTCTAAAATCGATATATATGCCAAAATATCAGATTAGTGAAATAGACGCAATGCAGGAATTAAACAATAATATTAATCAAATAACAAGATGAACAAGAACAAATTGTTCACAAACTTTTCATTTATTTTGCTGTCCTTTGTCAGTCAGTGTTTATGAACTATTATGAACTGTGGTTTTGTTGTGGTATCAAAATTGGTATCAAGGACAGTGGTCAACTGATATATCAGTCAATATATTGCATTTTTATTCATCAACATCAGCTGATATATACTTTTTGTTTAGCCGATGAGTGACTTTTATTTTGAAAGTTTTATTTTATTATGAAAAACACTATAATAGGATTACAAAATCAAGAAATTGCTATCTTAAAATATGTCTTAATTTTCAAATTATTTATTTATAATTAAGTAAATATTATGCAAATAAATATGTAGCATGTGTTATTTACTATCTTCAAATTAAATAGTGTGATACCATATATATTGGAAATCTAATCTAATCTTAATGGTATTGGTTTTGACTACATACATTTTGGTTGGTCACAACCATAGACTGTATAAAACAATGGACATAGTGTCTGGGACATCACCCATAGGTTTCTGAAGAGCATTTTTGAAGCCCAAAGTGGGCGGAGCCAGCAGACGCTATCTTAGTAGCGCGTCACTGCATGTCACTCCCAGATAACTGAAAATGGGCAAAGGGGCAGAACGTGGGTGGAGCTGAGGTACCTGGTTGCTGAAATCATGCCCACCTAGCTCACCCATAGCAGCAATCCACTGGTCACTCAAGTGGCCACCCCCTTAATTATACAGAACTTTAAGGCTTAATGTATTTTTTAAACGGATGAGTTATTCACCCCCTCACAGTTGTCATAAGGGGCTAAATTGGCTATATAGACCAAAACCACTTTTTGTACCAGACTGTAACATTTTTTCAAGTTGGACATTTTAACATAGGGAGCCTCTAGAAGCGAGTCGATGAATTGCAGTTTAAGTCAATTCCATGTTGGATTCAAGAGAGAGACCGTAAGGTTGCTGCTTGGTCACAACCATAGTTGTGTCATTAACATCTCACTCACCAGCTGAGTCAACATGCTGGTCAAAGATGTGGTGCATGCCGGCAAAGGCGTAGTTCTCACTGAGGGTAGTGTCACCTGCCATGGCCCGACTGGCTTCTGCCACTGAGGTGGGCACCAGGCTACCTGGAGGCCTGGCACATAAGATGCTATTATTTATTATTATTTATACACCGTGCAAACACGCTAATAATGAGTAAAATAGCTAGGGTTAGTGGGGTTTACCTTTCATCATACACCGCCCTGTTCATCTGGGCTTGTAGCTGGTATGAACCACGGCTTACTGATCTCCGGTGGCCTCTGGCACCCTGAGCCCTGGGATCCTCCTCAAAGTCCTGATAAAAAAATGGAAAAGAGAATAAAAAAAGACCAAGAATAGAGAAAAGCAGGCAGCAACGGAGGGTGATTTTAGAGTTTATCACTACAACAACAACATAAAGCCCATCATGCACAAAAGAGCTCGCAATATACATGCACTGCAGCTCTCACACAACACATTGACCTGGATCTGGATTGCTAATTATATCTAGGACTATATAGATACTGTCTCGCCCTCTGACTGTGTTTTTGTGGGGCTTATTTCAGCCCAGAACTCCTAATCCACATATCTCGAACCCTCTTCCCTGTTTCTGAATGCACCTAACCTCCATGCGATCCAGTGTGGTGCGGGAACTGCGCACACTGCTGGCTCTGAAGCTGCTCTGCTCTGACAGAGGCCCGTAACGCAGGGCGAGCAACTGACTGCGCAGACGCAGATACTGCCTGCGCAGCCCCGGCTCAAAGCCACACTTGGCATTCTCGCGGAGCAGCTGGCTGCGCCGGCGGATGTACTGTGTGCGGAACTGGGGGAACGTAGGTGTGCGGTAAGCATTGTACCTGAGGAATAAGACAGGGAAAGGCAGAAAGACATAAAGAATAATATAAGACATGATTAGTACCTACATGAGTAAAAAATGTACACATGTATGCATGGAGTCTCACTCCAATGACAATCTTGCACACACCTTGCGTCCACTGCCAGCACCTGCTGCCAAACAGCAGCCATGAGATCCTCAAACACAGAGAGATGCAGGAAACACAAGGGCTGCAAAACACACAAATACACTGTTATAGAAATTATGAGCATTATTTGTATCGTTCAGATCAGTTGAGATGTGAGTCTAAGTTTTCTATATGCAACTGTTGTTAAAAAAAGAATGTATGAGACACAAACAAACACAAATAAATGCAAATCACAACCTAATAATCATCTAACTGAATGATTGCCAGTCACTAAAAACCCCAAATGTGATGATCCCATTGTGAGAGACCCTGTTTATAAATGTAAAGGCAGCTGTGCATCAAAATCTATTTACATTGTGTGAGGAAAATATTGAATGTAATATTATTACGACAACTAAAATAATTGTTTCCAAAATACAATACAAAACACAATTGTTTGTCATATTACTATAACAAATGGTTAAAATATTATCTGGAGGATATTTACTTTTTTTCTACAATACTTTTAATTCTAAAAAATTAAATAATTATGAGGAAATATATACAAAATAATAGCATATAATAGCAAATAACTGATTTCAGACCAGTCTTTGGAAAGCAGAATTTAATTTATTGAATGCAAATGTAAAAAATAATTATGTGAAATGTATTTCATTAATATCTTAAGTGCACACACATTACAGCCCTTTACACAAACTTTGACAGCACTAAAAATACATTTAGTACAAAATGAAGTCTCATAAATCCAATCTTATACAAATAGCTTGCTATTCTTGCTTCTCCAACTCACTAGTACATTAAAACATTTATAATAAATATGTAATCTCAAAATGATTGCAAAACCTAAGCAAATAGTTTATTTTAAATCAATGTTTTGACGCATTAGCCCCAATTAGCAGGGATGCTAACAACAACAGCCGAATAATAACAAAACAAAATCATGTCAATCACACAGGGGCTACGATATCTCGCTTATAAACATTTCTGAATGTCTTTATCTTATTGAAATATAATGTTAATGTATCATTTTATACTTAACGGATACCTACCGTGCGAGATTCTCACCGGTTCATTCTGTCTGAAGGGACTGGCATGATCACGTGACCGACCCGCCCTGACAGCAGCTGATCTGCATATCATTGACGTCACTGCAGCGCGTGCAATGAGGACTGTCAAATGATTTGTATGTTGTTAAAGATGGACAGGCAAGGCCGAGTGACTTGGCAACGAGAGTTGACGTTTACATGCATGTGGAGTAAAAACAAGTGTTTTCTTTAGATTTATTTTTAGTGCATATAGAATCAGAAAAGCCATCTGTAGTGTTCAAGTTCAACTGTATGACAGAAGGCTCACAAACTCCAAATATCCATATTAATATATAAACAATGATCTAAATATTTATCTAAATAACTTTTTTAAATCAATATTTTATTTGTAACTAATAATTTAGAGCAGAAATTCCATTATTTTTATTTTATTTTATTTTATTTTATTTTATTTTATTTTATTTTATTTTATTTTATTTTATTTTATTTTTTTATTTATGTTTTATTATTAACCACAGAAATTCATATCATTATTTTTATTTATTAACTTTTCGATATTTTATTTTTTTCAATTTATTTTATTTTATTTTTTTATTTTATTTTTTTTATTTTTTTTTTTTTTTTTTTTTTTTTTTTTTTTTTTTTTTGCCTGGCCTGGTTAGGATACATCAGAACATTTAGCTTTACAAATATCCATATCAATATATAAACAATTATCTAAATATTTATCCAAATAACTTTAAAAAAATCGATATTTTATTTGTGACTAATAATTTAGAGTAGGGTATTATTAACTATTTCAATTTAATTTAATTTTATTTTATTTTATTTTTATTTTTTATTTATTTTTTTATTTTTTATTTTTTTATCTTTTTTTTTTTTTTTTTTTTTTTTTTTATGTTTTGTGCCTGGTTAGGATACATCAGAACATTTAGCTTTACAAATATCCATATCAATATATAAACAATTATCTAAATATTTATCCAAATAACTTTAAAAAAATCGATATTTTATTTGTGACTAATAATTTAGAGTAGGGTATTATTAACTATTTCAATTTAATTTAATTTAATTTTATTTTATTTTTTTATTTTTATTTTTTTATCTTTTTTTTTTTTTTTTTTTTTTTTTTAATGTTTTGTGCCCAGTTAGGATACATCAGAACAATTAGCTTTACAAATATCCATATCAATATATAAACAATTATCTAAATATTTATCCAAATAACTTTAAAAAATCGATATTTTATTTATGGCTAATAATTTAGAGTAGGGTATTATTAACCACAGAAATTCCATTATTTTCTCAATCAGAAGATAATAGATCTATTTTATATTTGTATTATTATAAATATCATTATAAATATTATTAACTTTTTTATTTTATTTATATTTATTTATTTGTGCCAGGATAGGATATGTCAGAACATTTGGCTTTTTCCATATCCATATTAATATATAAATAATTATCTTTTTTTTTTTTTAATCAATATTTTATTTGTGACTAATAATTTAGCAGGGTATTATTAACCACAGAATTTTTTTATTTTTATTGCTATAAATGTATTTGTAAAATGTAAATGTAATATTTTTTTATTGTTTATTTTATTTTATTTGGCTTTATGTATGGGTGTCAATAAAATTCTTAGTTCCGACTCCTACTTCATTACATCTAAATAATTAATATTATTAACCACATAAATTCTATTATTTTCTGAATCTGAATATATTTATTTTATATATTCTATAAATACATAATATAAATAATATAAATAGTTTTATTTTATTGTATTATTATTATTTTTACGTCAGAACATTTGGCTTTGTGTCAGTAAAATTCATAGTCCCTCATTAAATCTAAATAATGAAGATACAACAAAATGTCCTGGTAAAACTACAGAACATAATTTGTCTAACTAGTATTTCAAGCTGAAATATTAATATTTCAAAATCAGGAATTCTATCTGTGTTGAGGAAAGGCTCACCATCGATTCAGCAAAATAAAAGGATTAACTGTACAAAAGATATGATTCCACCTGAGCTCAGCAGAGGCCCATAACAGGACAGTGCAGAAGCACAGCTGACGGGGCTCTTTGCTTGTTCCTGACACTCTTTCCCGAAGGGGCCCCGCACATGGAGTCATTCAGTGGTTGGGGCCATAAATGAGGGCCGCACCAGCGCTCAGCACTGCTTATTCTAAAAGGACACAAGAACCTTGGAGCGCAGCCAAAATGCCTGGAACAAAAGGTAGATATTGAAGCAAAGCTTTCAAATGTTTTTAATTAAGATTTCATGTGATTTGTGAGATTCAAAACTGTCATGAAATAATTCCACCTTTCATTTTGACTTTTCTAAACTCAAAATCTTATATAACTAAAACACCCTAGCAGTAAATTAAACCAGGCATGCATGCATAAAGTAATGTCCTGAATGTTTTAACAGGTAACAAGGCGGATAAGAAATCCACCACTAAGGTAAAAATTGCCCACAGCAAACCCATTGCACATATTGGAAAGTTACACATGCATAATTAATCTTAAAATGCTTTCTTGAGATTGACTTTCGATTTTTTGTCTTCTTGTAGCAACCTCAGAGTCCTAAGGAGCAGCCGAAGAAAGTTGATCAGAAAGGAGATGACGCCAAAAAGCAAGGAGGTAAATATTGACAACAGAACAGCAGTGAAATAAATTAAATGCAAGCAAAAAATGTCAAAACACTTCTATAAATAACATTTGACAGCAACATATCTAACACACAGAACTGAGACGTAAAATGCTTTTCATGGCTTATGAAAGTAAATGTTACAAATTTGAATCATTACTCAGTGTGTGAGGAAGAACATCTTGACACAAATGACAGAGAAGATTGCACATGTCTTTCTTGCTCTCAGGGACAATGTGATTTTATTACACTTGCTGTATGTTTCCAGTCAAGCTATCTGTCTCTGCGTCTTCCCCTCGCAGGACAGCCGAAGGGAGAGAAGCAATAATTTCCAGGCCTTCGTGAAGCTGGCTCTGGAGACTCTTCTGGGCTCTTGTCGACGCAAGCATGAGGGCCCCCGCGGTAGGCAGGGCTGAGGTTTGCTCCTCCGGCCACCCAGCCAATCAACAGCATCCATCTGACTATCGCTAGACAGAGCTTGGCCTAAGCCTCCGACGTCTGTCCCTTCTGTACCTTCTCACATGGGTCTCGGGTCTGAATAACGCTGCTGATTCGCTCATTGGAAGTCGTGCCAATATCCCACGATTCCAGAAACTCTGTGACCCCGCCCTCATCTGTTCACATTTGACTCCGCCCGTGTCATGGTTCTCAGCTGTGCTGAGAGAGAGTTACAAATAAACATGATTTCATACACTTGCCATAATTTGGAATTTTGACTCTTTTTTTATTTACTTGTCTTTTTTTATTCTTTTTTTTAAATTATGTTTTCTCATTTAATATATTTAAACATTTTATTAATTCCCGAGATGGCAGCTGATTTACTACTCAGTGTAAAAAACAATTGTGCTGCTTAATATTTTTGTGGTAATACAAACAGTGATACATTTTTTTCAGGATTCAAGAACAGCATTTATTTGAAATAGAAAGACCCGTATTACCCTGTAGCCCACGACTGGTTTCCCACCGAAGCTAAGCAGGGTTGAGCCTGGTCAGTCTGTAAATGCTGCCATTATATTGTTCATAGAATTTGTATATAATTCATTGTTTTCTAAAATTACTTTCATTTCAAGAATTTAAGTTTTGTTTGTGAATTATGCATAATTAAATTTATTGTAATTTGCAGTACTTTTATTTTGAAATCTCAGTTCAAGTTTATGCGCAATTATTGACTTCACGTCAGATTCTAAGTTTCTGCACGCAAGCTGTAAGCATGGTCTGTATGTATACCTCGAAGAAAGATCATTAAGGATTCGAAGGACTTCAACGGTCATAAGGACAGTAAAGATAATTTCTCTTTCCCGCAGCATGCAGCCAACGAGGTATTTTGATTTGTGTTTATCTGTATTTTGTGTCGATTACGTCTGTTGTGTATGCTTTCGTTTTGTCAAGCTAATGTGATTCTTTTGTATTATGTTGTTTTTACTGTTTAGTTTTCACGTGGGTTGAAATGAAGAAAAGTCTTCAAATAAACCATTAGTAAGAGAACCACTTGTGTCAGTATGCTTGGAGGAGAAACAGTGAAAACTCGACTGTTCAACGGCACGAGTAAGTGACTCAGCAAATTCGTCGGACCAGCGGCCTTATCACGACGTGTCTGGATCGATGCACATCATCGAAGGATTAACAGATGAGCGCGCACACACACAAAGACACGAGAAGACGCACACAGTACATGGTGCAACGGACCAAGTCATAACGAACTTTAACACTTAAGGCTTAAGAAGGTTTCGTAAGGATTTTCATTGAAAAGAAAGCTACGTTGTAGTGTGTAGTAAATGTTTTAACTTGAAGATTGGTATTTATACACACATTTAAAGAGTAATCAAACTTTTTGTTTAACATTTAAAGTACTCTTTGTAAATATAAGAGAAGTCTATTTGTTCATATACAAGTCTTCTAAGTATTTTGGAGTGTTATATACATTGAGTATATTCTGAAGAGTAATATTCAAGCTGAAGTATTCTGTGCAATATTGTTGCTAAGAAGCTTAACGTTTACATTCAATTTATATTTGAGTAAGTATTAGAGATCGATTTGGATTTTTGTTATCTTGCATATTTTCTACTTACAAATTCAGTCAATTTAAAGTAGTGATTCAGAATGTTAGATCCCAGTGAGTCCACAGTTCAGGTAAGGGACAGTGTTAGGGATAGTGCAAATTCCCAAGAGCAACCTGAAGAAGGTCAAGTGATTGCTGAAGCCCAGCAAGAAGAGGGACAGCAGTTAAGAAGAAGTAAAAGAACAAGAACTTTGACAGAGAAAGGTAGAGAAATGCAAGTTGGAAATGTTAAATCGCTTAAACAAAGGTTCAACTACATTTACGACAAATGGAGAACACATGCTAAAGCCTCTAAGCGGACTTTGTCACAGTCAACAGAGACTTTATCTGATGACCTGCTTAATGATATCATCGGAGATGTTCTAGGTCTTTCTGCAGATGTCCAGTGCGTTTATGAAGAACTACGCAAAATCACAACTCCAGATCAAGACATCCGTCGGAAAGTGGATCAGTGTGTAGAGATTTCTAATTTTGTTGTATCCAGAGCTTCAAGTCGAATGGATGGAAGGATTCCAGAAGGAGAAGAGAAAGATTGGCCAGAAGCAGGCTCTCTTTTCAATTCAAGTACCAGTAAATCAGATTCTGTCACTTCTATCTTGAAAGGTTCCTCAGAGCACTCAAGCAGATCTTCTGTAAAACGACAAGAAGCTGCTGCTGAAGCTGCAGCAAGCCAAGCTGTTCTGGAAGTGTTACAAGAACAAAATAAAGAACAATTGGAAATAGAGTTCCTAGAAGCAAAAGTGAAAAGGAAGATAGCTGATCAAGAGGCAGCAGCTGCAAAGCGTCGTTTAGAGCAAGAAGCAGAAGAGGTAAAACGAAGAATACAGAGAGAGGAAGAGGAAGCCAGAATCAAAGCTCAACTGGAAGAAGAACATGAAGCTCTCCAAAAGACTCTTGAGGAAAAACGAAGAAAGCTACAACATTTGGAAGCAGTGAAAAGTCTAAATGCAGCGCGAGAGCAAGAATGCATGTGTATGATCAAGAGAAGGTCATAGAAGAAGATCAGAAAGACATCCTGAAAATGTCTCCTGTACCACAGGCTGTGACCTCCTCCTCCTCAAATGAAAGTACAGCAGAGCTTGTGAAGGTGCTGGTAGGTGCTTTAAGTGCAAACAGAATTCCAGTTCCTGAACCTTCAGTATTTAATGGAGATCCATTGAAATACAATGACTGGAAACTTTCCTTTGAAACATTGATTGACCAGAAGAGTATCCAAGACAAGGAGAAGATATACTACCTCCGCAGGTATGTAGGAGGACAAGCTAAGAAAGCACTTGATGGATATTTCCTACTCGGAACTGAATCTGCCTATGTTGCTGCGTGGGACATTTTAGAAGAGAGGTATGGAAATCCATTTACGATCGCAAAATCGTACAGAGACAAGCTACAGGCATGGCCTAAGATGGGATCTAGGGACAGCTTTGAACTTAGAGAGTTTGTTGATTTTCTACGCAGTTGTGAGGCTGCCATGGTTCATATCAAGGCATTGGAAATCTTGAATGACTGTAATGAAAACAGAAAGATTCTTTCAAAGTTACCAGAATGGTTAGCAGTGAGATGGAACCGGAAAGTTATTGAGATAGAAGAGGAAAGTAATCAATTTCCCTCTTTCTGCCAATTTGTTAAGTTTCTGGCAAGAGAGGTGAAAATTGCGTGCAACCCTGTCACATCATTACAGGCACTTAAACTCAGTGAGGTGGAAAGACCAAAATTCCCAAAATGTCAAAGCTTTGAGCAAAAACACTGACCACAAATTCCAGTGAGAGGTCTGTCATGACATGCATTTTCTGCCAGAAGATTGGACACACTTTGCACAAATGCAGAAAGCTCATGGAGAAAGCAGTTTCAGACAGAATTAAATTTGTTCAAGGTGAAAAGTTATGCTTTGGTTGTCTCAAGTCTGGTCACTTCTCAAAGAACTGCAACAGTAGGAGTGTTTGCGACATGTGCCATAAGATGCATCCGACCTGTTTGCATGAGGAGCGAACTAAAGAAAACCAAAAACTACAACAAGCCAAGCAAAGTACAAGTAAAGAAAGGTACCAAGAAAGACCTCAATCAACGCAACATAAAGAAACAACCACAGCTGTTACTTCAAATAGAGTAGTACTTGATGAAGTTAACACACAAACAGCAGCAATAATTCCTGTCTGGATTTCATCCATAACTCAGCCAGCACAAGAAGTCCTTGTATATGCTCTGTTGGATTCTCAAAGCGACACAACCTTCATTTTAAGTGAAGTAGCTGAAGCATTGGAAGCAGACAAAGAACAAGTTAAGCTCAAGCTCTCTACCATGACATCAAAAAACAAAGTGATAAGCTCTCAAAGAGTAAAGAACTTACAAGTCAGAGGCTTTTATTCTGCTAAAAGAATTTCTTTACCACCAGTCTATACTCGGGAGTTTATTCCAGCCAACAGAACACACATACCAACAAATGAAATTGCAAAAGCTTGGTCCCATCTAGAGCATCTACAAGAAGAGCTAGCACCTCTGCAGGATTGTGAAGTAGGTCTGCTCATTGGGTACAACTGCTCACAAGCCCTTCTTCCAAGAGAAGTAGTATCTGGCCAAGAACATCAGCCTTTTGCACAGCGTACAGATCTTGGATGGAGCATCGTTGGTCACTGGAATCCATATGTAGACTATGGCGACGCTATTGGAACAAGTCATCGCATAGTAGTAAGACAAGTGACACCAGATATGCGATCTTCTGTCAATCTCAAAACTGAAGTATGCTATGTGAGTCAAACTAAAGTAAAAGAAATAACTCCTTCAGAGATAATAAAGGTCCTTGAAACAGACTTCTCAGAGAAGGTTGGAGAAGATGATCCTGTGTCCCAAGAAGACCTCAAGTTCTTGTCAATTTTGACAGAAAACATCACACAAAAGAACAATGGTCACTTTGAAATGCCATTACCATTCAAAAGTGAAAAACCAAAACTTCCTAATAACAAGATTTGTGCAATACACCGCCTGAGATGTCTTGAAAAGAGATTAAAAAGGATCAGAGGTACTATAAAGACTATGTGAAATTCATGGATGACATAATTTCACGTGGAGACGCAGAGAAGGTCCCTGAAGAAGAAACTGACAATAGTCCAGTTTGGTATATTCCACATCATGGAGTTTATCATCCACAGAAACCAGGGAAAATACGTGTAGTATTTGACTGTTCTGCCAAGTTTCAGGACACATCCTCAATGACCATCTGCTCACTGGTCCTGACTTGACAAATACATTGGTAGGTGTTCTCTGCCGCTCCGAAAAGGTTCTATCGCAGTTTATGTGTGACATTGAAAGGATGTTCCACCAGTTTCATGTAAAAGGGAGGATCAAGATTACCTGCGATTTCTGTGGTGGGAGAATGGCAACTTGGAAATCACACCATCAATCTACAGAATGAAGGTACACTTGTTTGGAGCTGCCTCGTCTCCTGGTTGTTCCAACTTTGGCCTGAAATATCTGGCTACACAAGGGCATGGTCAATACAGCGAGGACACCATACGCTTCATTGAAAGAAATTTCTATGTGGACGATGGTCTGACAAGTGTTCAAACTGAATCAGAAGCAATCCAGCTTATCCGAGAATCAAGAGAACTTTGTTTGACTGGCAGATTAAGACTCCACAAGTTTGTCTCTAACAGTGAGTGTGTGATGGCAACTATTCCAGAAGAAGACCACGCCACAGTCAAGGATCCAGATATGGCTTTGAGTTTACCTCAAATGGAGAGAGCTCTTGGAGTGGAGTGGTGCATTACATCTGATTCGTTTAAGTTCAGAGTTCAAGTAAAACCCAATCCACTAACAAGGAGGGTGTGCTTTCTACCGTAGCCTCCATGTATGACCCTCTGGGGTTCTTGGCTCCATTTGTTCTTTTGGGAAACAAATACTCCAGCAAATGTGCAGAGAGAAAATTGGTTGGGATGAAGAAGTTTCAGAGAATTTAAGACATCAGTGGCAGTCCTGGATTAGAGACTTACCCAATTTAGCTGAAATGGAAATCAAAAGAGGTTTCTTACCTTCAAATTTTGGTAATGTCAAAAGGTATGAGCTCCATCATTTTGCAGACGCAAGTGTCTCTGGATACGGTGAATGTACTTACCTCCGAGCAATTAACGAGTCCGACAATGTCCACTGCTGTTTGGTAATGGGGAAGTCAAGGGTTTCACCAACCAAAGTTACAACCATACCAAGATTGGAACTTACAGCTGCAGTTGTTGCAGTTCAAACCAGCAACATGCTTCGGAATGAACTAGAAATTCAAGATCTAAAAGAGTTCTTTTGGACGGATTCTACAGTTGTTCTCGGCTACATAAACAATGATGCGAGACGGTTTCATGTGTTTGTAGCCAATCGTATAGAGAGAATTAAGTCCAGCACAAAGCCTGAACAATGGGCTTATGTTCCTCTGAGGACAATCCAGCAGATCATGCCTCTCGAGGTTTGACAGCAGAGCAACTTAAGACCTCAAATTGGTTCACAGGACCAAAGTTCATTTGGGAAAAGGAACTAATTGACAGAGAAACCAAGGTGGGAGAAATTAAGGATGATTATCCTGAACTCCGCAAAGCTTTTGCATGTAACACTAAGGCAAAAGAGAGCAGATCATTATTGGATCGCCTACAGAAATTCTCTGATTGGTCAAGGGAGTTAAGGCAGTTGCCAGACTGAAACGGAAGATTAAAGAATTTAAAGGTGTAAAGCAAAGAACCAACGAGAGTACAAGCCTAGAAGAAAGAAAAGAAGCAGAACTTCTTATCATCAAGCTGATTCAAAAGGAAGCATTCTCAGATGAGATAAAGACTTTGAAGCTGAAGACAGAAATTGCCAAGACCAAGGACAGTAGGCTGTACAAGTTAAATCCATTCTTGGATGAAGAAGGTATCCTAAGGGTTGGAGGACGTCTAAATCAAGCCACATTACACCCACACGTGAAGCATCCCACAATACTCCCAAAGAACAGCTACTTTTCAGCTTTACTTATTAAGCACTTTCACGAAAAGGTACATCATCAAGGGACGTGGAATTACATTAAATGAACTGCGAGCTAATGGATGGTGGATCCTTGGATGCAGCAGTGTAGTCTCGTCACACATCTTCAAATGTGTCAAATGCAGAAAGTATAGAAGACCTACAGAAGAACAAAGAATGGGTGACTTACCGCAAGACAGAATGGAATCAACTCCACCATTCACTTATGCGGAATTGATTGCTTTGGTCCAATACACATCAAAGAAGGAAGAAAGGATCTCAAGAGATATGGTCTTTTACTTACTTGTCTATGTTCAAGGGCCATACACATAGAGATGATTGATGACATGACAACTGACTCATTTATCAATGCTTTAAGAGCGTTCATTGCCATAAGAGGAAATGTTCGTCAACTGAGGTGTGACCAAGGAACCAATTTTGTTGGAGCAAGAAGAGAGTTTGCAGAGCTTATGAAAGGAATGGATCAAGAAAGAGTGAAGGCTCTAGGATGTGAATTTCTTATGAACCCTCCAACAGCAAGTCATATGGGAGGTGTCTGGGAGAGACAAATAAGAACCATAAGAAGTGTTCTTACTGCTATTCTTGACCAGTCAGCACAAAGGCTTGACAGTACCTCATTAAGGACGTTTTTGTATGAGGCTATGGCCATCGTTAACAGCAGACCACTCACCACTGGACATTTGAATGATCCATCCGGACCTGAACCTTTAACTCCAAACCACATCCTTACAATGAAGTCCACAATCATTTTGCCTCCACCTGGACAATTTACAAGAGAAGATCTTTATCTTAGAAAGAGGTGGCGTAGAGTACAGTATTTGGCTAATGAATTCTGGACCCGATGGAGGAAAGAGTATCTTTTGAGCTTACAGCCAAGACAAAAGTGGCACAAGAACAGAAGGAACTCAAAGGTCAATGACATTGTCCTTTTGAAAGATGATCTAGCTCCACGCAACAAATGGAAGTTGGCCAGAATCACAGAAGTTTACCCAGGGTCAGATGGTAGGGTAAGAAAACTAACCTTGCAAATTAGTGACACCACATTTGACAAAAAGGGGAAACCCATGACTAAAACTGTCTTCCTTGAAAGACCTGTACAGAAAGTTGTTACTTTGCTTGAGGCCGATTAAAAGGTATAATGGTATAAAGAACTTAGTCTAATTGGTTAATAACAGAAATTGTGACATGTTTACCAGCAACAAACTTGCATTTAGAAATCTCACATCAAGGTTTGTGTGATTTGGTGGGAGTGTAAATGCTGCCATTATATTGTTCATAGAATTTGTATATAATTCATTGTTTTCTAAAATTACTTTCATTTCAACAATTTAAGTTTTGTTTGTGAATTATGCATAATTAAATTTATTGTAATTTGCAGTACTTTTATTTTGAAATCTCAGTTCAAGTTTATGCGCAATTGTTGACTTCACGTCAGATTCTAAGTTTCTGCACGCAAGCTGTAAGCATGGTCTGTATGTATACCTCGAAGAAAGATCATTAAGGATTCGAAGGACTTCAACGGTCATAAGGACAGTAAAGATAATTTCTCTTTCCCGCAGCATGCAACTAACGAGGTATTTTGATTTGTGTTTATCTGTATTTTGTGTCGATTACGTCTGTTGTGTATGCTTTCGTTTTGTCAAGCTAATGTGATTCTTTTGTATTATGTTGTTTTTACTGTTTAGTTTTCACGTGGGTTGAAAATGAAGAAAAGTCTTCAAATAAACCATTAGTAAGAGAACCACTTGTGTCAGTATGCTTGGAGGGAGAAACACAGTCCATGGATGGCAGACCTCCTGGGAAAACTAGGTGGCTGCTGGAAGAGGTGTTAGTGAGACCAGCAGAGGGCGCTCACCCTGTGGTCTGTGTGGGTCCTAACACCCCCAGTATAGTGATGGGACACTGTACTGTAACAAGCACCGTCCTTAACCGAGGTCCTGGCTTTCTGTGGTCATTAAATATCCCAAAGAGTAGGGGTGTAACCCCGGCATCCTGGCCAAATTTGCCCAGTGGCTTCTGTCCATCATGGCCTCCTAGTTATCCCCATATACTGATTGGCTTCATTGATCAGTCTCCTCTCCACCAATCAGCTGGTGTGTGGTGGGCATTCTGGCACAATATGGCTGCCATCGCATAATCCAGGTGGATGCTGCACATCGGAGGTAGTTGAGGAGATTCCCCTTTCTATATGTAAAAGCGCTTTGAGTACCCATGAAAAGCGCTATATAAATGTAACAAATTATTATTATTGTTATTATGAATGTCACTTTTGATCAATTTAATGCACCCTTATATAGAGGGTATGCACGTGACGTCACCATCAGCCTGAGTGACTGTGGTTACGCCCACTGAGTGGCAAAAAGACTGAGCGGCAGCATTGGTTTTTCACATGAGTGCCACGAAAAACACACAAAACAACTAAAATGGGAAAGAGCTTTCTGAGAGAAATCTGAGGTTTATTTTTACAGACTGCCGAAAGCTACAGAAAAGAGAAGCAAATGCTATTCACAGAAACAACTGGACTCCAGGCAGCGAAACGTGGATCTGCAGTTATCAATTTAATATAGCAGTTAAAAATACAAGTTTTAGGGCTGGACAATATGACGATAGCTTATATACATATGCTTTTTCCCCGGCATCGAAATCACATAAATCAGGAAACACGATTCCTGGCTGCATGTCAATATCCATGGATCACTGGATAAGATAAGTTGTAAGGAACACTATATCGAATCCAACCTTTAGTTTAAACTGATAATTGTTTGTTTTACTCGTGTTTTTGCAGCTTCCCATATTAACTCTAGTCATGCAGCAGCTCTTCTGCCACTCAGTCCAGCTGAGGGGGTTTGTTCCGGCGGGAAAGTGACGTCAACGCATACCCTTATTGATGAAAGACTGAATGTTAAAATTACAAAATATTTTTTTTCTTTGGAATAACATACACTAATTAATCATTTGCATGCACTAAAAACAGGTTAAATTGTGATTTTATGCTGATGTTTGATATTTATTTAGTCAAACAATCCCAATTCCTCATGCAATCAATTTTATAGCTACATAATTCTATAATAAGAAGTTATGTTATCAGGGGAGCACAGCTAGCCTATTGCTCTGACATAACATTTGCCTTAATAAATCCATTGTACATATAGCGGCCCCATGTGATGCAATGTCTGGCCAAGTAGACATTAGACTAAAACAGGTGTAGTGTAACCATTAGAGACAGCGTTCAGGGTTCAGACTGTAAAAGCATGTACTGTATGTAATATTAAGCTGAGACAGCAAATCTATAGGATGCATCGGTGCCAGACAACAAGTGAAAGGAGGTGCATGTAGTCTCCTAACTAGATTATATATGAAACACGCAGTGCTTCTGTTTTATAGAATGTCAGAAAACAGAATGTCATTCCTTCTCCTGATTTAACCACACCAGACAGATTGTGAGTGTGTGTGATCACACATGCAGAGCCATAAACCTGTCAGAGTGATGAGGGCATTTCTCTCCTGATGCACTTCAAAAAAATATGCCATTTATTTTTAATCTCAAGTAATGAATATTTATTTAGAGCAGCTAAGCTATATCATATGTGGCCATTTAACCAAAGATGTCATGCGATGGATCCGTTTAAACCCATACTGGTTTATTTTTTCAGGGTTATTTTTAGGATTAAACTCATATTGAGGGAGAGCAGGTGCAGGATATGAGACTATATATATATATACAAACCCGATTCCAAAAAAGTTGGGACACTGTACAAATTGTGAATAAAAACAGAATGCAATGATGTGGAAGTTTCAAATTTCAATATTTTATTCAGAATACAACATAGATGACATATCAAATGTTTAAACTGAGAAAATGTATCATTTTAAGGGAAAAATAAGTTAATTTTAAATTTCATGGCATCAACACATCTCAAAAAAGTTGGGACAAGGCCATGTTTCCCACTGTGTGGCATCCCCTCTTCTTTTTCTAACAGTCTGCAAACGTCTGGGGACTGAGGAGACAAGTTGCTCAAGTTTAGGAATAGGAATGTTGTCCCATTCTTGTCTAATACAGGCTTCTAGTTGCTCAACTGTCTTAGGTCTTCTTTGTCACATCTTCCTCTTTATGATGCGCCAAATGTTTTCTATGG
This sequence comes from Paracanthobrama guichenoti, assembly GCA_018749465.1. NCBI lineage: Eukaryota > Metazoa > Chordata > Actinopteri > Cypriniformes > Gobionidae > Paracanthobrama > Paracanthobrama guichenoti. Next base: position 3,898,358 of record CM031950.1, on the reverse strand, counting down.
GTGAAAGATCTGGACTGCAGGCTGGCCATTTCAGTGGTAAACCCTACCTAATGGGGACAAAATGTCCCCACAAAGATGACAATATCCGAAATCCTTGTCCTTGTGGGGACAATTTTTGGTTCCCATGAGGAAAACATCTTATGAATCATACTAAGTGATGTTTTTTCAAAATCTAAAAATGCAGAATGTTTACTATGATGGGTAAGTTTAGGGGTAGGGTTAGTGTAAGGGGATAGAATATACGGTTTGTACAGTATTAAAACCATTACGTCTATGGAGCGTGTGTGTGTGTGTGTACAGTATGTATGTAATGTTTTAGAGAAACCCCATTGATTACTGCTGAAAGTGTTTTTGATTTATATTATAAAAAATACAGTGGTAGTACCACAATATTATGGCATCAGATGGTTATACCAATTTAGATATATACCATGATACTGGTATAGATAGATAGATAGATAGATAGATAGATAGATAGATAGATAGATAGATAGATAGATAGATAGATAGATAGATAGATAGATAGATAGATAGATAGATACCATATGAGTACCATCACTGCATCGTGTACCATGATACAGCTGTGTATTTTATATTAAACTATGATATTGCCATAGTAAGGCAGTACTTGTTCCAAAACCTGGCATAACCACGGTACAAAAAAAATATAATAATACGATTGTGGTACGTTTTCTTATAGTACTATCTATGGATTCATAACTGCCCTCCCACTCTCTTCTCTCTCTCTCTCTCTCGCACACACACACACACACACACACACACACACTCTCTCTCACGATCCTTGGCTTCAGCCATTAGAGCTTCAGGATCGTCACACGAGGGATCCATCCAGCGCACGAGAATCATCGTTTCATCACAGACATGGGTTTCCATCGGTCTGTCGGATGGACGACGGGATCGGCTGATTTCTGCACGAGCACCGGAGAAATGTTCGGATAACTGGCATCTGTTTTCTTGTCCAGCATCTTTCTGAAGTGCTTCAGGTAAACGCTACAAGTGACGCTACTGTTACGACTGTCGCGCGCTTTGATTGTCTGTTGGATTCTGTTGAGTGATACAGTGTGACAAGCCTAAAAATCCAGTCGTGATTTGGCGCGTTTTTACCTGAGATTGTGTTTTCGTGAAGGTGGAGTCACATTTCATCCCAAAAATCAAAATGAAAAGAAAATGTTTTTGTATCATTAATATTTTTGAGTTGTGACATTATTTTAATGATAATTAAGCACATTTCACACTTTTTACATAAATGGGTAGCCTACAGTAGATTGTAACGCTGTAATGAGAACTATTATATTGTAGCTTCACTAATTAAACATAAATTAAATAATTTATGCATAGGCCAATTTTACCATTTAAATGATATATGTCTATAAATGTTTTTTTTTAATTATGGTAATAGGGTGCTTGCTTAGTTGTCATGCATATGTTACAAATTAAAAGAAAAGAATTGAATGTTGTTTTATAAAAAAACAAACAAACAAAAAAAAACTATTCTTTTAGATGTGGGAAATGTGACATTTTAATTTCGAGTTTTTCTTGTCAGCTGGTTGGTAGACTATAATTAAACGCCATTGGGAACTTGGCGTGGGCAGCAGGTTGCCCTCTACATGCTCTCTATGGTACAGAGAAGGAGCAGAGATCTATTGTAATTTGAGTGTTGCATTGATGTACAAAGTCTTATAGGCCTACTTGTACATTACATTTCAATTTTCTATATGGTAATTCAAATTAAACATTTAGCTGAACTTAAGTAATGTATCTGGTTTAATGCATATTTTCGTTTCCCCTTGTGATAGTTCACCCAAAAATGAAAATTCTGTCATTAATTACTCACCCTCATGTCTTTCCAAACCCATAAGACTTTCACTCATCTTTGGAACACAAATATATGATATTTTTGATGAAATCTGAGAGATTTCTGTCCCTCCATTGACAGCTACACAACTACCACTTTGACGCTTCAAAAAGTTCATAAAGTGATCATAAAACTAATCCATATGAATTGAGCAATTTAGTCCAAATTTTCTGAAAAGACTGGATCACTTTATATGATGAACAGATTGAATTTAGGCTTTTATTCACATATAAACATTCATCAACTCACACATCAGCTGTGGTAAATGGAAGCTCAAGTATATTTTCTTGACGTGCGAGAACCAATGAGGTTCATTCTTGTGTTACGCAGCACGTTTGAGCTTCAGCGAGAACCAACGAGGTTCATTCTCGTGTTACGCAGCACGTTTGAGTTTCCGCGAGAACCAATGAGGTTCATTCTCGTGTTACGCAGCACGTTTGAGCTTCAGCGAGAACCAACGAGGTTCATTCTCGTGTTGCACGTTTGAGCTTCAGCGAGAACCAATGAGGTTCATTCTCGTGTTGAGCGTTTGAGCTTCAGCGAGAACCAATGAGGTTCATTCTCGTGTTACGCAGCACGCGTTTGAGTTTCGCGAGAACCAATGAGGTTCATTCTCGTGTTACGCAGCACGTTTGAGTTTCCGCGAGAACCAATGAGGTTCATTTTCGTGTTACGCAGCACGTTTGAGCTTCGCGAGAACCAATGAGGTTCATTTTCGTGTTACGCAGCACGTTTGAGCTTCAGCGAGAACCAATGAGGTTCATTCTCGTGTTACGCAGCACGTTTGAGCTTCCGCGAGAACCAATGAGGTTCATTCTCGTGTTACGCAGCACGTTTGAGCTTCAGCGAGAACCAATGAGGTTCATTCTCGTGTTAGGCAGCACGTTTGAGTTTGAGTTCTTCACGCAGCACGTTTGAGCTTCCGCGAGAACCAATGAGGTTCATTCTCGTGTTGCGCAGCACGTTTGAGCTTCAGCGAGAACCAATGAGGTTCATTCTCGTGTTACGCAGCACGTTTGAGCTTCCGCAAGAACCAATGAGGTTCATTCTCGTGTTGCGCAGCACGTTTGAGCTTCAGCGAGAACCAATGAGGTTCATTCTCGTGTTACGCAGCACGTTTGAGCTTCCGCAAGAACCAATGAGGTTCATTCTCGTGTTACGCAGCACGTTTGAGCTTCCACAAGAACCAATGAGGTTCATTCTCGTGTTACGCAGCACGTTTGAGCTTCCACAAGCGGTTCGGTTGAGTTTATGTTTATGTCCGATGATCAATGTTTATATGCGAATAAAAGTCTAAAATCAATCTGTTCATCATATAAAGCGATCGAGTCTCTTCAGAAAATTTAGACTAAACCACTCAAATCATATGGATTAGTTTCATAATCTCTTTTCGAAGCGTCAAAGTGATAGTTGTGTAGCTGTCAACGGAGGGACAGAAATCTCTCACATTTCATCAAAAATATCTTTCGGTTCGGAACGACATGAGGGTGAGGAATTAATGACAGAATTTTAATTATTTGGCTGAACTAACCCTTTAAAATCTTAAAACTAAAAAACATTTTCATTAATTTAAATAAAACTGTAATAATATATTTATATTACACAGATAAAAAAAAACTTAAATGAAAATGAGAAATGTTGCAGTAACACTGTCAAGAGCATGTAGTGACATTTCATGGAACAGCCCTTGAGGTGTTTGAACCCACAGCCCAAGTCTTTTGTTTCTACATGGGGAATTGATTGGATGGTTGTGGTTTGCTATTGGTCAGTCTCATGTGAGTGACAGGTTGTCCCGCCCTCGAGCCAGTAAACACAACATCAGAGAAGAGATGATGTCACTGCAAGAGGGAGGGGAAGTTATTTTGAAGTTATTTTAGTTCACGAGTGCACATGAATATTTAAAAAATAATAATAATGTGGACTGATAAGTAATTTACAATAATTACTGCAATAGCCCATTAAATATTTTATAATTTCATGGTGACTTTAACAGCTTTGCCTCCCAAAAGGACTTTGCTGTACGCTGACTCATTTATGGTCACAGGAACTATGGCAATTAAACGTGTCTTTCTGTGTTTAATGTCTTAGGGAGAGTTTCACAGCTTTGCAGTGGAAGAACTGTGCAATGAAGACATCAATGATGGATCTTAAAGTGGAACCTATGGACATCGATCACGACCAGCCGCCTCCCCTCCAAGTGTTTGCTCACACCTCGACTCTACATGGCATCTCTCATATCTTCTCTTATGAGAAGATCACGGCCAAATGCTGCCTCTGGGTGGTGTTTTTCCTCAGCTCTCTGACCTTTCTCATGTACGTCTGTGTCGATCGGATTCAGTTCTACCTGGAATACCCTCACGTCACCAAGCTGGACGAGATCACGACGCCTGTGATGGTCTTCCCCGCAGTGACGATTTGCAATCTTAACTCCATCCGCTTCAGCAAGATCTCACGCAACGACCTGTACCACGCAGGGGAGTTACTGGCGCTGCTGAACTCGAGGTTGGTGAACGTGTGCATATCAGTCAAGGAGCCGTGGTTAAGTTTTAATAATGAGCATGAGTCACTCGCTCAGTAGATTATGCTCTCATATTCCCCACATGAACACACAAGCACATTGGAGTGTAAATGATTAGTGTGTTTTTATTGAAATTGAGGAGCGGAAATGAAAATGCAGAGCTCTGGGGAGTCCCTGTAACTGAAGTACTGATATTGTATATTTCCATCCTGCATCTCCATCTTGTCGTATGGAGTCTCTAAGTGCATTTCTGGCAAATGGAAAGATGCAGTCTGATTATTTTTCCATTTTAATCAAGGAAAGTGACCCGTAGACTGTGAAACGCAGACGTGACGGGTCTTTTTTGGATTGTTGAGGTGCAACTCCTATATTAAAAAAAATAAATCTTTGGCTTTAGCGGCAGTATCTGCTTCCATCTGGCATCAGGAAGTCGTGATTTAGTTACTGCAGTGTTGTAACACCCAGCAGCTGTGATGTGATGTGGGTTTGAATTGGACTTCAGTCATGCCCGCTTCTGCATTCCAAGTGCTCACACACACACACACACACACACACACACTGTCTCTCTTTCTCGGTTTTATTCTGCATTCGGTCCAGTGTGGCAATTATCGACATGTTTAAAGAGAATTAACCTTGATTATTCATCGTCCTGAATGGAACATGCACAGCATCAAGGGCACAAAATAAATATTGACATTGTGCCATTGTTTGGGCTCAGTTATGTGAGATTCAGATGCCTCTAAGTTATGCATGTCTTCTTTTATTAGGAGTTTTTTTATTTTATTTAACTATTTGAAAATTTGTTTTATCCCTGATGAAGGTCTGTGCACAGAAATGTGTTGGCAGAAAGTGTATTATATTTACGGCTCCATTTTCTGATAATTTTGATCTCTCCATTTTTCAGGAGTTGCTTGTATTGTCCCAAAAATCATTTTGCTTTTCTTCCACGAACCTTGTTGTTAGTGTGGAGTTGCTCCAGAATAGCTACACAAAGTATTTGAAAATGTTTTTAAATTTAAATTTTAAATTTGTAAATGATACCTTAAAACATTAGCAGATTAGCAAATATTAGCAAATATTGTTCAGTTAAATAATCATTAAAATTAAAAAGTTAAATTTAAAAAAACTATACTAGATAACAGAAAAAGTGGCAGGTCTATTTAAAGGGGTCATGAACTGCATTGTTTTATGTTTCCTGTGGTGCATTCATAATGTTAGTATGATTTTTACATAAAAAATTTTCATAATTTAGAAATAAAAGGCTATTATAAAAATAAAAGGAAATAAACTCCCACTTCTGTGATTGGCTGACATCTTTGCATATAAAATAGAGTATGCGGAACTCTCTCAAAAACTTTTAGCACATTTTTACTATTACAGCTCTCAAGCTCTCAACTAATCATGAAAAGTGTTGATTATAGCATTATATTCAGATCGTGTCATGAAAGGTTGCAGTGATGAGCATTGTAGTCGATCGATCACAGACATGTGGAGTGCATGAATGCAGTGATTTCTGGACTCTAATGAATGCTTTCATCATAACTAACAGTACAAACGATTCGTTGATTACTATGGGAGTCCAGAACTCAGTCACTGATAAACTCGTGCTGTTTGATTGACAGCTCCAGCGACTGTAAAGGGAGCGTTCTTTGATTGCTTTCTATATATAATTGAATCACAGTTTAAATAATAGATTATTTTCATCCTACTAAGAGAAACAATGTTTCAAACCAGTTTAGTCACTGGTTTGATTTACTGACACACAGACAAAGAACATCTGACTGTACATGAATCATTACATATCAGAAATCACTGGTCACAGATCAGGCACTAGAATTAACACGGTTACTTACATGTGGCATTACTGTCAAGTCCATATCGTAAAAGTCTGTTTGCAAAGCCTGTGCCGAAATTGCGACTGATTTAACAAATAATCCACCGTGAAATTTACCAAACAAATGAATAATGCTCAACTGAGACATTCACATTTTTTTTAGTCCAGTGATCCTGTATCGCACTTCTCTCCTCGTCATCTCACTAACACACCAGTGGGTGGGGCCAATCTATTTCTAGATTCAAACTCTCATTTTAATATAGTTTTCTCCCGAAACTTTGCAGTGTGTACTTTTATTCAAATTATGAATGGGTTACATCAGAAAGCGATCAAAGATATAATCAATGAAGCTGATATCACTTCAGTTCAGCCACAGCTCAAGCTCACTGACTGAGTGAAAACTGTTAGAATCAAAAAAAAAAATCTGTCTGTACTGTGCACAATGAATCTCTTATTTACATCATCTTTATACACTCACCTAAAGGATTATTAGGAACACCATACTAATACTGTGTTGGACCCCCTTTCACCTTCAGAACTGCCTTAATTCTATGTGGCATTGATTCAACAAGGTGCTGAAAGCATTCTTTAGAAATGTTGGCCCATATTGATAGGATAGCATCTTGCAGTTGATGGAGATTTGTGGGATGCACATCCAGGGCACGAAGCTCCCGTTCCACCACATCCCAAAGATGCTCTATTGGGTTGAGATCTGGTGACTGTGGGGGCCATTTTAGTACAGTGAACTCATTGTCATGTTCAAGAAACCAATTTGAAATGATTCCAGCTTTGTGACATGGTGCATTATCCTGCTGGAAGTAGCCATCAGAGAATGGGTACATGGTGGTCATAAAGGGATGGACATGGTCAGAAACAATGCTCAGGTAGGCCGTGGCATTTAAACGATGCCCAATTGGCACTAAGGGGCCTAAAGTGTGCCAAGAAAACGTCCCCCACACCATTACACCACTACCACCAGCCTGCACAGTGGTAACAAGGCATGATAGATCCATGTTCTCATTCTGTTTACGCCAAATTCTGACTCTACCATCTGAATGTCTCAACAGAAATCGAGACTCATCAGACCAGGCAACATTTTTCCAGTCTTCAACTGTCCAGTTTTGGTGAGCTCATGCAAATTGTAGCCTCTTTTTCCTATTTGTAGTGGAGATGAGTGGTACCCGGTGGGGTCTTCTGCTGTTGTAGCCCATCCGCCTCAAGGTTGTGCGTGTTGTGGCTTCACAAATGCTTTGCTGCATACCTCGGTTGTAACGAGTGGTTATTTCAGTCAAAGTTGCTCTTCTATCAGCTTGAATCAGTTGGCCCATTCTCCTCTGACCTCTAGCATCAACAAGGCATTTTCGCCACAGGACTGCCGCATACTGGATGTTTTTCCCTTTTCACACCATTCTTTGTAAACCCTAGAAATGGTTGTGCGTGAAAGTCCCAGTCACTGAACAGATTGTGAAATACTCAGACCGGCCCGTCTGGCACCAACAACCATGCCACGCTCAAAATTGCTTAAATCACCTTTCTTTCCCTCTGACATTCAGTTTGGAGTTCAGAAGATTGTCTTGACCAGGACCACACCCCTAAATGCATTGAAGCAACTGCCATGTGATTGGTTGATTAGATAATTGCATTAATGAGAAATTGAACAGGTGTTCCTAATAATCCTTTAGGTGAGTGTACTTTGTTGGTTATAACAAAATTATTTGCAAGTATGTAGAGCTCACGTTAAACTCGGCGTATTGAGCAGATTCAGACTAACCTAAACGCCTCTGATTGGCCATTGTGTTCACACGCTCAACAAACATGTCTGTGATTGGCTGCAGAAACACAAATAGAAACATTTGATGCTCTTCACAGATTGCTATACAGACAGAATTTTGTTTTGGACCCCACTGACTTTCACTGTATGAACAAATAACTGTTCACTGAAAGGTTCTTTGGAATAGTTCTCCTATGGCATTGCTGTAATAAACACTATTTGGAACCTTTATTTTTAAAGATGAACTTGTTATTTTTGTGTCTGTCTCTATAGACATGAGATTCGGGACGCTCACCTGGTCGAAGAAAGCGTGATGGAGGTTCTCAAGAGCAAAGCAGACTTTCGCGTCTTCAAACCACGACAATTCAACATGTGGGAGTTCTATAATAGAACAGGACACGACATTAAAGACATGCTGCTGTCCTGCCAGTTCAGAGGCTCGCCGTGCCGACCCGAAGACTTCAGCGTGGTGAGACACTCTAGAGATGCACAGTGATAGATTTCTTTAAGCTCTTTTCACTTCAAGCCCCACAATGCAGCCCTGGTGTATTTATTTGATGCGAATCTCTCCAGTGTACTGAGAGAGCCGGAGGCTTTTTACTAGGTTTCATCCAAATGCTGGGGTGTGTTATTTGACAGTCCAATCATTTACGCTGCTAGAATGAAGTTTGTAGTTCTCGAGATTTCCCAGGGTTCACTCAGCTGTGCTGTTGAGTTGTTTTATGGCTTTCATTTCACAACACTAACAAAAAGTACCGAAAAATACCCATTTCTTTTATGTATCTGGTAACATGGTAAAGCCAGGGCTCAACTATAAGAATGGCTTGATGGCCTGAGGCTAGTGTGAGAGAGGTTTGGGCCAGAGCTGTCAATTCAGTTGAGTTTGCGTGCATGTAGAGCGGCTGTTTTGTGAGCGAGTGGGTCTACACACAGGATGTGCATTGAAAAACATTAAAGCGATTTAATTTATACACTACGGTTCACTAGTTTGGGGTCGGTTAGATTTTTAAATGTTTATGAAAGAGTCTAGTTTAGTGCAGCTTTAAAGGGATAGTTCACCCAAAAATGAAAATTCTGTCATCATTTACTCACCCTCAAGTTGTTCCAAACCTGTATACATTTCTTTGTTCTGCTGTACACATAAGAAGATATTTGGAAGAATGGAGACTGATACAGATGTGAATAAATTGTTGAATAAAGTCATTATTTTGTTTGCTTTTTGCACACAAAAAGTTTTCTTGTCACTGCATAACATTAAGGTTGAACCACTGCAGTCACATGGCCTATTTTAACAATGTTTTTACCTTTCTGGGCCTTGAAAGTGTTAATTAAATTGCTGTCTATGGAGGGATCAGAGAGCTCTCGGATTTCATCAGAAATATCTTCATTTGTGTTCCGATGATGAATGAAGGTCTTACGGGTTTGGAACGATATGAGGGTGAGGAATCAATAACAGAACTTTCATTTTTGGGTGAACTAACCCTTTAATGGTGAAAAGGAATGTTTGGAAATGTAAACTGATATTTCCTACTGACACACTACAGCAAAAGATATAAATAACTGCCGTAAACTCATTTTCCCACCCATGGTAGTAACGTCTGAAACCACTTCTATAGTATTATTGTTATATGAGAAGCCAGTGATTCAGACTTACATTTTTAACTGTAAGTGATGAGAGCAGATGTGAGCAGCAGCTCATTTCTGAAAATGAGCATTGGAGCAAGAGTTCACTATAACACTGTGAGGACTATGGTGCTGAAAAGGTTGCTTTGGTGATGTAACCATGTTTCCCTCCAAGTTTCCATGGCGACATGTGGTACTGACTCCCCCATCCCCGTCTGAAGCATCTGAAGTCTTTTGTGTGGCGTGTTGGTGATAATGCCCTACTTACCCAAATGTCAACATGAGCATATTGGACAGGGATTTTTCCATCTCTAAATATAAATGCTTGTATAAGAGCATTAGTAGTTCCCTGATGACCAAAGAGTCTCCCAAAAAATCTCTGCATGTTTTTTACTCCCCGATGATTTTAGCTTCACCTTCATTTCCAGGCTTTTGAAGAAAAGCCTGCAGTCCCGTTTGCTACAGGCTGCTTTAAACTCCCACAGCAGGTTCAAAATATCCAGCTGCCTTTAAAATAGGTCAGTGTTAAATATTAGATTCGGTGTGATGTGTGAGAGAGCGTCTGGAACGTTCTATTCTTTATCTCTGTCTTTAGTGACTCAGTGCTTTGGGAAAAATAGCCCAGTGAAGTGCACCAGACTTTTGTAATTGTTAATGGAGTTCGAGGGATGACTCTCCTCGGTCTATCTTCACGGTCAGTCGGCTCTTTTTTGTGTGCATTTGATTTTTTTTCAGCACTGTGTAGCTACAATTAAATGCTTGATGGGTTTCGTTCTGGGAAGGGAATTGCTTGCTTCATTGGCCTTGATGTCATTCGGCTAACTGTTTTTATACTCTCCAAACTGCTTTATTTGGCACTATCCACAGATTTCCTCAAAAGTAGCTAGGTTTAAAGGGCTAATTCACCCAAAAATTAAAGTTCTGTTATTAATTCCTCAGCCTCATGTCGTTCCAAACCCATGTCGTTCATCCTCGGAACACAAATGAAGGTATCTGTTATAACACAAATTCCCTCCATTTCAATCACTGCAACATTATTTAAAATTCTAAACCAACAATTACTCTTTATTCCACATGGCGGGAAATCAAATAAATAAAGTTACTTTTCAGGTTTTGATTAAAGATTACCGCGACAAACAATTTATTTTCTGTGTATTAACTTGCACGGATTAATTGTTCACCCTACGACCTGTAACGTGCTAACAAAATAAATAGTGTATATTTTGATTTCATGAGGACTTTAAGTTCATATTGACCGGCTCAATCAATCAACCTTGTTTAATCAGTTTAATTTATCCTGAATTTGTATAATGTTTATACATTACAGTTCAAAGTTTGGGGACAGTAAGAGGTTGTTTTTTTTAAAGAAATTAATACTTTTATTCAGCAAGGATGCATTCATTTAATCAAAAGGGACAGTAAATGCATGTATAATGTTACCAAATATTTCTGGTAATTCTTTTTAAACCTTTCTATTCCACAAAAAAAAAAATTACTATTTCCTCAAACAACTGTTTTCAACATTGATAAGCGTAAGAAATGTTTCTTTAGCTTCAAATCAACAGTATTAGAATGATTTCTGAAGGATCATGTGACACTGAAGACTGGAGTAATGATGCTGAAAATTCAGCTTTTCATCACAGAAATAAATTGCATTTTAAAATATATTAACATCGAACGGTTATTTTAAATATTGCTGTTTTTACAGCTTTTTTCATTAAATAAATGCAGCCTTGTTGAGAATAAAAGAAACCACAAAATACAGTATAAGCCATCATGTAACAAAATATAGAGCTGTGTGAGATTAAAAAAAGATAAAAAAGCACAGTCACACACACACGTCCCCTTTTCTGCAGAGACTTCTTTAATAACCGATGCTTCAATGTTTCAGATCTTCAGTTGCAGATGAATAAATTATTGTGCAATGAATAATCACACATGATAATGAGACAGTGATTAAAGTGCCTTTGCATACCGTCTGTGCTCCCACCCCACGTAAATGATGTTTACAGCTAATCATGACAGCTAATTGCACTCCAGAGTTTTGCCGAAGGATAGACTGGAAAAGACTGGACTGGGTCGTTTGCATAAAGAATGAAGACCAATGAGAAAAACACGCACAGACTATCAAATACTAACTGACTAATCTAGGCATCTTTAACTCTATTAGCCCATTAAAGCGCTTTTCAGACATACTTTAATTTGTTGATAATGACAAAATAATAAGGCAAAGACAATGTTTGTTGTTATTCTTATGCAATAATTCACGCAAAGTTTGCATTTCTTCAGAAGTGAGTGGTGTTTGCTTGTGCAGTTCTTGTCAATGCCACAGTACTGCATTGTTATGGAGTTGCTAAGAGGTTCTGAGTGTTGCTATGCAAAAATTTGGGTGTTCCGGTGGTTGCTAGGTTGTTGCTTATTCATGTGATTTAGCAAGGAGAGGTGTGCTATTACATTTCTAAGCAACCAGACTTGCTAGTATTTTTGCCTAAGGATGAAAAACAGGTAAAAATGGTAACACTTTATAATTAATTATTGTATACTCGTTACCAGAGATGGGCACTCAAGTTAGTGACTCGGACTCGAGTCGCACTTGAGTTGCATTTTATGAGACTTGACTCGGGACTCGACCTGAAATGACTTCAGACTTGACTTGACTCAACAAAAAAGACTCATGAAATTTTAAAAACAACTCAAGTCTTTAATCCTTATCTATCGTAAATTGAAAAAAAATTATTTGAATGTTATAATATCTGCTTCACATGTACGTGACATGGTAGATCGGTCCCTTGTCATAGAATTTGATTACGGATGTTCGTGTATTGCGCTCGTCATAAGAGTCCCATGAAACATGACAGGATCCATCGTGCCATATGTTCTCACATTTGGATGTATTACCGTGTCAGATCGGCTAGATGCAAACAATGTGTGGAAAACAATTAAAGATTGTTAGACATCGCTTCCACAAAGGTTAGTGACGCTAACTCACACAGCTCGCTGTTTTACTGTGGTGTAGCTGGGTGGCTCTTTTGGAATGCCTGCCTATTAAAACATGAATAAAATCTAACCTTTAAACCTAGCGCTACGTTTTACTGTTATCAATCTTTTCACAGCTTTTCTCTCTCTTAATGTGTGTCTACGAGAGAGAGATGGAAAGATGTTAATACAATTTTTTCTTAAAGCGCATACTTTAACGTATTGCAATCAGCATGCGTACAGTTTTCTATTGACTAGAAACAACTAGAATGGATTATAATGTAACAGGCTGGATGTATCCCTTACATCTTAGGACCTTTATTACAAACAGAACAGATGCTAGAAAGGTGTATATATATATATATATATATATATATATATATATATATATATATATATATATATATATATATATCAGAATATAAACAAATCAGAATATAAACAAATCAGAAACGATTCGATTTCAACATATTTTGTTATTTTGATTAGATAATCGTCAAGAGTTCTAGCATGGCTGTTTGGAATACGAAATGGTAACACTTTACAATAAAATTCCATTTGTAACATTAACTAAGGTTAATAAATGCTGTAGATGTATTGTATACATTAAATTGAGTTTAAATGTTAACCTTAGTTAATGCACTATGAACTAACAAGAATGATCAAGGTACAATTGTATTGCTCAAATATTAATACATGCTGTAAAATGTATATTGTGTAATGCATATCGTTCACGTAAGCTCGCTAATGCATCCATGTTAACAAATGGGACTTGCAAAGTGTTACCTATAAAATGTAAAATGTTTCTAGGTTATAGCTAAAGAAACATTTATTTATAATATTATTTTAATGTTTAAATTATTTTCTGTAGAATTAGTTGCTAATTCTACAAAAGTCTTTTTCACGAGTCCGAGTCGAGTCCTAAGTCATTTTATGTCTATATATAGTCTAAATAAAAATACAAAAAAATTGTAAGACATAAAAAGACTTCAGACTTGACTCGGACTCCAGATGAAAGACTCGTTACTGCCATTACTTAAAGACCCCTTTGGTGAAAATCAAGTTTTTAATGTTGTTTATATTAGAGGCTGACCGATAGTGGATTTTACCAATACCGATAACTAGGTTGGAATGCATTTGCCGATAACCGATTAACCAACTGATAATTTTTTAATGGATACTGGATAAAAAATTAAAAGCCATACCACTAAGTAAAACAGTGCTGAAACCATGAAAATGTGCTAAATGAAATACATATGTAAATATGATTATATTAAAATGAGAAGTTCTAACAGAACTAATTCTACAGAAAATAATTTAAACATTAAAATAATATTATAAATAAATGTTTCTTTAGCTATAACCTAGAAACATTTTACATTTTATAGGTAACACTTTGCAAGTCCCATTTGTTAACATGGATGCATTAGGAGCTTACATGAACGATATGCATTACACAATATACATTTTACAGCATGTATTAATATTTGAGCAATACAATTGTACCTTTCAAGAGGTACTTGAAGGTACTTCTTGATCATTCTTGTTAGTTCATAGTGCATTAACTAAGGTTAACATTTAAACTCAATTTAAAAATGTATACAATACATCTACAGCATTTATTAACCTTAGTTAATGTTACAAATGGAATTTTATTGTAAAGTGTTACCATTTCGTATTCCAAACAGCCATGCTAGAACTCTTGACGATTATCTAATCAAAATAACAAAATATGTTGAAATCGAATGCGTTTCTGATTTGTTGATATTTCTGTCAGCTGCATGACAATACAGTTTGCTTTCTCACATCACTAGCTGTTACATCGTTTGAACTGCTTGAGGCACTGCTAATGTTAGCGTCCTCTCAGTCTCGATGACAAAGTACATGCATACTGCTGTTCTTTCCCTGCTAATGCAGCATCTAGTCAACAAATGAATTACTTTATAATGATTTGGCAACATGTACTGAAGTGTTCTGTATTCATACCGTTTCCCTGTCAGTGTTTTAAAAGCACATCTGATGTGCCAGCTCTCTGTGTAGCGTGTGCTTTCCGTGCAGCCTCACGTGTCAATGTAAACAACGCCAGTGATAGTTTTTATTTGACCTCTAGAGACCGCTCTCGTGCTATATAATGCCAGCAGACCCTTCTCAGAGCTCTCGTGCTGTGTAATGACAGTGCACCCTTCTCAGCCGCTCCAGCAACGGATGTAACCTCTAGTTTATATGTCTGTGGTGTTTTGAATATGCTTTAAGACAAACCATGAGCAAATTCATCAGTCAACACCACTGCTGAGTATTTTCTCCTTAAAACTGCAGTGAACCAAAGACGGTTCGAAAATTGGTTTTAAGGGTGCTTTCACACTTGGTTTGATTGCCTGGACCGAACCCGAGTTCGATTGCTCCCCCCTGCTCCCGCTGGACTGTGTTCATATTATATTATTTGGGTCCGAACCGGGGTGTGTTTGCATCATCAAAGCAGAAGCTGTTTACCCCATTGCTTGGTAATGACGGCGAGCGAGAAGGTGCCAAAATGAAGAGCTTTGCTCACCTCACTTTTATATTTTTGTTTTTGAACCGTTGCAGATGCTCTAAAGAAGACTGAAGACGAGCAGAAATGAGATCTACAGCTCTCTGCTTGTAGTATGTCAGTCACGCTCATCAGGAAAATGAGTGAAACACACACAAAACACATTTTTATCAAATTATATGTCATTAATAGCAGTTCACTTCCGCGATTTAGTACGATTGCGTTCACATCAGCGGCGAACCGTACCAGAGTTCACATGAACCGAGCCCCAGAACCTTTTCAAGCGGACTCCGGTACGGTTCATGGGTGCGCACCTGAGTTCGGAAGACAGCGTTCACATCATCCAAACAAACTAAACTCTGACGTCAATTAAACCCGGGTGTGCACCAAAAGTTCTAGTGTGAAAGCAACCTCAAATCGCTGATGTCAAAAACTACCTAACCAATCACGTCAATATGTGGGCGGGCTTTAGCATATCATTAATAGGAGTGTGACGAGATGCTTAACTCACGAGACGAGACAAGATTTTTACATAGGTCTAGTATTTTTAAGAAATCTTCAATGATGACTAGAAAAATTGTTTGCAGATGCATTTGAAATGTTTTAACTCGTTTTCTTGTAATGAATGTCATTTCAGCTCTACTTTCTGAGTATGAATTTGCCATCATATGCAGTAAAAAACAACAATAGGCCTACTCAAGCACTGTAAAAGGTTTTGCACAAACTTTTGATCTCTTTTTTTGATTGTCTCTTCAGACCTTAGAACTGCACATGATTTATGAGCTTCTACAACTTTTGACCTCCTAACCGAACTCCTTCCCACAAATTGATCATAGATCAAGTGCAAACAATAAGTGCAACCATAATCAAAGTACTCAATATTCTCAATATTCAAAGTGCAAATAGGGATCACATTTTCTTCAAGCATGATACAGAGCTAAGAGATGGCTGCACAGATAGCTTTCATATTGAGAGATATTCGCATGCCACAGGGAGTCGCTTTCAAAAAGCAGTAAAATCACATTTGAATGCGTTCCCGTTTACTTTCACTTTCGCGATCGTGCGTAAGCTACTCTGTGAATAGGGAGAGGTGGTGCTGAACGCGCATTTTAAAACAGACATTTGTCTGACACTTCGCAATGAATCCTCCACCACGGTCCTGTGACTGTCGGTCTTCGATTCGATTAGAACTACAAACGCGGATAAAAAGTGTTAAAAACTACAAACATGACGGATGTGCGAGTCCGACAGTTAAGTAGAGAGATTTATGCCGCGTTCCAGGCAACCTGTAACCTGTGTTTTTCCAACCTTCTACCAGTGAAAGTGCACTGGAACGGCAGTCAAACCCGTGATTTCCCACCCGTGAACGCGTACTAGATCGATGTACTCCCAGTTACTCTGATGTCACATTGCCTGCGAAACAACAATGGCAGCCCCTATGAATGCAGTGTTTATGGAAGTCGTACACGGTATTTTACAAATAACGTTAAATAAAATGTATAACAGCTTATCTTGCCTTATGTGCCGTTTTTTCTCCTCCGCTTCCCTCAAATAAGCAAGGAGTAAGCACCTTTGGCGATAGAAATGATTGTAAATGAGCATAAGCCCCGTGCGGTCCGCCATGCTTTGTTTACATCTAGCTACCACAATTCCTTGCACTCAGGCAGTTTGGCGTGACTTTGCCTGGAACGCTACAAAGTCGTGAGTCGTTGTTTGAAGTCGTAACTTACAGGCTCAAAAACCTGCCTGGAACGCAGCATTAGATTAAGGGGCTTGAGTGATCAATTATCAGTATTTAACCTGACGAAAATATATTTATTCAATGTTATCCACATTATATTTCACCTGCAGCAGCATTGTGAACATTTGTAATGATACGTTTGTCCATTAATTCATGCATTATATTTAAACTGCAAACACATGAGGAGAGTCTCTGCATTAAAGACCCACGAATGGCAGATCTTTACATTTCTCTTTTTTCTTCACAAAAAGAGTACATACTTTTAGGGCATAGTATAAGTAGGCGAATTGGGACACAGTTAGTTATCCTATCTGCACACTCACACTCCGTCATGACAATATGACACTGTCACTGACGTGAGACAGCTTTTCACCTCGACGAGAAATCTTGTCACATTTTAGTCTTGCGAGATTGCGTGGCACGAGATCTCGTCACACCCCTAATCATTAACTATTCTCTGAAACAGGAGAATCTCAAGAGGTTATCCCAGTATATTTTTCTGTTGATATGAAAAATCTGGTGCATTTAGCAATATAGTGGGTGAATTATGTATATGATGTATATTACGATGTTATGATGAACTATATGCCTTTCTCCATTGACGTTCTTAGATGTTCAAAGCGTTTCTGGATAAAAAGGATACTGACTGAGATGGTTAGCAGAAGGCTAATTGTATTAATTACGGGTATGTGTCCGACGTTGTAAAGAGCGATACCATTGTGCAGCATTTGCTACAGTAACTTGAGTATAGTTCAGTGAGGGGGTCTCTAAGCTGGTTTGAGTGAGTGGAGGCAGGGCTAATTTGCATATTCATGGTTCCCCGTATACTAAATGAAGCAAGGGTGTAGAGTTACATTCAAGCTATTTTAAGGCATGAACAATTTTTTTTTCAGAGGAAAAAACTTTTAAATATGTAATTTTGGTGATCAAAGATGAGTTTTAAGGGATAAAATTATTGACTACAGGGGGACTTTAACAACAGTTAGTTCACCCAAAAATGAAAGTTCTGTCATCATTTACTCACCCTCATGTTGTTCCAGCAAGCCAATGAGCTTGCTTCTCAACCTTCAAATACTGGTCAGCATTTGCTGTAGCAGTGCAGCGCGCTTTCAGAAACCCTCCACCTTCCCCAGCTCCACCTGTATGTTAAATTGCAGTGTTTGTCATCTGGTGAGTCGTGACCCAAGATCCAAGAAACAACATCAACAACAAAAAATGTAATTCTAAATGTTATTCTGATTAATTTTTTTTTTATTTTGAAAGATGTGCCTGATTCAGTATCTGCGGTCAGATGAAATGTTGTCAGTGTCATTATTCATTAACTTTTTTTACTAAATAAAAAGTCTCTCACCTCAGAAAAATAAACTTTTCTATCCTGTCAGACAGCGCTTAATTGCACGCAAATGTGGAAGTGCACGCTGTATATCACTTCACTATATATAAAGAGCAAAATAAATTACGAGCATGAAACATCATAGTACGTTGTCAATTAGTAATTCTTGAAATAAAAGTAAAGAAAAAAAGTGGGCCTTGAAAGTGTTAATTAAATTGCTGTCTATGGAGGGCTCAGAAAGCTCTCGGATTTCATCAAAAATATCTTAATTTGTGTTCTGATGATGAAGGTCTTACGGGTTTGGGACGACATGAGGGTGAGGAATTAATGACAGAATTTTCATTTTTGGGTGAACTAAGCCTTTAACAACCATCCAACTGAAAGAAACATGCTGGCAACTTTACTGAATCATCCACAAGTTCTGACATGCCCTGATTTCTCTGGATAAATATTTCCCCATGATTTTATTTATGAGATGCAGTGTGTTGTGTGTTTTATTCATCAGCCATAAGACATGATAATCCAGAACAAACTGCTTCTCTCCTTGCCGATGTCCTCCATCTATCTTTGTCTCTCCTGTTGGAGTAGTGTAATCATTTCACCTCCCAGCTCCTGCGGCGCAAATCTCTCTCACACAGTGGAGATTTAAATCAAGGCGCTCAGTCGGACTGACCTGCCCTCACGAGGACCCGCAGATCACAGCTAGCCATGATTCAGTCAGATAGATTGGAAGGTGCTGCAGGGTATGTGGCTATATAGGCGACAAAGCTGATTTGCATCCTGGTGAACAAAACTGCATAAGGTGTGCTGGTTTTGCTCCAAAACCTTCTTAAGTCACCATGAAATCAAAATGGAAAATGGAATCAAAATGCCCTCGTATCCTTTAATCAAAATAACTTCCCCTCCCTCTTGCAGTGACATCATCTCTTCTCTGATGTTGTGTTTACTGGTGAGAGGGCGGGGCAACCTGTCACTCACATGAGACTGACCAATAGCAAACCACAACCATCCAATCAATTCCCCCACGGACAAAATCATGTCCCCACCTACATTGTTTTTTTCAAGAAGCCGTTTTACTCGGATATATATCACAATAGGAAAGAAAAGACTATCGCAACTCCTTTTTCAACTTTAAAACCAGCAAAACAGAGCAGGTTTTCAGAAACTATGATGAGGTAACCACTTTAGGCTCATTTTTTTCAGAGGGATGATCTAGTCTAGATTATGTAAATCAGTTAGCTGACATGATAAAATGTTGGTATACATTTATGCATAAAGGTATGCAAAACGTGTTAGATTATGATCTCACTGTCTTGTGTTATATGCTGTTTGCTAACACTTTATTTTAGGGTTCAATTCTCACTATTAACTAGTTGCTTATTAGCATGCATATCACTAGGACATTGGCTGTTTATTAGTATTTATAAAGCACATATTATTTTTGCCTTATTCTGCATGATCTTCTCCTACATTCCTTAATTCTACCCAATACCTAAACTTAACTACCACCTTACTAACTATTAATAAGCAGTAATTAGGAGTTTATTGAGGCAAAAGTCATAGTTAATAGTGAATCTGTGTTCCCCATACTAAAGTGTTACCTGCTGTTTTTAAGATGTTGTGTCTGTATGTAGAGTTAAAAACACATCCCAGGACTGCAGAGAATTTGTATTGCTCAGTGGTTGCTGTCAACGTTCTCTGAGTTGTTTCCCATAACATTTTCTTAGTAAAAATAAAAATAGACCCACGAGACATTTGTTGACTGTTAAGAATATAGAGCTATCAAATAAATGTGGATAGAAGCTCAAATTTCTGTCTTGGAAATCTCTTAATATTGACTGCTGGGATTTGTTTTTGGAAAGGACTGGGCAAAGTTTGGGATGTTTTTGAGACACCAGATTAGCTGCTGGGGAAAAGCTTCATGTGTTACACTCTACCGTTCAGAAGTTTGTGGTTGGTAAGATTTATAATGTTTTTGAAAGAAGTCTCTTATGCTCACCAAGGCTGCATTTATTTGACCAAAATTGTGAAATATTATTACAATTCAAAATAACTGTTTTCTATTTGAATATATTGTAAAATGTCATTTATTCCTGTGATCAAAGCTGAATGTTCAGCATCATTCCTCCAGTCTTCAGTGTCACATGATCCTTCAGAAATCATTCTGATATGAGGATTTGATGCTCAAGAAACATTTCTTATTAATACCAATATTGAAAACAGTAATTTTTGTGGAAACCATGATTTGGATACTTTGATGAATAGAAAGTTCAAACGAACAGCATACAATTTTTTTTATTATTATTTTTTTTATTGTAACATTATGAATCTTTTTACTGTCACTTTTGATCAATTTATTCACCCTTTCTGAATAAATAAAAGTAACCCCAAAGTTTTGAACGGTAATGTATATGTCTTTCGTTTATATGTCTCTTTTGGTTTCTTTTGGTTTGTTGAGAGAGCTGGTAGTGTTTGCCATAACTAACGTGAGCTATCCTGCTCGGATAATGTCAAGACAGGCGGTTCTGTAGGGTCATTTGAGGCTCGGTGGACGTCACACAGGGATATTTTTGTGGAATGTTTGTGTAAGTCACACAGGAACACTAATGGATGCTGATGTGGACAGCAGGGTGGTTTGATCTGGTCTGACGGGTCAAAATCTCTCAGGATCTCTCCCTATGTTTAACACAATCAGACAGATGGAACTGTGCTCAAAGGGAAATTTCTTGAAACACTTTAAATGTTTAATTAACGCATCAAAGAGAACACAGCGAGAGGACAGAGCCAAGTGTGTGTGTGTGTGTGTGTGTGTGTGTGTGTGTGTGTGTGTGTGTGTGTGTGTGTGTGTGTGTGTGTGTGTGTGTGTGTGTGTGTGTGCGTGTGTGTGTTTTCTGTGCTTTTAACACTCTGGTATCTGTTGCCATAGGAACCGGCTCTCTTTAATAACTCTCAGCAGGTCTACAATGAACTTTTCTTTTTCTTTTTTTTATTCCTCTCCTGCTCTTTCATAGTTTATGTCTCAAGTCAGTTTTCAAGAATAGAGCTTCTTACTACAGAAGAATTGCTACGGCTCTTGTAATAGCACTTTATTTCCTTCAGATCGTTTCAGTCTGGCTGCACGTCTCTTCTGACAGCAGGGGAAACAAAACTGAATGAAAATAATAAAATGCAATCAACTGTGTTATGTTAGGAAGCTGTAAATATGAAATATTATGCAAATATCAATGCATTTAAAAAAAAAAAAAACAGAATGCAAAAGCAGTTGAGAACCAGTTGTAGAAATCAAAAGTTGTCTTTATCATCATTACATTGAAATTTTGTATCCGTGGCCAGACAACTCTCTGGATCTTAAACCCAGAGTGGTCAATCCTCAAAAGGCCCAGAAATTGTGATCAACTCCTAAGGCATCACTGATAAGGCAAGAATGACTCGCTTTCAGGAGTCAGGATTTGGCCCTTTAAAACACTGTAAAACGAATCCATATGAATTTAGCAGTTTATTAAAAAATTTCTAAAGAGACTCAATCACTTTTTATGATTTGATATGATATACGATCACTTTAACAGACTGAATTTAGGCTTTTATTCACATATAATAAACTCACACATCAGGTTTGGTAAGCAGAAGCTTAAGCAGGTTCGCTTGATGTTCGAGAGCCAATGAGGTTCACTCTGGTGTTCATTCTCATGTTACGCAGCACGTTTGAGCTTCTGCGAGAACCAATGAGGTTCGTTCTCGTGTTACGCAGCACGTTTGAGCTTCAGCGAGAACCAATGAGGTTCGTTCTCGTGTTACGCAGCACGTTTGAGCTTCAGCGAGAACCAATGAGGTTCGTTCTCGTGTTCGCAGCACGTTTGAGCTTCAGCGAGAACCAATGAGGTTCGCTTGACGCTTGAGCTTCAGCGAGAACCAATGAGGTTCGTTCTCGTGTTACGCAGCACGCGTTTGAGCTTCAGCGAGAACCAATGAGGTTCGTTCTCGTGTTACACGCAGCACGCTTGAGCTTCTGCGAGAACCAATGAGGTTCGTTCTCGTGTTACGCAGCACGCTTGAGCTTCTGCGAGAACCAATGAGGTTCGTTCGCGTGTTACGCAGCACGCTTGAGCTTCTGCGAGAACCAATGAGGTTCGTTCTCGTGTTACGCAGCACGTTTGAGCTTCTGCGAGAACCAATGAGGTTCGTTCTCGTGTTACGCAGCACGTTTGAGCTTCTGCGAGAACCAATGAGGTTCGTTCTCGTGTTACGCAGCACGTTTGAGCTTCTGCGAGAACCAATGAGGTTCGTTCGTGTTACGCAGCACGTTTGAGCTTTCTGCGAGAACCAATGAGGTTCGTCCTCGTGTTACGCAGCACGTTTGAGCTTCTGCGAGAACCAATGAGGTTCGTTCTCGTGTTACGCAGCACGTTTGAGCTTCTGCGAGAACCAATGAGGTTCGTCCTCGTGTTACGCAGCACGTTTGAGCTTCTGCGAGAACCAATGAGGTTCGTCCTCGTGTTACGCAGCACGTTTGAGCTTCAGCGAGAACCAATGAGGTTCATTGTCGAGTTACGCAGCACGTTTGAGCTTCTGCAAGAACCAATGAGGTTCATTCTCATGTTTTACGCAGCACGTTTGAGCTTCTGCAAGAACCAATGAGGTTTGTTTATGTTTGCTGATCAATGTTTAGAGTAAAAAAAATGTTTCTTTATTAAAAATGGCACACTGAACACTGCACAGGTCTGGGACTTGAATTGGTTCTTCTCAGGTGGCCAAAGCATCTGCTCAGTAGAAATAAACAGTAATCTAATCATTCAGACACAAAATGTTGTAATGGAATGTATGCTGTAGTTTTTGTGTGTGTGTTTTCAGGTGTTTACGCGTTATGGGAAGTGTTACACCTTTAACTCTGGTAACACCGGCCCACCACAGATCAGCGTAAAGGGAGGGATGGGAAACGGCCTGGAGGTCATGTTGGACATTCAGCAGGATGAATATTTACCTGTGTGGGGAGAGACAAGTGAGACCACATGATTAAAACAACAGGTACATGCTACTCTCATTCTCGCTCTCACTCGCTCGTTTTCTCTCACAGACGAGTCGTCATTTGAGGCGGGAATCAAAGTTCAGATTCACAGTCAGGACGAGCCTCCGTTTATAGATCAGCTGGGCTTCGGAGTTGCACCAGGATTCCAGACGTTCGTTTCCTGCCAAGAGCAGCGAGTAGGTGTGGTGTTAATATGTGCTTTAAATGGATCTTCTTCTCTTTTTTTGACTCATGCTATTTGTTTTTCAGCTGGTGTATCTTCCTGCTCCGTGGGGGAGCTGCAAGTCGGCCCCACCAAACTCGGATTACTTCAAAGCGTACAGCATCAGCGCCTGTCGAACAGACTGCGAGACGCGCTACCTGGTGGAAAACTGCGACTGCCGCTTGGTGCATATGCCTGGTGAGTCACTGCATCAATCACAGCAGCTCTTGATGTTCACTTGCCATTGACAGTACAAAATCAAGAAT
The DNA here is from genome assembly GCA_018749465.1 of Paracanthobrama guichenoti. Lineage (NCBI taxonomy): Eukaryota > Metazoa > Chordata > Actinopteri > Cypriniformes > Gobionidae > Paracanthobrama > Paracanthobrama guichenoti. Next base: position 3,874,668 of record CM031950.1, on the reverse strand, counting down.
CCATCAGGTCGAAGAAATAAGGAACAGGATCATTTATTGTCTGTGTTGTGAAATGAAACGTGTTGTCAGCTATGTTTTCATCTAGCTATTTTTATGCAAATTTTGGGATATTGCATAAAAAGTGGATGGAAATGGCAAGATGTGCATTAATTCTACAAATGTGCATAAAACGTTTGCTCTCAATTAAGGTGGATAATCATAATTAGTTTTATCCTATAAGAACTATGATGTAGACATGTTCACAAGTCCCTAAAGGCCAAGTCAAGTCTCAAGTCTTTGTTCCATTTTTAGCAATGATTCTTTCAGCTAGTTATTGTAATTAACAGTGTTTTGAAATATCAAATCTGATTTCTACTTCAAAAATGTCTAATAAAGCACACAAAGTATTTCTTACTTTTTTATTCACAATAAAAAAACTATGACTTTAACAGCACTTTTCCAGAGGGTAATGAGGCGTGCCTTCATGATGTATCACACGGTGTATAATACGCTAGGGGTTTTCAAACCGGGACACCCAGGGTCCTCCAGAAGGCTCTAAGGGGTTCCCAGAAATTTTCAGAGAATAAAAAGACAACACAAAAATGGATAAAGTCTACCGAACATTCATTTCTAAATGTCTCTCTCCTTTCTTTCCAGAATTGTAGTATGTGTTTACTTGTATCTTTCTAGTGAGTTTTTCTCAGTGTGGTCCCCTTTATCTCTCTCACTGGAATCCCCAGTGGTCCCTACCGGCCGTTTGCTGTAGTCCTTAGAAATTGATTTCTTTAAAAGCAAATCTCTCCCTTTGCTTTAAACTTTGAGCGTTGTAACTTTGCAGATGTTGTTTGTGCTCAAACAGCAACATCACACACTAGCTAAAGTTAGAAAAGTGAAATCATGTTTTATGCATAGCGATTTAAGTTTGGAAACAATATGTTGTATTTATAATGTCACACTTGCTACTTATCTAACAGTTTAAATGTTTTTTCATACATAAAAATATATAGATGGATTTTAGGAAGGGGGTTCCTCATAAAAAGGTTAATTATATTTGGAGGTCTTTGGCATCATAAAGTTTGAAAACCCCTGTAATACGCTAGCTTTGTAACTTTGGATGGAAACATAGTTATTGTTAAGTAAAACTATTACAAATCTTTTCTGTAATTGAAATACAGTTGAAATACAATAAAAAACGTAATAAGCTAATAAAAGCTGTAACATTAACAAAATTGAAATAATACTCTTCCTTCTTCCAAAAAATGTTTTTGTCTTACCCTGAATCACTATAGTAAGCCTATAATAAGGTGTTTATATTTTAGACCTGACGGATGGTTTTTGCAGGAAATTGCGTACTTGCATCTTGTGCATAATGTGCACTTGATAATACCAAAGTTGATTTTCAGTCTGTTTGTTGTGTTTTTATAATGGGACTGACACCACAGATCCTCATCTTCACGTTACAATTTACAACGTCTTTAATGATTTGATTATAGTTACTGTAATTGTGTTTAACAGTCACATTTGTAACGTACTAGCAGGTATTTATAGGTACTCTCGTGAGTTCACAGCTGCTTTGATGTCAAGTTAATCAAGCCAGTGAAACCAAATTAAGCCAGCTCCTGTTAGACCGCTTCGGGCACTGAAATGTAATTTAGTTGATTACAAAAGGCTAAATTAACATGTATTAGTGTGGGATTTTAACCTGAGGCGATTTATATCTTTTATTATTTGAATATTCATTATGAATCTCATGAGCATGGTAAGAGAACTGAATAAGTGTGAGTGCGTGAGGCTTGTAATATAATAAAAGGAATTTAGCAAGATTGTGTGTTAATAACGTTTTAATCTTATTGTTTTACTTAATATGTTACATTGAAGCAATATTAATTTGATTTTTCATGTGCATTTATCAACCAGTGTTATTTTAGTATTATTCATAGTATATATTAATATTTTGAGTTAGCTCTTATTTTAATATTTTTGTTTTTTGTTTTAATTTTAGTTTAAATTTGAGCAACTTTACAATGTGCTTTTGTCATTTTCATTAGTTTTTTGTAGCTTTATTTTTATATCAGGTTTAGTTTTAGTAATTTTAGTACTTCAACTTATTTCAGTTAGTTTTTCATCTAATATTTATTAGCTTTATTTCAATGAATGAAAACTATTTGGAACTATGAAAACTTAATAGTTACCAATAAAACAGCCTTTGTCACCTTTTTGACAAATGTGGGAATCCCAAGAGCTCTGATACCATTTGAGCAAACTCTGTCATGGTTTAATTATCCTCATGTCCTTCCAAACCCATGACACAAAGCACAATAAATACAAGTTGCGAGCTATATTCCAGGTCTTCTGAAGCCTCACAACATCTTTGCGTTGGAAAACATCATAACATTTCCTTGTGTTCTATAAAATAAAGGATGAAGACATACAGGTTTGGACGACATGAGAGAGAAAATGATGATAGAATTTACTTTTGGGCAAACTATTCCAATAATGATGCTATGTACTGCCCCCTCAGGTGATGCACAGTACTGCACCCCTGTGGTCTATAAGGAATGTGCACATCCAGCACTCGGTGAGTAACTTTTATCATGAAGCAATGCAGCTCTATTTAAGTGTCCCTATTAGGCTCTTTTTTCCATGTAGTCTGTATTATAGCTGTAAAAGGTCTTTACCAATCAGAGCAGAGGAAGATCTCAGAAAGGAGGGGTTTAGAAAGACTGATGCTGTCTCAATTCACCTACTTATACTATGTCCTAAAAGTATGTACTGTTTTTTTTTTTAAGAAAAAGTACATACTTTTAAGTGTGTAGCAGAATAGTAGGCAAGCTCTGGTACATACACTACATACACTTGCGTCTCTAACAGACCTGTCGCTTAGCTACATACATCCTATCATCGTTTAAATTGCCGTCAATCATCTTGTCACAAAATCCACATTCAGTTTAATTTAATTTCCTACCATTTTTCGAAGAGAAATGTAGTAGTGTTGATCTGTTAGTTTGCCAGTGTCTTTTGGACAATACATGCGCTCAACTGTCACAGCTTTAAGTACGTAGCGGGGGGGTGGGAGGGGCATCAAACTCCAATGTTGACTGTCAAAATAACCTTATAAAATTCATACACTACACGCATGAGTACATAGTGCATACGTACATAGTGTATAAGTGCACAGAGGTCTTCAACCCTGCTCCTGGGGACCCACTGTCCTGCAGAATTTATTTCCGAAACTCTGCAGGACAGTGGGTCCCCAGGAGCAGGGTTGAAGACCTCTGGTATACACCGATCAGGCATAACAGGTGAAGTGAATATCACTGATTATCTCTTCATCACAGCTCCTGTTAGTGGGTGGGATATATTAGGCAGCAAGTGAACATTTTGTCCTCAAAGTTGATGTGTTAGAAGCAGGAAAAATGGGCAAGTGTAAGGATTTGAGCGAGTTTGACAAGGATCAAATTGTGATGGCTAGACGACTGGGTCAGAGCATCTCCAAAACTGCAGCTCTTGTGGGGTGTTCCCGGTCTGCAGTGGTCAGGATCTATCAAAAGTGCTCCAAGGAAGGAACAGTGGTGAACCGGCGACAGGGTCATGGGCGGCCAAGGCTCATTGATGCACGTGGGGAGCGAAGGCTGGCCCGTGTGGTCCAATCAAACAGACGAGCTACTGGAGCTCAAATTACTGATAGAAAGGTGTCAGAATACACAGAGCATCTCAGTTTGTTGTGTATGGGGCTGCAAATGGGAGACCAACACAATATTAGGATTCATGGTCATAATGTTATGCCTGATCGGTGTAGTGCGTCATTTGGGACGCAACTACTGTGAGAAATGAGTACTGTATATTATGAGAAAATGTAAATGATTTATTTTTTTATTTTTATTTTTTTACCTTAAATGCAAATGTAAACCTATTGTAGCAAAATTAGCAACCATTAAAATAGCAATAATAGGGACACTTTGAAACAATTGTAATGTTTGCTCTAATGTTATAATTTCTCTTGTTGTGGTTCCAAAGATTTCCTTGTGGAGGCGGACAGCGACTACTGCTCATGCGAGACTCCGTGCAACATCACACGCTACGCTAAAGAGCTGTCCTTCGTCAAGATCCCCAGCAAAGCGTCTGTCAAATACCTCGCAAAGAAGTACAGCAAATCTGAGAAGTACATAACGTGAGTGTTCAGTAAACATTGATTGCTTTGTTACCTTGGTGCAGTAGTGTCTGTTCTCCATCACAGACACGGGTGTTTGAACATTTCTTAATTGATTAAGTATGTAGATGCCAGAGACTCTCCAGAAAGATGGAGTGTTAGATAACATGTCACTTTAGCATTGTAATTGATAATCTGCCATGCTGGAATGCCAAACACATGCTAAACTGTGCTGTGTGTGCTGTCAGTGAGAATGTCCTGGTGCTGGACGTGTTCTTCGAGGCTCTGAACTATGAAACCATTGAGCAGAGGAAAGCCTATGAGGTGGCCGGTCTGTTGGGTAAGTCACGTGTGACTTATTAGTGGTGTCTGCAAAATCATTTTTTCTTCAAGAAATGTAAATGTCTGTACATCTTTAGCACTTCAGCGCAGTCTCTGTGTTTGTGTGTTGGTAGGTGATATCGGAGGACAGATGGGGCTTTTCATTGGAGCCAGTATTCTTACGATTCTGGAGCTTTTTGACTATCTTTATGAGGTAAGGTTTATGAAGTATCTGTATCAGTGTTCTGTACTGTCATAAACATTTCTGCTTGGGTTTGATTTTATTTGTCTAAATGTAAAAATAATTAGAAATGGCCAAATTTTTGCACTGCTCTGCTGCACTCTGCGCTCTGTATGTTAGAGTCACAAAAGGTTTAAAAGTTACATTTTTAGTCTGGTTTGCCTCAGGTCTAATGGCGCTCGTCAATGTCAAAATGATTGAGATGGCCAATCAAGTCAAAGTAGGCGGGGTTTACGTTCTCTTCTGGCTCGTGCACACAGTCTTCACACACAGATGAGCGCGAACATATGGTTCCATGGCGCTGATTATCAACTTTGAGTTTAGGTGTGACATCATTAGTGAACAGCCAATCACATGCTGTGGAAAAGTGAAACTCTCTTCTCTCTTCTGCTGTATATTACAAGATTAAAAAATACTCATGTACTCATTTTTATAGTTTTATCTACTGATTCAAAAGCTTATTTATATTACCTTTATATATTTATATTAATTTAAACTAAGTGCTTAATATTAATTGATGAACAAAAATTTTACATTTGTAATTGATTAAGGGTATAATAATTACATATTATTGAAATCATCCAAAATTATTATTAAAAAAGACAATTTTGTCTTTAAAAATCATTTGCTATAGTGACTTTTAATTTGGAGTAGAAACAGGGGGAGGGGCTTTATTGCATCAGAGGTGTGTCACTTTGCTCACAGCTGATTGGTCCAGTTTCGGTTTGCAATCTCTTATCTGGAACATAACCTGCCCCGGAGAAGCTTAGTCGTGGAGCAAAAGTTAAGCCAAAAGTATACTTAGTTTTTTTACGCATACGCAAGCGTATGTGCACAGTCGAACGCACTGTCTCGCAAAGTATACTTCTTTTGACTCATATGCGTACACAGGTGTTCGACGCATCCACAGTTTTGAGCGTCTCTCACTACAAGTTACAACCCATGTAAATACTGCAAAAAAAATGTACATTTGCAACCTCAGTGTACAAAGTCTGGTGGTGTGCGTTCAGTACGCTCATACTCTGATGACAAAACTCACATCACGCACTGTACACTCGTGTACGCGTAAAAAGTAAAGTATACTTTGGCCTTTACTATGACAATGAACAAAACTAAAAGCCAAGCCACTTTCATGGAGCCTAAAACCCAGGGTTGGCGCAAACTAAACTAAAACATACCTGGCTAGCCACCTAAACCGGCTTCATGGTATAGGCCCCAGATCCACCACCAAGTGACAGTGGCACTAAGGGTATGTTTACACGACAACGATGTGCTAAAAGCAGAAAAGTATTTCCTTTGCGAGATTTCAAATAACAGACAACAACGTTTTCAAAATTATCCCCGTTCACATGGATCGGGCAAAAACGACAAAAAAACAAAACGCTGTATTATTCGTGCCAGGCCAGTAGTTGGCGATGTCACTTTGTAAAGAAACTCTACAATCCTATTGAACACGTAATACATATGTGCATGATGTCACCATTTTCACAAATTCGTGAAACTTGCACTTTGAAACCTATTTTCAAAAGTTTGCATTTTCAAGACCCCAAAACGCCGTTGTCATGTAGCCTAAATGAATGGCCAAACGCATAAAAAGTCATTTTTATTTGATTGCGTTCAGTACTTGCTCTGCAGTAAATCACTGAACCGTTTCAAGTTTTTCTGATGATACTTGTATATTCTAAACTGTTTGATAATTATGTGTGAAACATCAAGTCATCATCGCGTCTCAGACACTGCCACCTTGAGGATTAAAGGTGCACTTATTGAGTCGACAGAGATTCAATTATTGTTGCCCTGGAAAAGTATCCTTACACTATAATATCCGTTTAAGAGGTAAGGACGACATCTCAACATCTTTTTTCCTTTTTCGTCCGTCAAGGTAATGAAATACAGGTTGTGCCGCTGCTCCGACAAGAAACATCACAACAACAACAACACTGATCACGGCACTGTACTCAGCCTGGATGACGTCAAATGTCACGTCAGTAAATTCCGTTAACATTCCCGCAATATTCCAGCTGTGTGCCTGCCAGCCGTATTCCGGTCATGTTCTACATTTTAGCAGATGGCATCGCGACACCAGCACGGTTGTTTTCTACAGATTGTTCTGGCATCTTGTGGTTGTACTCTCTCTTTCTCTCTTATGCCTATGAATGAAAATTTTCTAGTATTTTTCCAAGAATGTTTTGTGGTTTTCTGAACAAGCTGATTTTGATTTTGCCTCTATAAGGCAGGAATGTCTAAAACGTTAAAAATATGAATTAAATGGTTCGATCTTTGTGTGCCTGGCCTTTTGCAACAGAAATGCGTCTGCTAGCTTGAGGGGTTACAGTGTTATTAATTCTGTGCATCTTAATTGTGTAGATCTTGCTCAGGCTATTCATTGCACAAGGCGTTGTTGAGAGAACACCAGTCTGAAGGCTGTAGTTGCTATGATATGAGTGTGGTATCGTCGGCCCATGTCAGATCAGAGACTAACCCTAGATATTCCCAGGGGGTGCATGTGAGCTTCTGTCCGCAGTGTCATGTTCGTGTCGGGAGCTGGAGTGTGTGTGCATGTCTGTAAATGTGTCTGTTAACGTTGTGTGTGAGCTTGACTGCAAGTGCATGGATGTGTTTGTCTGTTTGTAAGGGCTGGTTCACACAGAACACGTTTTTGCTGTGCAGGTCTTGGAAGCGCAATGTCCATCTAGCACGTGTTTACATTGAAAAACAATGGAAAAGTAACGCAGTGGCATGGAAAAAGGCATTCTGTGTGAACGGCTGTCTTTCTGCATGTGTATATTACATGTGATTATTTCTAGAATGGATGAGGAAACGTTGGAGCAACAGGGTGTCAGGTATTTTTAAAAAGGAAATCAAGTATTTTTAAGTCTCTGATGCATTAGATAGATGTCAAATGCCAGCAGATAGTATGCAGTGATTTGTTGTGGAATATGGTAGTTTATGGCTATTCATTTTCATGTCAGATTTACGTTTGAGACACTATATTAATCTCATATACAGCAGATTCTTTTCAGAAAAACCACACAATCAGTTTTCAGTATTTCCTTCAAACGGAGGATTGTCAAAGATCAGCAGTATTAATATGTAAATCAAACTTTTTCAGCTGATTCATTTCTGTATAATTTTGATGTTTATCATGTGGCTGTAATAAAATATGATTTTTTTTATTAATAAACATGCATAAAATGATGCCTTGTGTATTATCTGCCTGAAATTTTCCTCTGAGTGCGCACGTGTGTGTGTGTGTGTGTGTGTGTGTGTGTGTGTGTGTGTGTGTGTGTGTGTGTGTGTGTGTGTGTCCTGGTAAACCCTACATTATGGGCACAAAATGTCCCCACAAAGTGCCCAAAAATTGTCCTTGTGGGGATATTTTTGGTCCCCATGAAGAAAACAGCTTATAAATAATACTCATAAGTGATGTTTTTTGAAAATGTAAAAATGCAGAAAGTTTTGTGTGATGGGTAGGTTTAGGGGTAGTGTTAGTGTAGGGGGACAGAAGACAGTTTGTACAGTGTTAAAACCATTATGTCTATGGAAAGTCCCCATAAAAACATGAAAATGCGCGCGCGCGTGTGTGTGTGTGTGTGTACAATAGATGTAATGTGTGCAAAGCAATGCTGCTAGATATTGAACTACTGTAATAAAATATAATATAAATATTAACTAACTGAAATAAGTAGCCTACTTCAGTTTAACCTGAAGTACTAAAATGACTAAAACAAATACTGAAATAAAAATAAAACTAAATAGACATATTTAATACTTTTTATAAAAAAAACTTTTAAGCTTACCAAAAAATGTAACTGAAAAATGTATATAGGCTAAATAACATAACAGTTTTAGCTGTCCAATCCACAAGCTCACTGTGAATTGAGGAATTTCTTCCATTGAACTTTGACCTTTCACCCCTGAGAACTGTTCTGGCATTCCATTTATTCCCTAACAGTGGATTCCATTGTTCAAAGGTCGTTTTGCCATCTTAAGCCACTCAGATCCTTTGTTAAAGTCCCATTCTGCTATATCAGTTGATCACCTCCACGTGGGATTGGATCTTGCATAAATGTCTTACATTTCACCCAAATCAAAAGATAAATATTATATTTTGCATAAAGCAAATGTATTTTTATTACAATATAACACAATTCCTTTTACCTTTTACTTCTTGTCTCACTATATAACTTATCGATTGCTCATATTAAAAATAGATTATAAACTTCTCCAACACTGAGTGTCAAGTTACAGCTTGCTTTGAGTTTGTCATTTTGTCCAACTGAGACTAAAGTTTGTCAGTGCATAACTTGCTATGTGCATATTGTATTTTTACTTCGTTATAATGAATCACTTGTTTTAAGATTCCGTGAACACACCCACCAGCTGTAGTGGGCGGAGTCGACTGAGCTGTTTTCGCCTTCTGAGTGGCCAATAGCACACGGGGGCGTGGCCTACACGGACAACACTCAAGTGTGCGCTCGGTGCGCTGCGGTTTGATTGACAGATCAGAGTGACTGTAGTCCAGCGAAGGAGCCGGTGAAGATTCTCAGCGCAATGTCAAGTCCAAAAAAAGTTTGCATCGTCGGCTCTGGGAACTGGTAAAAAGAATATTAAGATTTTCTTTTAGAAATGACTGTGTGACTATTAGTTTAAACATTAAACAAAGGCACACAATCACATGCTATGTACAAGTTTAAGGTTATGACATTTGAAAGGGCATAACAGAAGGCATATTAATATGAAGGACATAGATATGCAATGTAGTTTCTGCTACACAAGATGAGGTCAACTTAAGAAGTTTGCTCAACAGCTGTGAATGTGCTTTTGGACTAACTTGAACACTGTTCATCACTGTTTGCATGTTTGTAACACTGCTGCAATGCTAAACAAGTGGAGCACATGTTCCAGTCAGTCACACTGTTAGGTGCAGTATTTATGTTCCATAGGTTTCTGCTATCCGTCCTACAGCCGTGTGGTTCAGCATAATATCCATTTCTGATGTTTGACATATACTGACAGCAGCAGATCGGTAAGATTTGTAATGTTTTTAGAAGTCTCTTCTGCTCACCAAGGCTGCATTTATTTTATTTAAAATAATAATAATAATAATGTTGTGAAATATTATTAAAATGTAATTTATATCCTGTGATCAAAGCTGAATGTTCAGCATCATTCCTCCAGTCTTCAGGGTCACATGATCCTTCAGAAATCATTCTGATATGATCATTTACTGCTCAAGAAACACGTATTATTAATGGTGAAAACAGTTGTGTAAAACATTTTTTGATGAATAGAAAGTTAAAAAGAACAGCATTTATCTGAGATAAACCGTTCAAAAGTTTTGGGTCAGTAAGCAACTTAAAGAAATGAATAGGGTCCAACGGGGCCAAAGGCTCCACGGGGTAAAAGGCTCCTTTGATTTGATTTTCCTCTAAACCTCGGCCCTTTCCAAAGCATCCGCTTTTCAAGATGCACGTGGAAATGTGTCTGATCCTTGACGTGATCGCAGGCAGCAGATGATTCTGCTCTATTTTAAAAACAAAGGTCTTGTTAATGTTTGTCAGCTTTGTTCAAGGTCATTAAAGCAACAGTTTTTTCATTAACGGAAGAATATATGTAAAAGTATGGTATTTGGGGTAAAAGGCGCCCCTGCTGCTGGGGCAAAAGGCACATTATTTGACATGATGATAAACAGCGGTTTTTGACATGACATGGTTTCAGATTGTAAGTATCATATATTAAGTTGGGTGTCCACCTTGAAGATAATCACCATATTTAAAAATGTGATATAATCATATCATATAATAAAATATATTGTCACTACTGTAAATCTATATCAGATATATTTCTATATTAACATATTTTAATGACAGCATATTTACTGATCACAATTCTTTTATTCATCAAAATAAACAGAAAATAGTTCAAACTTTGCTAAAGTGATTGTTTTGAACAAGTATTAATTTAGACATTATTAAAAACATATTTTAGCGAAAGTATTTGTATCAATACTGTGAGCCTTTTGCCCCACGCTGACCCCGTGTGTCACCCCGTGCCGCCTCATACACTCACAATAAACCACTTGATTTATTTTCACACAGAATCTGCTGCTCCATAAATGTTCAACACAAACATATATATATTTCTGTATATCATGCATTATAGGAGTAGTGAAAAGCACATTTTTCTTAAGGTGTGCCTTTAGCCCCGTTGTGCCCTACTTTTATTCAAATTGATCAAAAGTAACAGTAAAGACATTCATAATGTTACAAAATATTTTATTTAAAATAAATGCTGTTCTTTTGAACTTTCCATTCATCAAATAATCCAGACAATTTTTTTCACCATTGATAACAATCATAAATGTTTCTTGAGCAGTAAATGATCATATCAGAATGATTTCTGAAGGATCATGTGACACTGAAGACTGGAGTAAATTCAGCTTTGATCACAGGAATAAATTACATTTGAATAATATTTCACAATATTACTGTTTTTGTTTTTTACTAAAATGTATGCAGCCTTGGTGAGCATAAGAGACTTCTTCTAAAAACATCTTACCGATCAAAAACTTTTGAATGGCAGTGTGTATCATACAATGCATGCAAACATGTTGATTATCATTTTATTGAATGGTTTCCCTTGATTTGAATAATTTACACTTGCAGACATTTATTAAGGTAAACGTGACTGTTGTTGAGGTTTGCATGCGCTTAAAGGTCACTCTAAACAATATTCCAAAAGTATATTTATATAACAACAATCCAAATTTATGTTTATGTATTCAGTTAAGAGCCATAATAAATTTCTCAAACGATACTGCAAAATTGATATGGTTGGGTAGGCCTATATTGTAAATAAAGTGCTAGTGCAGGATTGGACTGACTGATCTGACACAGCAGGCTTTGATCACGATCAGCACCGTCTTGGATTTGTTAACACCGCATGCAACCTTTCACATGCTGACCTCTCTCTCTCTCTGTCTCTCTCTCTGTCTCTCTCTCTCTCTCTCTCTCTCTCTCTCTCTCTCTCTCTCTCTCTCTCTCTCTCTCTCTCTGTCTCTCTCTCTCTCTCTCTCTCTCTCTCTCTCTCTCTCTCTCTCTCTCTCTCTCTCTCTCTCTCTCTCTCTCTCTCTCTCTCTCTCTCTCTCTCTCTCTCTCTCTCTCTCTCTCTCTCTCTCTCTCTCTCTCTCTCTCTCTCTCTCTCTCTCTCTCTCTCTCTCTCTCTCTCTCTCTCTCTCTCTCTCTCTCTCTCTCTCTCTCTCTCTCTCTCTCTCTCTCTCTCTCTCTCTCTCTCTCTCTCTCTCTCTCTCTCTCTCTCTCTCTCTCTGTCTCTCTCTCTCTCTCTCTCTCTCTCTCTCTCTCTCTCTCTCTCTCTCTCTCTCTCTCTCTCTCTCTCTCTCTCTCTCTCTCTCTCTCTCTCTCTCTCTCTCTCATGTCCACAGGGTCTCTCTCTGCTATTGCTAAGATAGTTGGCACGAATGCAAGGAACAATATGAAGTTTGACTCCACGGTTAACATGTGGGTGTTTGAAGAGACGGTGAACGGGCGTAAACTCACAGAGATCATAAACACAGACCACGAGAACATCAAGTATTTGCCTGGACACAAGCTTCCAGAAAATGTTGTAAGAAACTCTGTTTGTTTTAATTGCATATATAATAAAATAATAAATAGATGTAAGAAACACTGTATTTTAAAATTGTTATTCACATTATGATGCAAAGATGGAATATTTTATTTGCATATATAAAAATCAAGAGAATGACACATTGCTTGGGAAATGGTTTCAACAGCAAATAGTTGCTCTGCCACAGAGGAAGTAAACACAATACAGAAGTCTGGAGAAGAGTGCTGAGCCACTCGATTCTCTCCCCAAAACCTTAGGGAGGCACTTGCTGCTTTGTAAAGGAAACCGTCCATTTGCACTCAAGCAACTAATAAGAAGCTGACAAAGCTGCATGTGGTTTCACCATCATTGTGACCTGTGACCTGTAGACCAAATGTTTTAGAGTCAGCCAAATGGGTCAGACTAGTTCAAGAATCACTATCCCGGGACTGGGCTAGAGGCCTAGAAAACCATTGGCAGAGACATAGTACAGTAACCAGAAGGATTTAGGACGTGAACAAGGTGGTTTTGGCTTGACATGGACACGAACCCTGCCAAACAAATCAAATAAGCCGGTCACATAATAAAACATGAAGCAGGGCACCTTAAGCGTAACCAATCATATACTGAATATATTGAGTGCATGTATGTTTCTCCAGCTTTCATCATTCAGGATCAAACAGATTGGTTTCCCTTCTCTCTATTCCTCTCTCGTTCTCTCTCGCTCACAGGTGGCGGTGCCAGATCTGCTCGACGCTGCCAAGAGCGCTGACATTCTGCTCTTTGTGATTCCACATCAGTTCATCGGTCGTGCTTGTGACACCATTAAGGGCAAAATCAAACAGGATGCGCTTGGAATGTCACTCATCAAGGTCCCGTACACTCATGATGAATATATGCATTGTGTGCAGAACTCAACTAAGCAGGAACAAAGTAGCTTTTTAAGATCACAAGACAGCAATGACTTGTGACTGTGCATGTGGGTTCGTTTAGGGGGTGGATGAAGGACCGGATGGTCTGAAGCTGATCTCGGCAGTTATTCATGAGAAGCTGGGCATCAAGATGAGCGTGTTGATGGGAGCAAATATCGCCAACGAGGTGGCGGATGGGAAATTCTGTGAGACCACCATTGGTGAGGCTGATAAAAAAAAAAGCAATGTGGATATGTTTGATAGCTCCCTGTATGTTTGGGTGAGTATATGCATTTGTGTTTAATGTTTGTAAGGCTGCAGGGATCAAACTGATGGGGCGTTGCTTAAGGAACTCATGCAGACGCATCACTTCCGGGTCACGGTCGTACAGGAAGCAGATGTGGTGGAGATCTGTGGTGCACTGAAGGTTTGTTTATTCACACTTCTACATTTTACACCTCAAAATAGTCAAAGGACAGTGCATATGACACAATTCAAAATAATGTGATATACAGTGTGTTTAACAGTTAAAGTTATTTTTAGGTTGGCATTGCATGCAGTGTGTACTTGCATTAACAAGTACAAGTACAGTAAGTTGTTTTATCAACAGCAGTAATAATACTGGTCTGTTTTGATATGGCAAGTGTGAGTTTTACAGTCTATTAACGTTCTCTTTTGCTGTAAAGAGGCTTTTTGAAGCATGATGTATAAACATGAAACAGTCAAACCAGTAGGACTATATACACTGACAAGAATTTGGACAGAAGTGTCGTTAAACTAATTAAACTAAAACTAAAAAAACTTTAATAAAACTTTCAATAAAAATAATTATATTTTCAATATATAATTACTATATTTGTGAATATTATACATTATCTGTATTTGTTTTTTTAATTTTAGATTTAGTAATTTTGTCTTTGTCATTTTTATTAGTTTCTGCATTTAAAAAAAAAGTCTATATAGTATTTATTAGTCTTTATTTATTAGTTTTAGTTTTAATTTTAGTTATTTTAGTAAACTAAACAAAAATGAGAAATGTTGCCGACTAGATGAGATAAAATATTTTTTATTTAATTTCAGTTGAACATTTATTTTGTTTGTAAGTGATTTGAAGGTAATAATAAAAGAAAATTCATTTCAGTTTAACATTTATTTTGTTTTAATTAATTAAAGTTTTAGGTAATGATAACCTTGATTCAGACATTTGTTTTCAAGTGATATGAAGGTAATTATATATATATATATATATATATATATAATGAACTAAAATGGCCCCCACAGTCACCAGATCTCAACCCAATAGAGCATCTTTGGGATGTGGTGGAACGGGAGCTTCGTGCCCTGGATGTGCATCCCACAAATCTCCATCGACTGCAAGATGCTATCCTATCAATATGGGCCAACATTTCTAAAGAATGCTTTCAGCACCTTGTTGAATCAATGCCACGTAGAATTAAGGCAGTTCTGAAGGCGAAAGGGGGTCAAACACAGTATTAGTATGGTGTTTCTAATAATCCTTTAGATGAATGTATATATATATATATATATATATATATATATATATATATATACACACACATACATACATAAATTGGAAAATAGAGAATTGTGAATGTTCACTGAGATAAATTTGTTTAATGGCCAGTAAATATAAATATTATAAGTATTATATATATATATATATATATATATATATATATATATATATATATATATATATATATATATATATATATATATATATGCAATCAGTTCATGTATTCCTTGTCAATCAAACCCATGACCTTGGCTCCACTGTTTGAGTTCAGTTCAAATTCTGTCATCATTTACTCATCCTCATGTCATTGCAAACCTAATGAATACAGAATTTTCATTTTTTGGGTGCACTATCCCTTTAAGACTTCCATTTGAGTTTGCAACCAAACAAGCTTCATAGCGCACTGCAAGAACACAAACACCATAAATAAAAATATAATGTCGACTTGTAATCTTTAGCCATTCTGAACCATTGTAATCCAGCTCAGAACATGTCATATATTTAGACCCTCTTTGTCCTACAGAATATAGTAGCAGTCGGAGCAGGTTTCTGTGATGGGTTGGGCTTTGGTGACAATACAAAGGCTGCGGTGATCAGACTGGGTCTCATGGAGATGATCAGCTTTGCTCGGTTGTTCTGCACTGCCGGCTCTGTCTCTTCTGCAACTTTCTTGGAGAGCTGTGGCGTTGCTGATCTCATTACGACATGTTACGGAGGACGAAATCGGAAAGTCGCAGAGGCCTTCGCCAAGACTGGCAAGGTGAGACACCAAGAACTGAAAGGGATAGATCACCCAAAAATGTGTACACCATCGTGCCATTTTAAACCTGTATGACTTTCTTCTGTAGAAATGCATACAGTATAAAAAGCAGATGTGCAGCTGTTCAAAAAGACAGAAAAGTACCATAAAAGCAGTCCATTTAACTTTATTCCAAGTCTTTTAACTGTTTAGTGAGGAACATTACAAACCACAATGTTAGTATTATAATGTATAATGTTAGTGCATTTTGAACTTGTACATTTATTTAAATTTGGCATGTCACAATAACTAGGTCCAGATTGCATTTCCTTGTTTTTATGTTTTTTTGTTTTTTTTTATGCTTACTAAGGCTACATTTATTTGATCAAAGATAGAGTAATAGTGTGAAATGTGATTAATCCTGGATTATCAAACCAGGTCAAAATAGTTTATATGAGAAAATGATGTCATTTTTTAGCATTACAATAACCCCCGCCCCAAAAACATTGCATATAAAGCTTTGCATACAATGAGAATAGTGCAAAACAAGCGCTTTAAAGTAGCAGTAACAGTACAAATTGAAATAGAATAAACAAATCTTCCTCAGCATTTGTAGTCATTAGATTCTCTGTTTCAGTCTCTCGAAGAACTTGAAAAGGAAATGTTGAATGGGCAGAAGCTGCAGGGTCCAGCCACAGCCGCTGAAGTCCACACGATACTTAAAAACAAAGGTGTACTTGACAGGTAAGACATTGTGCATTTCCAATAAAGAGATAGTTGACCCAAAAATGAAAATTCTGTCATTTACTCACCCTCATGTCATTCCAAGACTTTCACTCATCTTCAGAACACAAAAAATCTTTTTAATGAAATCTGAGAGCTTTCTGTCCCTCCATTGACAGCTACACAACTACCACTTTGACGCTTCAAAAAGTTCATAAATAGATCGTAAAACTAATCCATATGAATTGAGCGGTTTAGTCCAAATTTTCTGAAGAGAGACTATTGATTTATATGATGAACAGATTAATCCGAATTTAGCTCAAAGGTGCTGCGTAACATGAGAATGAACCTCATTGGTTCTCGCTGGAGCTCAAACGTGCTGCGTAACACGAGAATGAACCTCATTGGTTCTCGCTGAAGCTCAAACGTGCTGCGTAACACGAGAATGAACCTCATTGGTTCTCGCAGAAGCTCAAACGTGCTGCGTAACACGAGAATGAACCTCATTGGTTCTGGCTGAAGCTCAAACGTGCTGCGTAACACGAGAATGAACCTCATTGGTTCCTGAGGAAGCTCAAACGTGCTGCGTAACACGAGAATGAACCTCATTGGTTCTTGCTGAAGCTCAAACGTGCTGCGTAACACGAGAATGAACCTCATTGGTTCTTGAGGAAGCTCAAACGTGCTGCGTAACACGAGAATGAACCTCATTGGTTCTCGCAGAAGCTCAAACGTGCTGCGTAACACGAGAATGAACCTCACTGGTTCTCGCAGAAGCTCAAACGTGCTGCGTAACACGAGAATGAACCTCACTGGTTCTCGCTGAAGCTCAAACGTGCTGCGTAACATGAGAATGAACCTCACTGGTTCTCGCTGAAGCTCAAACGTGCTGCGTAACACGAGAATGAACCTCATTGGTTCTCGCTGAAGCTCAAACGTGCTGCGTAACACGAGAATGAACCTCATTGGTTCTCGCTGAAGCTCAAACGCAAGCTGCGTAACACGAGAATGAACCTCATTGGTTCTCGCGAAGCTCAAACGCGTGCTGCGTAACACGAGAATGAACCTCATTGGTTCTCGCTGAAGCTAAAACGTGCTGCGTAACACGAGAATGAGCCTCATTGGTTCTCGCTGAAGCTCAAATGTGCTGCGTAACACGAGAATGAACCTCATTGGTTCTCGCATGTCAAGCAAACATACTCGAGATTTCATTTACCACAGCTGATGTGTGAGTTGTTGAATGTTTACATATGAATAAAAGTCTAAATTCAATCTGTTCATCATATAAAGCGATCGAGTCTCTTTGGACTAAACCGCTCAATTCATATGGATTAGTTTTACGATCTCTTTATGAACTTTTTGAAGCGTCAAAGTAATAGTTGTGTAGTAATAGTGTGTCAGTGGAGGGACAGAAAGCTCTCAGATTTCATCAAAAATATCTTCATTTGTGTTCTGAAGATGAGTGAAAGTCTTACAGGTTTGGAACGACATGAGAGTGAGTAATTAATGACAGAATTTTCCATTTTGGGTGAACTAACCCTTTAAGACCAACCACAGTTCAACACATTTGAAAGTTTTTCTCTTCCCACAGATTTCCCCTTTTTAATGCAGTGTACGAGATCTGTTACGAGGGTCAGTCTGTTACCGAGTTCATCCGTTGCTTGCAGAACCATCCAGAACATCAGTAAAAGAAGGACAGAGCTACAATACTGAGTATGTTGTGAGCCCTGCTGAAAAGAGTAGCATTGCTGTTGTTTTAAACACTTTGACTAGTTTAATTAACCAGCAACTCTTCTCAGTCAGAAATCCATGGTGCTCTAAGTTTCAGCAGGGTGTGAGTGTGTTACAGTGAGAGCGACCAAAGTCACATGAGGACGCTCTCCGAGTGCACCGTCAGGTTTTGTCATTTCTAATGGGTCCGTCCTTTCAGCCACTTTATTCTGTATGAAAACTTCAAACGCCAGACTGAGCGCTCCTCTATAAGTGCCACTAAAGTTGTGTGAAACAGTTCTGAAAATCACACTGAATTGAATGTTCTCAATATGTAATTTGAAATAAATCACTGTATCTGTGAGTTCCAGCTGTCCATTTCTTTCAGACAATTATTTTGCAAATAAATAAAATGCATTGTGAGGGTTGTCCAGTATGTGCAAGAACCAGACATGATATACACTGGCCCCAAAAAGTATAACAATTAAAAATGAGTGAACATATGAAATAATTAAATCATATTTACAATGGGCATGCTTCACAATGCTTCACAACCAGGAAAAAAAAAATTATAAATATATATAATTTTGTGTTTGCGATGTATTCCATTCCTTCAAATATACACCGATCATACCATTATGACCACTGACAGGGGAAGTGAATAACACAGATCATCTCTCCATCACAGCTCCTGTTAGTGGGTGGGATATATTAGGCAGCAAGTGAACATTTTGCCCTCAAAGTTGATGTGTTCGAAAAATGGGCAAATGTAAGGATTTGAGCGAGTTTGACAAGAGCCAAATTGTGATGGCTAGACGACTGGGTCAGAGCATCTCCAAAACTGCAGCTCTTGTGGGGTGTTCCCGGTCTGCAGTGGTCAGGATCTATCAAAAGTGCTCCAAGGAAGGAACAGTGGTGAACCGGTGACAGGGTCATGGGCGGCCAAGGCTCATTGATGCACGTGGGGAGCCCACAATTTGGCCCTTGTCAAACTCAATCAAATCCTTACGCTTGCCCATTATTCGAACACATCAACTTGGAGGACAAAATGTTCACTTGCTGCCTAATATATCCCACCCACTAACAGGTGCCGTGATGAAGAGATCATCAGTGTTATTCACTTCACCTGGTCATAATGTTATGCCTGATCGGTATAGATACTACTTTATAATATTTTGTTACAAATGCAAAGACATTCATACTTTTTGGGGCGACTGTATAAACCTGTTTGTAAAACAGCCACTAGAGGGAGTAACTTTGTCTCCTGCTGCTAAGGAATAGATGGAATAAAATATGTATTAATACACTTTAAGCATACTTTTAATTTTAAAAGCCAAGATATGCAGGTGGATATGCAGGTGTTCATACCTGAGATTCTTCTAGTAAACGATATTTGGGCACGTTTCCATTAAGTCAAAAACATCCTCACTGAAGTCATTATACTTCAGACTAGAAGTAAATATGAGAAAAATTATACGTTATCACATACTGTACATTATATTGAAGCGTGAGAAGTGCAATCATACAGCATTTTTTCTGGCTAAAATGTATGTAGAATATATGCTAAAGAAAACATATTTTTAAACATTTTTAAATATATATCTTTTAAATCTTTCAATTACAAAATATATTAGAAAATGTACTGCAAGGGCAAGAAAATGCATTTACAATATTAAAATACATTTTAGGTTAATATAAAATGTATCTTTTAACATGTATTTTAAATATAATTATGTTTCAACTGAAAATAAAAAATGGTCAAAAACAATGAAATAGCAAACAAAGTAAGAGTAAACATAAAATATACATAAAATATGTATATTTAATTTTTTTATTTTCAATTATTTTCAATATTTTTTTAAAATATTTATATATATATATATATATATATATATATATATATATATATATATATATATATATATGCATTTTTATTTATTTTTTTATTTTGCTGTATAGGCATGAATATTTTAGGGTGACCACCTGTCCTGCATATGTCTACGTCTCAAAAGACATAAGCAGCGTCCCGCATTTCAGTTATGACTGGATTGTTTTTTTTCTTCCCTGAAATTACAATACAACAATAAGAAATATAATACTATAAATGCAATTGCCGTTTAAAAATTAATTTGCGCAGTCATGTTCTAGCTAGTATGTAATGTGACTTTTACCTGCTAGCCTGTTATTCAGTTCATTATATTTAATAGACTGAATAGGTCCTGTGGAGTAAATCACTCGAACCTGGGCAGTCACAGAGCCGGTCACAAGTATCTTCCAGCATGATGGAAATCAATATTTACATAGTATAATAGTTGTAAATTTATCTCTCCACATGTGTCCCGCATTGTCCCGCAAAATCACGTCTACTGTCCAGCAAAAGAGCAATAACCAGGTGGTCACCCTAGTATATTTATAGGCTGAACTTACTTTAGCTTGGTCATTAGAGGACGATCCAGCATTAATTTGACCAAATGTGGCACGACGGAGTCCGTCATTTTGTTGTTTTCTAGGATGAGAGTTGATAAAGTGGTGCTGGCAGCAACAGATTCACATAACTCCTCTACGCAAGCGTCTGTCAGAGTAAAAGCCTCCAGACTGCAGAAACAAGACAAGACAGACATTTAAAGCATCAGGTGCGGTTTTGTGCATTTCAAACGATCTCTAATAATGCTAGTTGCTGTTGGGAGCACTGTTGGATGAGGATATCACTCACTCCAGGTGCTGTAGTTTGCAGTTTTTGTGTTTCAGCGCCTGCCATATGTGTTTGGCTTCAGTATCACCCACACTATTCAGTCCTAACGAGAGATCGATAAGCCTTGATGTGCCAGACGTCAAAACACTCCCCAGCACTCGAAAGGCCTCCTCTGTCATCTCACATCTCGTCAATCTACAACAAAACACACACACTGCTTAGATTTCCTCTGGGAACGTGACTTTAATTTCATGTCTTTTGCATCATAAAGTCAAAATGGTATCAAAATGTACTTCCTTCATACATGTCAATGTAACTAGTCTTATTGTGCACAATTCCTCACTGCATCTTATTTTAAAGAAAAGTTTAAGTGATTGTTTTCATAACCTTTCACTAAAACGCATGTTCTCAACTTTGGAAACAGCATTTGCATTACTGTACAAACGTTTGGTATTGTACATCACAGCACCTGTTAGTTGGAAGTACTGAGGTACATACCTCAGTATTTCCAGTGTGCACACAGGAGCCATTAGGGCTTCACATATCCACATCGCTCCTGATTGGCCGAGGTCATTTATGGACACGTCCAGCTCAGTCAGACAGCAGTTTTCAGATTGCAGGGCAGTTGCCAGAGAGGGGCAGCAGGAGCCAGTCAACTCGCAATCAAACACTCTGCGATAACAAGTATTTTTTTATTAACCTTGTGCAATTAACCTCATGAATTTTGTAGTCAATTGCAACCATCGCAAACTTTGAATCTGCTCCAATTAGCCGCTAAATATATTCTAGATATATATATCTAGATTCTATTTTTCGAAATGTATTGCATTTAGGTTCTGTTTCAAGGAAAGACAACAAAATAATGTGTCAATAATGTTTTGTAAATGCTATTAGTGAACTTTACAGTAGAGTTAGCACCACTGATGGTTGCTTCAACTCACCCTATATTTTTGTATGTGTATATATGTATATATATACACATACATATACACTGATCAGGCATAACATTATGACCACTGACAGGTGAAGTGAATAACACTGATTATCTCTTCATCACGGCTCCTGTTGGTGGGATATATTAGGCAGCAAGTGAACATTTTGTCCTCAAGTTGATGTGTTAGAAGCAGGAAAAATGGAAAAGCGTAAGGATTTGAGCGAGTTTGACAAGAGCCAAATTGTGATGGCTAGACGACTGGGTCAGAGCATCTCCAAAACTGCAGCTCTTGTGGGGTGTTCCTGGTCTGCAGTGGTCAGTATCTATCAAAAGTGCTCCAAGGAAGGAACAGTGGAGAACCGGCAACAGGGTCATGGACAGCCAAGGCTCATTGATGCACGAGGGGAGCAAAGGCTGGCCCGTGTGGTCTGATCAAACAGACGAGCTACTGGAGCTCAGATTGCTCAAGAAGTTAATGCTGGTTCTGATAGAAAGGTTTCAGAATACACAGTTCACAGTTTGGGGCGGCGTAGCCGCTGACCAGTCAGGGTGCCCATGATGACCCCGTCCACCCCCGAAAGTGCCAACAGTGGTCACGTGAACATCAGAACTGAACCACGGAGCAATGGAAGAAGGTGGCCTGGTCTGATGAATCACGTTTTCTTTTACATCACGTGGATGGCCGGGTGCATGTGCGTTGCTTACCTGGGCAACACATGGCACCAGGATGCACTATGGGAAGAAGGCAAGCCGACGGAGGCAGTGTGATGCTTTGGGCAATGTTCTGCTGGGAAACCTTGGGTCCTGCCATCCATGTGGATGTTACTTGATACCACCTAACTAAGCAGACCATGTACACCCTTTCATGGAAACGGTATTCCCTGGTGGCTGTGGCTCTTTCAGCAGGATAATGCGCCCTGCCACAAAGCAAAAATGGTTCAGGAATGGTTTAAGGAGCACAACAAGTCTGAGGTGTTCCCTTTGCCTCCAAATGGGATGTGCTGAACAAACAAGTCCGATCCATGGAGGCCCCACCTCGCAACTTACAGGGCTTACAGGATCTACTGCAAACATCTTGGTCCCAGATACCACAGTACACCTTCAAGGGTCTAGTGGAATCCATGCCTCAACAGGTCATGGCTGTTTTGGCAGTAAAAAGGGTACCAACACAATATTAGGAAGGTGGTCATAATATTATGCCTGATTGGTGTATACACACACACACACACACACACACACACGCTACACACCATTCAAAAGTTTGGATCAGAGATATTTTGTTCACACTTTAGATTACACTTTAATTCTCACTATTAACTAACTATTAACTAAGACTTTTGCATGTAGAATATGGTCATGCAGAATAATGCATTCATATGTGCTTTATAAGTACTAATAAACTGCCAATATCTTAGTAAAATGCATGCTAATGAGCAACTAGTTAATAGTGAGAATTGGACCTTAAAAGTAAAGTGTTACCAAGATTTTTATTTATTTTATTTATTAAATAAGTTATACTTTTATTGAGCAAGAATGCATTAATTTGTTCAAAAGTGACAGTAAAGAAATTAATAATGATACAAAAGATTTCTATTTTAAATAAATGCTGTTATTTTTAACTTTCTATTCATAAAAGAATTCTGAGAAATGTGTCTTGGTTTCACAAAAATATCAATCAGCATTTTTTTTCAACACTGATAACAATAATAAACATTTTTATAAGATTGTACTATTTCCTTTATTTTACTATATTTTTGATCAAATAAATGCAGCCTTGGTGACCATAAGAGGCTTCTCTCAGAAATATAAGAAAATCTTAAAAACTCAAATTTTTGAATGGTAGTATACAATATATAAAAACACACATTGACAGTGTATTATATGTGTAAAGACAAAGATATTTGCTATTTATAGGCATTTAGACGTGTGTTGGTCACCTAGACACAGTATGTATGTATCCTTTACTTCAATGTGTTTAGGCGGCGTTTCTGTATCGCTTGTGAGATCAGCTCCATCCCATCATCCATCAGTGAGTTCCGGCTCAGGTCTAGCATCCTCAGCTCTGAAAAACCATTGCTCAGAGCTGAAGACAGTGCAGACATGGATGCCGCTGTCAGTGAGCACCCATCCATACTGCAGAACAAATGCACACAAACAACAAACTGTATTGCTTTCATTTCTATATTTCTGCTTCCAAACATGTGATGTATTATGAAGAGTGTACTTGATTTCCTGTAGTCTGCAGTTCTCCAGTGCACTGCTGAGATGAATAAGGCCTTGATCCGCTAGGTCACTCCCTAAGAGACTCAGCACACGCAGTCGGGAGCCTCCAGAGAACATCTTCGCCAGTTCTTCACAATCAGCTGTGGTCAATTTGCATCCAGTCAACCTAAACATGGTGACGACACATCAGAAAATATTTCAGCGTAAGAATGACGGGTCCCAGTGTATCAAAAATGATATTGCTGGTGGAGCCGTGGCACAACAGTAGCACACAAGCTCTCGGCATACAGGATACAGTTTTGAGTCAATATGATGATATGATGCTGTACTTTCTAAAAAGGGCACATACATAAAAAATTATCTTACGAGAGACACTCCAGCGGAGAGCGTGTGAGTGCATGGCAGAGGGTTCTGAATGAATCTCTTTCCAATGTGGAGTAGGACAAATCCAGCGCGGTCGTCTGGCCCTCGGCCAGCGCTGTTGCCAGGTGGGTGATGGCAGCGAAATTGAGATGACTCTGATTCAGACTGAAAGGATAAATAACACATTGGACTTTAATTGCCTGGACAAAAAAAATGAATTTTTTTTAAATAAACTTGACGTCAGTAAGATTTTTTTTTCTGTAAAGAAATTAATACTTTCATTTAGCAAGAACTTGAATTGTGAAATGTGCCTAAGACCGCCACTGCGGAAGAAAATCAACATGTACTTCATCAGTGCAACTTAGGCCCCGCCCACTGGTGTGTTAGTGAGATGACGAGGAGAGAAGAGCGATACAGGATCATTACCTTACAAAGGATCCTAATGCTAGGAATGTGCTTATTTATTTTCAACAATGTGAATGTCTCAGTTGAGCATTATTTATTTGTATTCAGTACATTTCACTGTGGATTCTTTGGTAAATCTGTCACAATTTCGGCACAGGCTTTGCAAACAGACTTTTATGATTTGGACTCGACAGTAATGCCACAAAATGTTTCTAGTGCCTGATCTGTGATCAGTGATTTCTGATATGTAATGATTCATGTACAGTCAGATGTTCTTTGTCTATATGTCAGTAAATCAAACCAGTGACTAAACGCTCAACCTCACATTGTTTCTCTTAGTAGGATGAAAATAAATGAGTTAAACAAAATTATATATATATTAATTAAGATTAAATTATATATAGAAAGCGATCAAAGAACGCTCCTATTACAATCGCTGGAGCTGTCAAGTCACCTTTATTCATATAGTGCTTTTTACAATACAGATTGTTTCAAAGCAGCTTTACAGAGATAACAGGAAAATAATGCAACAAAGTTTGTTTCGGCTGTACAGCAGATCTAGACAAAAATAGTGTCATAGTCCAGCTTAAGTAATTTCAGTGATGAAGGCAGATCAATAATATTGTTGAATATTTAGAGCAGATCTAAATTTCCAGCGCACCCAGCAAGATCAGAAGCTCCCCAACTAGGCAAGCCAAAAGCCAAAGTCGACAGTCAATTTATGTCAATCAAACAGTGCAAGTTTATCAGTGACTGAGTTCTGGACCCCCATAATAATCAACAAATCTCTTATTTACATCATGTTTGCACTGTTAGTTATGATGAAAGCATTCTAGTGTTCATTAGTGTGCAGAAATCGAGTTCATTCATGCGGTCACCATGTCTGTGATCGATCGACTACAATGCTCATCACTGCAACCTTTAATGCCACAATCTAAATATAATGCTATAATCAACACTTTTCAAGATTAGTTAATCCTGAGAGTAATAGTAAAAATGTGCTAAAAGTTTAAGAGAGTTACACATGTAATACTCTATTTCATAAGCAAAGATGTCAGCCAATCACAGCAGTGGGCGTTTGCACTGAAGTCTCACAGCAGACACGCCCCTTCAAACAGAACGTTCAAATCAGAAGGCTAAAATCAGGGTAGGAAAAATGCCTTTTATTTCTAAATTATTAAAAAAAATTATGTAAAAATCATACTAACATTATAAATGCACCACAGGAAACATTATAAAGCAATAAAACAATGGAGTTCATGACCCCTTTAAACTTTCTATCATGATTTCCTCAAATATATTTAGTAGCAAGCACAACTGTTTTCAAAATTTAAGTTCAGCGTGAGGTGGTTTCGGAGTGATTAAAACAATAAAAGTGCATCTAGTAGTGCAAGGTAAAAATCTAAAACGTCAGACTCACCCAATGCTTTTCGACAGCTTTAATGCTGGTATAAGTTTCTCTGCCTGCTTGTCTGTTAGTCTTCCTCTATATAGGTTCATACACTCCAGCTCTCCCAGACAACTCACTACGTATGACAGCGCTGCACAGTCGGGCTCCTGCATGTTACTGTAGCCCACAAGCCGCCATTGACTCTTACAGATGCTTTCTTTGACCAGAGACGAGTTACGTGCATGTAGCAGAAGCCGAAAAACACGAAAGTGCTTTTTTGCATCGAAACCTGGCAACACTGTAGAAACATATCCCATCAACCACTGCAAGAACTCAGACATACGGCTTTCATCGAACCTGCCCACGGCATCTTCAATTGGTTTACGCTGGACTGAGTCCGATAGCCCTGCTAGAAATGTGTAGTACAAATCCGAGCACTCGTCCAAGATCTGCACGGAGTGGTCAAGATAAAAGGAGGTGGCCAATAAGAACTCTTGCATCACTGGAGACAGGAAGGAGAATGTGGTATCAGGGGAAGTAACATCACCATTGATGCACAAGAAATCAGAAAGCACAGGATGGTGCAGAAAAGAACGCAGGCCACAGGAAGTGACGTCGTTGTAGGAGAAAACCGGTTTGCTTAGTTTGCCTAAACCTAACACAAGCTCTCTGGTTTCTTCTGCATGCATCTTCTGTTTCTGCAGGAGCATGTGTGTTATAATGCCGAGGAGGTGAGTAAGAGTCTCAGGTGGGGTGTTTTTACTCTCCAATTGAGTTTTAAACACACTGCAAAGTGTCCAGCAGAAGGCCGGACAAAAACACTGCTCATCTACTCTCAACGCCTGCTCACTTTGCCGAAAAAGTCTCTCTGATAGACCTACGTCGCCAAAGAACTCCTGGAAGAACATTTTCTTTTGGGTCTGGGAGAACCCGACCACCTCGAAAAATCTCAAAGACGCAAACTTGAATGGCTCTCTGGATGTGATCAGCATTGAAGCTCCAGGAAGCAGAGATCCGTGAAGAAGACTGAACAGCAATACGGAGCCGACCGCTTCTTGTTGTACGTCATAGACAAGACTAGAGGAGGACGATGGATAGCATAGAACGTCCTGCAATTGCTCCAGCCCGTCAAGCACAAGAAGTAAAGATTGAGGCCTCTGTAGAGTGATGGCGAGAGTCTCAGCGGAGATCTGAGTGTGTATGTGGCCCAACATGCTCTGCAAACGTTCAGTTTTCCCTTCAAGAGCGGCCAGCTCCAAAACAGGCACTCGCAGAAGGAGTGCATAATGTTGCAGGCGGGTGCCAGTCGCCCAATCCCAAATGACCTTTTCCACCACTGTAGTCTTACCCATTCCAACTCCACCATGAAAAACCACTCTGCGGCCTACAGATCCTGGAGGAAACTCTCGAGATATGACATCCTCAAAGACTTCCCTATCTCCTCTCCAATCACTATCATGACGGTCGTCACACAGACACACTGAGAGGGGCGTGTAGTGGCCTCTCTGGATCACTTCTCGCACAGGCTGACCTCCCAAAAGCGAGTTGGGCAGAGTTGAGTTCAGCACAGAGTTTCTCAAGGCCTCCTTATGCAATTGCTGCATGTCTGTGGAAAGAGAAATATACACTAAAAAGGAAGTAATTGCTTATACGTCACACTATCTATCTATCTATCTATTTCTCATTCTTTCTATCTAGAAATTGTTTTAAATTGAGGTAGCAAGAATGCAGGATCGCAATTCAAATTGGAATGTAAGGAGGCAGACAGACAGACAGACAGACAGACAGACAGATTAGGGTTGCCACCCGTCCCGTGAAATATGGAATCGTCCCGTATTTTCAGGCAAAATGACGCGTCCCGTATAGGTCCACACATAGCTCAATAAACACATAAGGATTTTGCAGTGTGGAGAATTCTAATAGCAAATATAAAAAAATCTATTTCACAATAAGTAGTACAGAAGCTCATTGCGTTTTAGCGGCTTTGTTGCCATAGCGACGGATTCTCGAGAACATGCACTTATGAACTTATTTTTAAAAACATGTCAAGTTCGCGTCCACCATTGGTTTGAACACTACTTCAAACCAACGGTAATAATTACATAATAATATATTCATAATTTAAGTAAATTAATAAAAAAAAAATAATAATTTCAGAATTGTCAAAAAAGTGATTACTGGTTCAGAATGACTGCTTAAAGGGACAGTTCACCCAAAAATAAAAATTCTGTCATCATTTACTCACCCTCAAGTTGTTCCAAACCTGTATAAATTTCTTTGTTATGTTGAACCATAGACTGAAAAAAAATATGAAAAGTGACACCTCCGGAGGTCCGAATATGGCGCTGACATCTCGGGAACGGAGTCTGCGCAGTAGTGACCTCAGGACCGAGTCTGCGCAGTAGTGACCTCGGGACCGGAGTCTGCGCAGTAGTGACTTCGGGAACGGAGTCTGCGCAGTAGTGACCTCAGGACTGGGTCTGCGCAGTAGTGACCTCAGGACTGGGTCTGCGCAGTAGTGACCTCAGGACTGGGTCTGCGCAGTAGTGACCTCAGGACTGGGTCTGCGCAGTAGTGACCTCAGGACTGGGTCTGCGCAGTAGTGACCTCAGGACTGGGTCTGCGCAGTAGTGACCTCAGGACTGGGTCTGCGCAGTAGTGACCTCAGGACTGGGTCTGCGCAGTAGTGACCTTAGGACTGGGTCTGCGCAGTAGTGACCTCGGGACCGAGTCTGCGCAGTAGCGACCTCAGGACTGGGTCTGCGCAGTAGTGACCTCGGGACCGAGTCTGCGCAGTAGTGACCTCGGGACCGGAGTCTGCACAGTAAAGAGCAGGAAGTAGACCTGTGATAATCAAAAGCCCGCCCACACTCTCGCAAATAAACAGTTATGCAAATGTATAATTTAAAGCTAAAGCTCCAATCCCCTCCCGAAAAATCCAGAAAAAAAGTCAGTTGGTGCCTCAGTGACAACTTTACTCAGAGAAGCTGTCAATCTCAGCTGTCAATCACGAGGTCACACCCCGTTTTTATAGCTAAAACTAAACTTATTTAAAAAATGAACATTTGAAATTACATCAGCGTGATAAAAACTGCCTAAAATTACAGAAACCAACTTTGGGAAAAAATTTAAATGAAGTGTAATTTACTCTGTCACACAGTAGAGAAATTACCATATAGACCCGTATAGACAGGAGGAGAAGCTTGCAGGCAATCTTTTACTGTCTATGAGGCACCAGGGGGAGGTGGAGGCATAATATAGTCCGATAAAGTCAAGGGAGAAGCATGGGGAGATGCCCATAGAGAGCCAAAATGTCTGCAAGATTCTGTGATTCAGATTTCACTTCGCACAACTACTAGAAGACTTACAACTGTCAGACAGGTTGCTCACGTCACATCTACGTCGTCAATCTCAGTCTGAGGCTGCGCAGTACGCTCAGCCGTCAGGAAGTGAGTGCTTCTAATTTACTTCACTTTTCTCCGTTGAAGTCTATGGGGTCCATTTCTTTTACTGTCTATGGCCTCCTCCCCCAGTTTCTCTTGAAGCCAATACGTACTTAAACTGCAATTCATCGACTGGCCGCTAGTGACAGGCTCCAGAAGGGAGTAGAATCTCATTGAGCTCCATGTTAAAATGCCCAACTTTAAAGCAGAAAAAAACACATTTACAGCCTGGTACAAATTGTGGTTTTGGTCTATACGGCTAATTTTGCCCTTCATGACAACTGTGAGGGGGTGATTTTTTTTTACAACTCATTCGTTTACATTATATAAAGCCTTAAAGTTCTGCATAATTAAGGGCGTGGCTACTTTGAGTGACAGGTGGATAGCCATTTATCCGCTGTCTGTTAGTCATCGCGTCACCTCAGCTCTGCCCAAGTCCTGCCTCATTGCCCATTTTCTGTTATCTGGGTGTGACGCGCTGCCAAGATGGCAACAGCCAGCTCGTCTCTACTTTATGCTTCAAAACTGCTCTTCAGAATCCTATGGGTGACGTCACGGACACTACGTCCATATTTTTTTTTTACAGTCTATGTGTTGAACACATAGGAAGATACATTCCTATATATGGAAGTCAATGGTGTCCCCAGAAGCAGCCTGGTTACAAACGTTCTTCAAAATATCTTCTATTGTGCTCAGCAGAGCAAAGAAACTCATACAGGTTTGGAACATCATGAGGGCGAGTAAATGATGGCATTAATTTGTGGGTGAACTATCCCTTTAAAGTGCACCAAATGGATTACTAAAGAGTTCTTTAGATATAAATAAAATAATCAAATGTAAAATAATATAAAATGTGTTCTGTTGAAAGTTCACATACTTGATCTCATGTTTTCTCATGGTTTATAGTTGAGCTGTCAATTTGTCAGTGTAGAAATAATCAATTCATGACTTATTCTTTATTTGTGTCAATGGAAGTCCTTGATTCAATTGTTTTTTAAAGATAGATAGATAGATAGATAGATAGATAGATAGATAGATAGATAGATAGATAGATAGATAGATAGATAGATAGATAGATAGATAGATAGATAGATAGATAGAATGCTTTAGAAATGTACTTAAGTAATTCAATGTAATTAAGTAAATTTAAGTCATTCCTGTTATTAAAAGTCCCACTCCAGTTCTACTTCCTGAAGTGTGTCTATCATAAGGGCTAAACATCAAACAGTCAGAGGTTTCAGACTCACAACTGAAACTGTTTTTGCTCACCATATGAAATCTCGCTCTGCATGACTGGACACGGCGATACCGTGAGAACTTCTGATGTTTATGAGCGGTAGATGTCTGTCTAGTGGTGTGTGTCTGACAGGCTGGTCAGCGGTCAGTCGACTCGTTGCTCTTTCGTCAGGGGAGAATGAGGAAGTGAGTTGTGTTCATATTTAATAAGACCCCCTAATTACTACACGATGTTGTAGTTGTGGACACAAAAAGAACAAAGTTTACTGTCTCTTTTATCTCGAACATAAACTGATAGACAGAGGGAAAGCCTGATACAAAATAACCCTTGTGTGTATAAAATATTCTAGGTTTGAAACTGTTTGTAGACTGAATCCAAAAATAAGTTAAACAGCGCCATCTGTGGTTGGGTTTAAAGATGTTGCTTCATGGTTGTGTGTTTATTTAGGACAGTGGTTCCCAACAGTGCACATTTTGCATGTCTCCTTTCTCTGACACACCCACATCCGATTTTGGAGTCACTACTAATGAGCTGATGACTTGAATCAGGTGTGTTTGATTGAGGAGACATGCGAAATGTGCACGGTTGGTGGGCCTCCAGGAACATGCTTGGGAACCACTGATTTTAGGAGTTTGAATAAGGTGTTGAATCCTTTAGTTACTTGGAATCTTATCAAGCCTGTTTCTCTCTCTCTGAAGATAAAATGACACAAACTTTGCTTCACCCCTGTATTACTTAGACCAGTGGTTCTCAACCTTTTTTCAGTGATGTACCCCCTGTGAAATATTTCTTCGGACAAGTACCCCCTAACCAGCGCAAAGCATTTTTGTTTGGAAAAAAAAAGACTTAAAACAGAGCACTGTGCCATCAGTGTCTGATTTATTAAACTTTGGAACAGATAAACACATACAAAATTAAAACATTTTTTAAAAAAAAAAATAAAAAAAGAAGATTTTTAAATAATAATAATATATACACTCACCTAAAGGATTATTAGGAACACCATACTAATACTGTGTTTGACCCCCTTTCGCCTTCAGAACTGCCTTAATTCTACGTGGCATTGATTCAACAAGGTGCTGAAAGCATTCTTTAGAAATGTTGGCCCATATTGATAGGATATTCCAGGGCACGAAGCTCCCGTTCCACCACATCCCAAAGATGCTCTATTGGGTTGAGGTCTGGTGACTGTGGGGGCCATTTTAGTACAGTGAACTCATTGTCATGTTCAAGAAACCAATTTGAAATGATTCGAGCTTTGTGACATGGCGCATTATCCTGCTGGAAGTAGCCATCAGAGAATGGGTACATGGTGGTCATAAAGGGATGGACATGGTCAGAAACAATGCTCAGGTAGGCCGTGGCATTTAAACGATGCCCAATTGGCACTAAGGGGCCTAAAGTGTGCCAAGAAAACATCCCCCACACCATTACACCACCACCACCAGCCTGCACAGTGGTAACAAGGCATGATGGATCCATGTTTTCATTCTGTTTACGCCAAATTCTGACTCTACCATCTGAATGTCTCAACAGAAATCGAGACTTATCAGACCAGGCAACATTTTTCCAGTCTTCAACTGTCCAATTTTGGTGAGCTCATGCAAATTGTAGCCTCTTTTTCCTATTTGTAGTGGAGATGAGTGGTACCCGGTGGGGTCTTCTGCTGTTGTAGCCCATCCGCCTCAAGGTTGTGCGTGTTGTGGCTTCACAAATGCTTTGCTGCATACCTCGGTTGTAACGAGTATTCTTCAAATGACACTCAATGTGTCTCATACACACTCGTTATTCGAAGCCTCGTGTAATTTACATTTAAGAACAGAACATATTAATAGCTGATTCTCCTTATTCTCTTTAAACAAATTAAATAATCCTTAAATTTATATATTTTATATTTTTTTAACCGTTATAATGGAGTTTCAGATTAAAAGTCTGGGACAAGGGTAAAACAAAAAACTACATAAATGGCATTTGGAAAAATTTAATATTTTTTTTATTCTGACTGTCATATAACAGAAATATCTGCTGGTTGTAATAAAACATTGAGACATAAAAGTGTCCTTTTCATTTTTAATAGAATAATTTTATTTGTGTTTAAAGGAAGGGAAAAGCAACTTGTCAAAGAAAAAAAAAAGTGAATATTATGTAAAGGTAAATATTCTTTATTTTCTCCTTTTTGTCATTAGCTCACTCTTGAAGTCTTCACTCAGCACCGACAAGCAGGGATGGTTTGATTGACGTGATGTGAATGTGCAGACAGTTGGATTCTTGCTGTTCTTTAGTGTTTATGGACTGCATAGATGTTTACATTGGATTCCATTCCAAGCCTAATGGGAGAAAGGTCGGAGGTCAGTTATTAGCTGAAAAATTCTTACTTACTAATTTAAACCTACTTCCGACCACTTAAAAACAATTAAATGTATAATATACAACTAAAACAATAATATAAAAATGCTAAAAATTTTGGACCCACTTTATATTAGGTGGCCTTAACTACTATGAACTTACTTCAAAAATTAAGTACAATGTACTGATTGTGTTCATATTGTATTGCAAAACACTTTTGCTGATATTGAGGTGGGATACGGGTAAAGTTAGGGACAGGTGTAAGAGAAGTGTCAACAGTGTAATTATAAATGTAACTACAGAAATTAATTACAGATGTAATTACATGCAGGTCATTTTTAAAATGTAAGTACAATGTAAAAACATGTATGTACACAATAAGAGCATTGTATCAAATGATTAATTAAAATGTTAGTACATAGTAGTTAAGGCCACCTAATATAAAGTGGGTCCAAAATGTTATATTAAGCACTGGGTTAATTGCATAAGCTTTACGGTTTCACCTGTTCTCTTCTCCTTCCAGTAGTTTCTTGTAGGTGGCGATCTCAATATCCAGAGTCAGTTTGACATTCATCAGCTCCTGGTAGTCACGAATATGTTTGGTCATTTCCTGTTTGGCTTTCTGCAGCGCATCCTCCAGTGATTTGATTTGTTCTTTGGCGTCAAGCACCGCCTCCTCACCACAACGCTCCACCTCTTTGAGCTGCCCCTCTACACTCTCACACTAATGATATCAGAGAATTAACTCATTTAAAATGTCACTGTACGAGCAGCTTACATGCATTTACAGCCCTGGCCTTTAAAGGTCCCATCTGCGATAGCACAGAAAATGATCAGTGTGTTTATTGAGGATGCTCATGGTTGCCCATAGTGTTCAAATGCAGACACCATCAGTTGCTATAGTAGAGTATTATCTTGATCGGTTACCTGTGATTTAGCTGAGGTAATGTCATTTTGCAGTCGCATTATCTGCCTTTTCAAATCAGCTATTGCACCTTTATTGTCTTTCATCTCAGTGTTGCACTGGTCAGCCTGCCATGAGATCATGTCAAACTGTGGAGGAAAACACAGGTATATATATCAAGGCTGCATTTATTTGATCAAAATACAGCATATCAGAATGATTTCTGAAGGATCGTGTGACACTGAAGACTTGAGTAAAGATGCTGAAAATTCAGCTTTGATCACAGAAATAAATTACATTTTAACATATATTCAAATAGAAAACTGTTATTTTAAATTGTAATAATATACCACAATTTTACTGTTTTTACTGTATTTAATATATATTTTATTTGTCATAGTTTTTAATCACTTTGCCTTCACTGGGTTCTGTGGTGTGACATTAATTTTTAACAATATAAATATATTTTATGTAATATTATATGTACATTGTTTAAAATAGTTTTAGATGTCTGCAGTAAAATAATATGTTTTCTTATAAGCAAAACATTATGTACCTCATAAACCAAGTCATGCTTTGCAATACATTATAAGAGCTGTTTTATATCTTTATAAAATATATAAAAAAGAAATTAAAAAGTTTGTTGTTTTAAATAATAGGTTTAGATTAATTGCATGACACATTGCAAAATAAATAATAATAAATAAATAAAATATAATTTAAGTTTAAACTTAAACAATAGAAATTACAATAAAAACATTTTATTTAAATAAATAATGCATAATAACACAAGTATGATAATAGTTAGGGATAATAGTTAAACCACTTCATGTCAACTGCTTAGAAATGAATACACACATATATAATAGGCTAAATATAAATATCAGTTTGTAATTACAATAAGTTAAAACATGAGAACCTTCAGGAAATAACAATGAGATCTCAATTGTTCCTCAAAGAGATTAAATGAAGCTTCCTGTAAATGGAGTCTTTGAGGCTTCAGCTTCTCAGACATTTATTTTCTCTTGAGAAACAGCCCCAATGATCTCGTGTTTCTCCTCTAGTGTTTCAGATCTCAGCATCGTCTCAAAACGTGTTCAGAGTCGCCAAGCTGCCGAAGTCTAATCGGAAGTCAGAGATCTGATTCTCACCTTGTTCTTAGACCAGGCCTCCGCTTCCTTTCGGCTGCATGCTGAAATCTCCTCATACTGGCTCTTCACATCGCAGATGATCTTCTCCATGTTCAGCTGCCTGCTATTGTCCATCTGCACTACAACAGACGTGTCCTTCACTTCAGCCAGCAGCTCATGCAGCTCCTGCAGAGACAGAGAGAGGTGCTGTAAGGATTAATACCAGGACGTTCTATCTTCCATTCCATGTATCTAAGTTTGAATTACCTGTTCATAGAAGCACTTCAGAAAGTTCAATTCATCCAGGATTGCTGCTATTTTCTCTTCCAGTGCATTTTTACACAAGTACGTTGCGTCCACATCCTGTCAGGGCATTTACACTTGTTAGCTTGGCAGATGCTTTTTGCAACCAAATGACTAATGTAGGCAGAATTAGACACGGTTAAATTGAGCATCAGGGCCGTCGCCTCAGTTCACAGGGCCTGGGACGTTCCTGTAGCTCATATAGTAGAGGATGGGATGGTGCTAGAAAAGCCACGGTCATGGCTTGAATGCATGAACTGATAAAATGAGTTGTTTTGGATAAAAGCGTCTGCCAAATGCAGGCAACAGCCCTAATGATCCGAGATTTATCAGACATTTATTATGCCAATTATCTTCTGTAACTAGATTTGTCTTACCTTCTTCAGAAGAACAAAGTCATTTTCAGCTTTGTTTCTGTTGCTGATCTCATCTTCATACCTGTAAAAGCAAACGGAAGGTTAACATTCACTCAGTGTTGTTATTGTTAACTAATACTAGTTTTAATGTATTGAAATTGAGCTGAAACTAAATATTAATATAATAAACTGAAAAACAAAATGAGAAATGTTGCCTTGGCAACTAACTGAAATAAAAAAATACTTTTTTAAAGTTTTAAAATGTAAAATATTGACGTAAAATTATTCAAACTAAACAAAAATGCATATAAAAATAATAAAAAAGACAAAATCACATGACAAAATTATTCAAACTTAAGCATAATTTAGCTTAATAAAAAAAGCTAAATATTGCAACTGAAAACATAATTCAAAATATTAATAAATAATATTGGCTGTATTATAAATAATAATAAATAATAATACTAAAATAAGTTGTTTGCTCAAACATCATAACCTCTAGTTGTTTAACACTTAATTAATAATCATTCTTCATCAGAATGTTTCAGAATCTTCCTGTTGTTTGAATTAATTTTTCTTTTTGACGATAGTTATGGTTAAAACCAAATGACCACGGTTTTACTGCTGTAAAATGACTTACATTTGTCAGATTCTTAACATATTATCATATTGACATCTCAACACTGTCATTTGAGTGAACTAAGCACTAGTTACATGTGGTGTTTTGGCTAAAACTGTGGTTACCATGGTAAATGATTGTTTGGAATGTTAAAATAAATGTTCCATAAGGGGGTTTTCACAGTGATGCCATAGAAGAACCGTTTTTGGTTTAAAACATTTTTAATCTGAAATGATATTGAATGTTAAAGAATACTGAGACACATATTAAGACTGAAATAACTGACCACTATAGTCTAGTTTCGAGTCAGGCTTAAGACTGCAGATGAAGTGTCTGATTACAGACCTTTGTTTTTGTTCCTCAACCTGTGCGTGGACATTCCTGAGCTCGGCGTCCAGGTGTTCTTTGTCTTTCTTCACCCGCTCCAGCTGTGCCCGCAGGGAACTGATGTGAGACTTCAGCATGGGCTCCAGTTTAGACTCGGGTTTAGACTCTTTCTGTAGCAGCTGCCATTTCGTCTCCAGAAGCTTGTTCTCCTGCTCCAGTTTACGAACCTGCGTGTGTTTATGAGAACATTTTATTAATCAAATGTCGCTCTTGCAACTTAATTGAGAATGATGTTTTATTTAAGGATTAACTCAGATGTTTCTTTAAGAAATTTAAATATATATAACCGACTGTAATTGTCATACAGTAAGAATAGAGCAGTAAAATGAAAATGGATTCTTGTGAGAATTGAATGAGAAATGTCTCATATTTCTGAGCACAATGTGAGACTCTGCTGAAACTCTATGGGAGACTTTTCTCAGAAGACTTAAAGTCTGTTTGCTCTCATTTTTATCTCATTGGCGTCTATAGGGGAAACAATTGAAATATCAAACCATTTGTGATTTTTCTCTGCAACAGGTTATTAATAGATCCGACTGCTGAGATTGAAATATTAAAATACATTTTAAAAAAGATATTAAAAATAGTAAAATGTATACATTTTTATTTCACAGATCTGGGTGCTGAGAATAAAATAAGAAAACATTTGTATATAATAAATATGAATAAATTCAGTAATATTTCATAATTTTCATGTCCAAAAATACAATTACAAATATATCATATGAAATATAATAATATATACATATAAATATAATAATATATAAAATATAATTACGAAGCAATTTACAGGGTAAAGTAGTCAGAGAAATGTCTCACCTTGTCGATGAAGGAGGCAAAGCGATTGTTGAGAGATTTGATCTGCTCTTTCTCCTGGATCCGCACAGCCTGCAGGTCGGGGTCCAGATGAAGATCCACGGGGGTTAGAAGGCTCGTGTTAACAGACACAGCCTTGATGGGGACCCCAACTGGTGCCACGTTCCCAAACCCGAAATACGAGTTACCCTGACGGGGTATCTGTGCACCAGTGCGGGGGTATGAGCCCAGTGAGCGGCTGCTGAAGCCATTATTGAAAGCACTCATGGCCAGAGAGAGAGATGGAGAGGTGTGTTGCAGAGGGAGGACAGGTAGACAGACGCCTGTTGCTGAGAGCTCGGCTTCTTATGACTGCTGACAGGTGGGCGTGTTTGTGTATAAATGAGGATATACCAGCATTCCTCACTTTAAAAAAAAACCTGTTCAACCCATTACCCAGCAAACATACTCCACATTCTCTCACACAAGCTGAAATGACAAGCACAACTACTGTTGTTAACTCATATTTCCTGTTCCTGATTGTCTAAAATATGTGATGGGCTGCAAGCTAAATGTGCTTTGTTGAGTGTTTTTGTTTTACACGTATTTCTTGATTTCATATGTTTATTTGTTCTTAAACAATATGATAATTTAAAGGGGTCATGACATGAGAATTTGCCCTGATCTTCTGACATACAGTAAGAGGCTTTTGTATCATTAAAACATGCAAGATTAAAACATCCTCTTCATTATAAACAAAGCATTTATTTAATCAAGCTCCAAAAAGGGCTCATTTTGATATTGCAGGATCTGTGATGTCACACGGGCAAACACATTTGCATATGCCCGCCTCCAGAGCAAGACATCGACAAAGAGTTTTACATCATCGCACGATACACTTTAACCCAGCAATTGGGTTGTCTTAAGCAAACATTTAATCCAACCGCTGGGTTAAAACGACCCATTCACTAGGTTAAACCACTGATATATCATTCACCATTTTCAACCCAACTTGGGTTGTTTTTAACTCAGCATTTTTTAGAGTGTATGCCCCGCCCACTGGCATTCAATGCAGAAAGTGTAACGCCTCTCACAGTTCAAAACGCTATCCGTCCAACGTCATATGTCGCGCCAGGTCCGCTTTTCGTAAGTTGAATACGGAAGGCAGTCTGGTGGATATTTAACTTTATAAAGTTTTAAAGTTTAAGTCTTTATGAAGTATGCATTTTTCTATGAAAAAAGGATGGCGGCGCCCTTGCTCCAAAAGCTATAACAAAACATCCTTTTTTCTTTAAAATGGTTACATTAATCATGTTTGTGGGGGGGGAAAAAGTGGAAATCAGTTTACTGAATAATGTAAACTTGACTGACTGCTTCATTTCCACTTTAAAGGAGCCACACCTTAAATTTATTTCAGACAGAGCGTCAGAGTGAAAGGTTGAAAATAATATTTTTTCTGTATACGTATTTGTGTGTGTGTGTGTGTGTGTGTGTGTGTGTGTGTGTGTGTGTGTGTGTGTGTGTGTGTGTGTGTGTAACTTTATTGACATTGTAAGTGAACCTCAAGGAACATTAAAATAATAACCCATGTCATCATGATCCCTTTAAATCAATGCAATTGTTTCGATTTAGCTTTTTTTTTTTTGTGCAGTGCAGTGCAGTGCAGTGCAGCGCACATATAATAAAAATACAGGATATTTGCTTCAAATGGCTATATTTTATATGGCTTTTTCCAGGGGTTTTATGTACTCACACTCTCATGTCATGTGTTTTAATACGTGATTGTGCTGCTGTTCATAAGCAACATAAGCAGCCATATATTTATTTATATATAGCCTATGCTGAGAATCTAACTAAACAAATTATAAGCACCATTCAAGCCTCATGCTGGGTTTAATGAGACATTAATTCTCAGCACATATTAGAATAAATACACTCTAAAAAATTAGAAAAAATGCTAGGTTAAAAACAACAAGTTGGGTTGAAAATGTACTAACCCAGCGTTGTTTTAAGCAAACATTTAACCCAATCGCTGGGTTAGTCCATTCTCAACCCAACTTGGGTTGTTTTTAACCCAGCATTTTTAGAGTGAATCTAAAGAAAAAAAGGTTTCTTTAGAAATAACTTTTATAATTAACTTTATCTATATTTAAGTTTGTATATTGTTATATTTACAAAATATTTTTTTCCTAACAAAATTAAAATTAAAAAAGAAAAATCACGTGATATATTAAAACATTTCACAACGCTTGTGCAACAGTCAGTGTATTTCAACAGAATCCATAAGAGGGCGTTGTTGGGACGCACGCAAAACTCAGCCGTACGTAAACAAATCTGCTTCCTGTTTACGTTTGCTGAGCACTTTGAGTACGAAAAAAAGACAGCAGACATCGCGAATCGCACCTGGAAACAGGCTCCGCGTTAGTTTTCCCACTGCCATCGCTGTCCGTGCGCCTGCAGCCGATCCTGTCTGTTAGACAGGCCGTTTCAATGCATTTCAGAGAAGCTTTACCGCCGCGCAGATGGACGCCGTTGATCTGTTTTCAAGCTGCAGAAAGGGCGACATTGCCAGAGTGAGGTCAGACAGCTGATGGGTTGTTGTTGTTTTGTTTTGGTTTGGTTTGAAGTTTTGCATGTCCTACTTATTCTCAAGATGTTTTATATGCATATGTGCACGACATATAGACACTGTACATGCATATACAAGGCAATATGCACATCCTACATAAACTCTAGTCTAGACTTTAATTTATATTTAACCAAGTGTGCATGGGCTACATAGCCTGTAGAT
The DNA here is from genome assembly GCA_018749465.1 of Paracanthobrama guichenoti. Lineage (NCBI taxonomy): Eukaryota > Metazoa > Chordata > Actinopteri > Cypriniformes > Gobionidae > Paracanthobrama > Paracanthobrama guichenoti. Next base: position 3,834,431 of record CM031950.1, on the reverse strand, counting down.
ACAGTTTAGTAATACCTAAACACATATACATGACTTAGCTTTACATATTAATTATGCATATCTAAACAAATGTGCATGGCCACAATATTAATACTGTATGGAACGGTACAGTGTATCTGTATACACTCCACATATACGTATCTTACACTATCTAAAGCAAACAACCCCAATAAAGTAGTTTTAGTTTCTGTATATTATTCATATCTATACAAACCTGATGTAAACCGATCTGCTAGGTTTTTGATACTTTATGCATATCTAAGCAAAAGTGAATAGTCTATATATAGTATTTAGACATTGCATATGCATATCTAAACACATTTGCATGACCTGTATTGTCTTTAGATACAGTAGGTGTAAAGAAGTAAATATGCACAGTCTATAAAATGTATAGATTCTCTATATTCATATTTAAGCAAATGTGCATAGCCTCTGCAGTTTCAGATGCTGTATAAACAAATGTGCATGACCAGTGCTGTCTTTAGAGACTGTAATGTGCTAACCAAGGCCTATATCATGTTTGGATACTGTATATGCATATATATAATCTAGATGCTGTATGTGCATTCAGTAGTTAAGATGCTGTTACGTTGCAGTATAGAATCACGATTGTCTAGCACTTTTGATTGAAACATATGCTGTGCTTGTAACACCATTATATGCCAGGGTTGTTTTTCAGTGTCATTTTGTTGTTTTATTAATATTTGCAGTGAAACAGTGAAAGAACCTTTGTGGCCTCAGAATTAGAAGGAACAGCATGTGAGGGTGACAGATAATGTTATCACTATTGGCTTACATACAGTACTAGAACTACTGTACTTAGTCTGCAGATTTCTTAAAGCTTGTGTGTGTGTGTGTGTGTGTGTGTGATTCTCTAAATTATGATGTTTATTGCTTGTAATGCATCTGGCCACTGACATTTCTCATCTTCTCCAGATACCTGGTTGAACAGAGAGATGTAGAGCTGAACATCAGAGATAAGTGGGACAGCACACCTCTGTAAGACTTCTTGGTTATTTCCATTTACTGTCTGCCAGCTAAAGTAATGTCTATCACACCTGCATTTAAGTTTTTCTCTAAAGATCTTTAAATAGTTTATGACTCATTGAACTCAATTACTAGAAATAAGAAGTGTATGAAAACATTGGTTGATGTTAAATGTCATTGTATGTTTTTTTTTTGGAAAATTGAAAACAAAACAAAAAAACCCAAGTGTCTGCCATGTCTGTTTCGATGAAGCCACTGATATATCTTTCTGTCTTTGTCTTCAGGTATTATGCATGTCTCTGTGGACATGAAGAGCTGGTGCAGTACCTGCTGGCCAACGGTAAATGCTATAATGATTATGCATAACTAACCTTAGTCTTGACCTGTATAGTCAGGTTTTTATGATTAGGTTACACAATAAAGCCTGAAACTATGGAGGCTTGTTCTCGCCATGGAATCAAAAAGGTAATTGCAGAACTTTTTATCTTGCAATTCGGACTTTATAACTAAGCTCACAATAAGCTATTGTGGGTTTATATTTGAGTTGGAATTGCAGGATATAAAATATACAGAATATATAAATGTTACATCTCACAATTCTGACTTTATAATTTGCAACTGCGACTGTGAGTTTATATCTCACAATTTAGTCAGAAAAAAGTCAGCATTGTGAGCCCTATCATACACCCGGCGCAATGCGATGCCAGGTGCGAAGCAAGTGTTTTTTGCTAGTTTCAGCCCGACGCAGGTATCATTTTCATGTCCAGCACCATGTTGTTTAAATAGCAAATGCACTCGCGCCCATCTGTTCACCCATGGGCGTGCTGGTCTGAAAACCAGGTGTGTTCAGGTGCATTGTTGGCACGTTGCTTTTTTGAGGCAACTGAAAGCGACTGCGCCATTGACCAACAAAAACCTGCTCTAAAGTCAAGAGCACGTTAGTAATATGCGCCTATAGGTGAGTGCACAACGCATGTACACTCTGTTAATTACACACACACAGTGTATTTTTAAATATTAAATGGTGCGAGCGAGTGGGAGATGAGACTCTGATTGATTTATTGCACGTTACGCCCAAAACACACCTATGACTTATTAAGAGACAAGGTACAACCCTTTTAGACCATGCGACTGTTTTTTTCCATTGTTAAACTAACAAAAAGGTCCTGCTTCAGACCATGCGCTCAGATCGTTAAAATAGGGCCCATAAAGTTGCAATGACCTTTTTAATTCTTTATTCCATGGCGGAAACAAGCTTCCATATAAACCCATTAAAATAAAAATTTCAGGAGGTAAAACTAAATTTTATATGAGCTCTTTTAATTTACTTTTTTTAAAACACTTTTTAACCCTATTACCTAAATGTTTGCATTTTTTTATTATAATAATATATATTTTTTATATATATATATAATTTTAGGTCAATAAAATAATACAAAAAAAATATGTCATTGATGTCATTTTGATGTCATTTTAATTAGAATCAGTCAAAACCTAATGACGTTTGTTTGTTTGTTTGTTTGTTTAAAACGACACACTCTTCATACTACGTTATTTAAAAAGTCACACTAGGGAAAATGGATTTTGTGTTCTTAATGATTTTTTTAAAGAGTTGCAGAAGTGCATTACATCTTTGTTGTTGCAGGAGCAAAGTGTGAGGCGAACACATTTGATGGCGAACGCTGTCTGTATGGAGCGCTGAGCGACCCCATCCGCCGCCTGCTCAAAGAGTACAAGCGCATCACGGCGAAGGCCATGCAGAGAGACTACTACGACCAGTTCCTGCAGACGTGAGGACCACAAACACATACAAACAGAAACCCAAACCACAGTCACTTTCACAAGCTGACTGCTGCTTTTCGCTGTTTTAGGCTTTTGGAGCAGGGCAACTACAGTGATGTGACGTTTATGGTGCATGGTGAGATGTTCAAGGCCCACCGGTGTATCTTGAGCGCCCGATCAGAATACTTTGCCCACATGCTGGAGACCAAGTGGAAGGGCAAGAGTGCGATTGCACTCAAACATCCACTGGTAGGCGCTCTTTGACTGCACAAAAATTCTGATTTGTATTCATCCCCATATTATTCATTGTGTCTGGAGCAGGGTTATTATAGATAACCAACTAAAACTAATTGTTACTTGAAATAAAAGTTAACTGAAATCAATTAAAATATAAAAAAAACTTTTATTTCAGGTAGATGCCAAGGTATTCATTTAGTTTAACTTAATGTAGTAAAATAACTAAAACTAAAATTAAAAATGAATAAAAACTCTGTAGACATATTTTTAAAAATCACAAAAACACACAGAAACATTTCTAAAAATGTATCTAAAATTAAAATGAAAAGACAAATATAAAAACTGATTCAAAATATTAATAAAAAATATCAGAACTTGACAGTAACTTTTATTTGCTCGTCAGCCATTGTGGCTAGTGTTTTTCCAAAGTTACTAGCCACTCAGCTTTTTCACTGGCCACAATTTTGACATCGATGCCATGAGGAAAAACTGCCATGTAGATATTTTTAGTGTCATCTCGTAATTTAGAAGCAGGTATATTAGGCTACTGTCACTTTAAGACCTGACGCACGGCTCCATTATGCTGTTACACGTGTGTTTTCTTTCTCAACTGTTTAGACCAGCATTTTGACGACATTTTGTGTGTTTTTGACTGTTTAAGTGGCAATAAGCAGCAAAAAATAACTCAATTTAGTTCTGAGAGGCGGCTTTATGTGCGTGCACTTTGGTTGTGAGCACAAAATCTGCAGGAATGAGTAAAAATATGCACAATCCTATGCTGAAATTCAAGCCCTGTAAAAGCAACAATATTCATCCTGACCTGAGCAAATGAAGTGAGTGAGTGAGGAGAGGCAGGTTTGTGTGTCACTCGCTGTCTGAGAGAGATAGAGAAAGCACAGCTGGTATTGTGTATTTTGCGGAAAATGAGTATTGGAAGGGTTTCAGATCAGGGCTCAACAATAAGGACTGCCCGATGACCCAGGGCCAGCGTGAAAGACACTCGGGCCAGTGGACAAACTGTCACTTGCCCCCTCGGGCCAGTGCTGCAGCTTCACTGAAGTTGATCATTTGCACATTTGTAAGCTTTGCCTATTTAAATATTCAAGCGCATATAGACAAGAAAGTGTCTCTCGGTTAGGTTTTCGCGCAGCGCAGCAACACTAGTTTAAGCGCATCCATGCATCTCACAGCAAGCGAATATTCACACAAAATTATGCCAAAATGACTGTCTTGTTGAGTAGCATCGTAAACATAATCGGTTATGTCTTTTAAATGAACGTAAAAATGAAATATGCCACATCACCGCCAGCGTTTTTGTCATTTTCACAAGTTTCATGGCCCACAAAATATCAAAACATGCAAATATATCAAAAGAACAGACCCTCTTCTTTATTCTAGCATCATGTGTTCTTTTTTAATCAACACTTGAATGTTGCAAGTTTCATGAAAAAATCACGATTTTGTAAAAGACTAACGTTACATCCAGATGGGATTCAGAACGATGATCAAAACACAGATGGAGTAACTGTTAGATCGAGTCCATCAACACCTCAAAGCTTCAGTCCTAGAGCTCGTCCTGGGGCGACATTTCATTCAATAACACAGCCGTTTTGATTCAGATGCTGTTTATTGCTGATGATCGCATTATTTTTCGTATGCATCTGCTTGTATGAGAGAGCTTGTTTCTGCTTCTTCTCCTGATCAGGAGATAATTCTCGTAATTCTATTATTTGTTTTTATTTCATTACAGACTGTCTTTAACAATATAAAATAAAAAAAATGAGTTAGGCTTTGAGGAGTCAACCTTATTTATTAAGGTTACATGGATCAAAAACAATAACTAGGCCTATTTTATTTATTACTTTATTGTGGTCAGTAGAAAAAAATCCTTAGCGTCAAAACCCTGCAGATATTTCAGTATTTATATGCATTGAAAAAATTATATTTTTGACAATGCTACATTGCACTTAGTTTATTATTTCAGATGCCTTTTTACAAGACATTTGAAAAATGTGTATTATAAATTTCAACCTGCCAAAAATAACACTGGCCTGTAGTATGTGAGATCATGTCAAAGGTGTTCTAATTATGCATACTTTACCACCACTAATACACTCTTTCACACTTGTATATGAAATTTGGGAAGTGTCATTTTCCTGACTAATAAGTTGTGCCACTTTCTTATCATTTAGGATTAAACATGAAAGTGTATGTTCATAGTTTTTTTCAGAAAGTGTTAATGCTACTGCTCACATCTTGTGCTGCTTTAATTATCTTCTCCCCAGGGCTGTGTTTAATTAAGAAGAAGCTCTCTTATAACCTTTTCCTTCACCAGCATGCTTCAAACTTTCATGATCCTAATGTGTCGATTTCAATGTTCTTTTTTCAGGTCAATCCTGCTGCGTTTGGTGCAATCATGCAGTATTTCTACACTGGTGAGCGTCAGACCAAGACCAAGAGTTAGTCAGTTGTGTTCAGCAATCTTCTGCCAGACAACTTTTTTTTTTGTTTTTTTTCAGGTCGTTTGGATATAGATGTAAATTACGTGGAGGACTGCAAGCGTTTGGCGAAACAGTGCAAGATCAGCGAGCTGATTGAGGAGCTGGAAGTGAAGTGCAAACAGGTTTATGAGTTTGGTGAGGAACCAGTCTAGTCTACACAGCAGTGAAACTGTAAAGCTCATTTGAAACTTGTAAATGAAAGTATCTATTGTAGAGTCAGGCTGTCATTTTGAAAGAAAAAATTAGCTTCACAGCAAACTAACAAAAGGTAGCTGACAGCATTGAAGCGACACTAACATTCAAACATTTGGCGATAGTACGAATTTTGAATGTTTTTGAAGAAAGCTTACCAAGGATGCATTTATTTGATCAAAAATACAGAAAAAACAGCAGTATTGTGAAATATTATTACAATTTAAAACAGATTTTTATTTGAATATATTTTAAAATGTAATTTATTCCTGTGATCAAAGCTGAATCATTACTCCAGTCTTCAGTCTCACATGTTCCTTCAGAAATCACTCTAATATGATGATTTTCTGCTCAAGAAATGTTTATTGTTATAATCAATGTTGAAAACTCTTGTGCTGCTTCATATTTTTGTGGAAACTTTGATGAATAGAAAGTTCAAAAGAACAGCATTTATTAATCTTTTAACATTATAAATGCCTTTACTGTGACTGTTGATCTATTGAATGCATCCTTACTGAATAAAATAATTAATTTCCTTAAAAAAATCTTACAGACTCCAAACTTTTGAATGGTGGTTTATGAGGAAGGTAATATTTATTCTAATTATACTGCTATGCAACAACATGCGATTTATTCCAAAAATGAGAGTAGTATTTATCTTGGACAAAATATTGTTCAATATTAGTTCATGATACCTTATACCAGGCATCCTCAAACAGCGGACTGGCTTGGTTCCAGCCGGACCGCCAGACAAAATGACAACTGTAGCCTCATTTTACCATTTCTGCAGTGAGCAGTGTGTCCAAAGCAATGGAGCTGTTCACACCACAGGCACTCAGGGCCGTTTATGGTAATGATCATTTTATATTAAACTCAAATTTGTTAATCAAAAGCCAAACACATGCCCTTTCCATTTCTTGCGTGTTACTTATCTCCCCCGCTAAAGACGTAAAGTTGTTATTTTAACATTAGTAGCAGAAATACGGTGAGTAGCAAAAAAAAAAAGATAATGACAATGCAGCAAATATACACTCACCTAAAGGATTATTAGGAACACCTGTTCAATTTCTCATTAATGCAATTATCTAATCAACCAATCACATGGCAGTTGCTTCAATGCATTTAGGGGTGTGGTCCTGATCAAGACAATCTCCTGAACTCCAAACTGAATGTCAGAATGGGAAACAAAGGTGATTTAAGCAATTTTGAGCGTGGCATGGTTGTTGGTGCCAGACGGGCCGGTCTGAGTATTTCACAATCTGCTCAGTTACTGGGATTTTCACACACAACCATTTCTAGGGTTTACAAAGAATGGTGTGAAAAGGGAAAAACATCCAGTATGCGGCAGTCCTGTGGGCGAAAATGCCTTGTTGATGCTAGAGGTCAGAGGAGAATGGGCCGACTGATTCAAGCTGATAGAAGAGCAACTTTGACTGAAATAACCACTCGTTACAACCGAGGTATGCAGCAAAGCATTTGTGAAGCCACAACATGCACAACCTTGAGGCGGATGGGCTACAACAGCAGAAGACCCTACAGGGTACCACTCATTTCCACTACAAATAGGAAAAAGAGGCTACGAGCTCACCAAAATTGGACAGTTGAAGACTGGAAAAATGTTGCCTGGTCTGATGAGTCTCGATTTCTGTTGAGACATTCAGATGGTAGAGTCAGAATTTGGAGAAACAGAATGAGAACATGGATCCATCATGCCTTGTTACCACTGTGCAGGCTGGTGGTGGTGGTGTAATGGTGTGGGGGACGTTTTCTTGGCACACTTTAGACCCCTTAGTGCCAGTTGGGCATCGTTTAAATGCCACGGCCTACCTGAGCATTGTTTCTGACCATGTCCATCCCTTTATGACCACCATGTACCCATTCTCTGATGGCTACTTCCAGCAGGATAATGCACCATGTCATAAAGCTCGAATCATTTCAAATTGGTTTCTTGAACATGACAATGAGTTCACTGTACTAAAATGGCCCCCACAGTCACCAGATCTCAACCCAATAGAGCATCTTTGGGATGTGGTGGAACGGGAGCTTCGTGCCCTGGATGTGCATCCCACAAATCTCCATCAACTGCAAGATGCTATCCTATCAATATGGGCCAACATTTCTAAAGAATGCTTTCAGCACCTTGTTGAATCAATGCCACGTAGAATTAAGGCAGTTCTGAAGGCGAAAGGGGGTCAAACACAGTATTAGTATGGTGTTCCTAATAATCCTTCAGGTGAGTGTATATTCCTAGTTATTTTTCTTTCATACATACAGACAGTATATGACTCCGACCGTTCAAATCAGGTTTGTGACAACACATGTTTTTAGTCTACATTTAATCTGCATTTCATAATAAACAATGTTATATTTGAGAAAATTATTTGTAGATTGTAAACTTTGAAATTATTAGTGAACTTTGTTTTCTGCTCATAATGAGGGCATTTTGATTATTATGTATGTTGTTTATTTGTTTTTAGTAGATACTTATTTTAAGCTAAATATAAAAATTGTCCAGATTTCAAGAGGAAAACCCTGAACCCCCATTCAGTATCTTTCTGTCACATGGCTTTCTGCCGTACATGGGTATCTAAATGTAAAAATAATAATAGCCTGATAAAACATCTGATAATACCTTTTAGTATTCCTGTCCAATTGGGCTCAACTGATGAAATATTCTTTCATATTTTTTTAATTCTCAGACGCTACTGCTACTTTGGCTCTTGGGACCCAATATCTTCATCTTTGATGACTTTTTTTTTTCCTTTCACAAAGCACTGACCAGATGGAAGTATATATAACTATTACAAAAAAGTATTGTCCGGACCTCCACTGGGACGGAAATATAGAGACCGGACCTCTTGGAACTTTAATTGAATACTAAGTAATGTTAATGTATTGAACCTTGTTTTTAAATTTAAAACGGTGTGATAATAGAGTGGTGCAGGTATGACGTCAGAAGTCAAACCTCAAAATATCCTTGTTATGTTTACCACAGGCTTTATTTTACACATAAATAAAAAAAACCCATTATAAAACCCCATAGGAAAATCTCGAATTAGACATTTTTTACATTTCACTGCCGATTGTATATAACTGTGCATGTGACAAATAAAACTCTTGAATTAGACTTGCGGGTTCTGATGTCTTACCTGCATAACTATATACAACCAAAACAAATCAGAACAAGCTGATTTATTCAAATGAATCCAACTTCTCAACACTCTCTCTCTCTCTCTCTCTCTCTCTCTCTCTCTCTCTCTCTCTCTCTCTCTCTTTCTCTCTCTCTCTCTCTCTCTCTCTCTCTCTCTCTCTCTCTCTCTCTCTCTCTCTCTCTCTCTCTCTCTCTCTCTCTCTCTCTCTCTCTCTCTCTCTCTCTCTCTCTCTCTCTGTCAGTGTCTAATAAGCCCGGGACGTGTGTGAAGGTGTTGACGCTGGATCCTCATGACTTTCAGCTGCAGGATGGAATGGCTCTGCTGGCTGACAGTGCACTTCCTGCTGAGCTCAGGGTGAGAGGACGCACACGCCTACGTTTATTAGGAATTCAGTTCACGCTCTGAACACCTGTAGCCTCCTATCACTAGGGTGAAGATGCGTGCGTTGAAGGGTTGCTGTTTTTATAATTATGGGATGTGTGCTTGCCTAGCAACTGCTGGTTAAAATAGTAATATTCAAAATATAATTTCCTCATCACAGGAATAAATTACATTAAATATTTAAAAAAAGAGAAAGGGGTAACACTTTATTTTAATGTGTTACAAGTTACAAGTATTTACTATGGTAATAACTATAAATTAGGCATAATTACATGCAACTAAACCAAACCTTAACCATTTTTTTAAGTACATATTTAATTAATATTACTCAGTGCTTAAATATATAATTGCACTGTAACAGGGACACATTAAAATAACATTTATTTGAAGGTAAAGTGTATATATTTAAGTACTGAGTAATATTAATTAACTACATGTACTTACTATAGGGTTCAGGTTTGGTTGAGGGTTAGTTGCACGTAATTATGAATCATTTACTGTTATTACTATGGTAAGTACATGTAAAATATGTAACAAGGACACTGTAAAATAAAGTGTTACCAATATGTGCAGCCTTGGTAAGCACAAGAGACTCAAAATCATTTAAAAAAATCTTACTGACCCAGTCATGTTGATAAGTGTGCAAGAAGGTTGAGCTCCAGTACTATAGATTAAAGCCACAATATGTAATTTTTCACCGCGAGAGTTCGCTTATTCAAAACAAAGGCGTAGCTTGATGACTGAACTTTTATTATCTCACAGATGAGTGCTTCCACTTCTTCCGCTCATGCGTATGTGGGGGAATGCAGCACTTCATATTAGATACACGATATATTAATATTTTTAGTGTTTCCATGGTTTATACATAAAACCGGAACTCGAGGGTACCATGGGTATGATGTCATTGATAGGCAACGCATGGACACGGTCGGTGTCCTGGTTACAGTGGCTTATTTCTCTGGATTTAAACATTCTTGGAAACATTTGAGATAATGCAAGTACACAAGTCAACAAAATATATAACATTGTTCTAGTGGTTTCTGGATATTTTAATCCAAAAATCTTACATATTGTGTGCCTTGTTTAATAAAACAGTAAAATATGAACAGTTATTATTTCTATTGATTAGTTCTATACTGCTTGCAGTGATATTTTGTTTTGTGACATTCATCATTGATTAAAACGGCTGCTGTTTGATTTTTAGGTTGGATATGGCCAGCTACCTTTCGATCTAACTGACAGCTTTCCGAGTTATCCTGATATCTGTTTCCGTGTGGAGGGCTATGACTTCCTGTGTCATAAGGTCAGTGTTTGGTAATACTGATAATCATAATCCCTGGTTGTTGTATTTGGGACGGCATTAGTGGCATCCCAAATGCAAATGAAGATCTGTCTTTGGTTATATTTTTAATGACTTAGAATCTATTATTAGAATGACAGTTGTGCTTTAATATTCTATTTGTGGTTGATTAAAAAGGGCATTTGTACAGATTAAACGTGTGTGTGTACACAGGCGTTTTTCTGTGGTCGCAGTGATTATTTTAAAGCACTGTTGGAGGATCATTTCAGCGAGGGTGAAACTCTACAGGCTCATCCCAGTATTCCCGTCATCACCCTTCATGATGTGTCTCACGATTTGTTTACAAGATTCCTTTACTACATCTACAGTGACAACACTCAGGTACACACAAACGCATGGGCAATAAACATTACATACAACCAAGACACATCTCAAGAGATGCCGAACACTTCCAAATACAAGTTTAGTGCTAGCATAAAACAAACTGAAAATGATTAGTGCTGTTATTGTTAGCTAAAACAAATAAAATAAAAATATTATATGAGAAACCTAATCTTAAAAAAAACCTTGGCAACTAACTGAGTTTAAGTTGTACTAAAATGACTAAATCTGAAATAAAAAATGTATTAAAACTAAATAAAATACATATATATAAAAAAAAAAAAAAAAAAAAATACAAAAACACTAGACTGGGTAAACCCAGCCCGATCTTCCGGCGATTTGACTTCGCCCTGCAGCTCAGGCTGGAAACCTGTACATTCATTTCTACTGCTTCTGTTACACTTTTGCAGGAACCAATCACAGACTGGCTTATCCACCTGGTGCGCTATTGGCGGGTTTAACACGATGACGGATATATCCAATTGCGTACAGAGTCTTTTGAACTATGCTCGTTGATCACGCCTCTTGTGCAGTAGAAAATACAGAGCAGACTCCCCAGACCAATGTTTAGTCTTAAACTGAGCTTGGTCTGGTGATAGCCAGACAACAAAAACACATAACATTTAAATAAATACTATAATAGTATATAAATAATACTAAAATAACACTGATATTTAATATAACATCCATATTTTCTGAAAAAACAATGAGTGTGTTTGCATGCACGGTTTTTAACCCGATTATGCTTAATAAGCCGCCAAAGCGTGTGGTCATGTAAATGTGTTAAACCATTTCCTTTATCGCAGTAAAATCATAAACAGCTTAAAAATAAACCAACAGAGCTTGATTTTTGCCCATTACCCCAATTTCTCCCGACATGTAAACACCTTAACCTGCGTTCTTTCCGCTTATTGAAGTGCACATGTGTGATATGTGATGTGACAGGAAAGCGTCCTTATAGGGCAGATTTAAGCGCATCCAGCCACAGCGAGTGTTTCGCAGTAGGGGGAGGCGAAATACAGTATATTGCAAACTCTGGGTGTGTCTCAATCAGTTCCTGTGAATTAGTATATCGTGTACACGAATTCAGGCACTGGTAAGGACCGTAAGGACTCTGGCTCACTACACATTGGGACACTAATGACTCTAGTTCCAGCGACGTGACAATGTCCTCATTGTACAACAAAATTATTGATATTTATGAACGACATCAGAGCTGTTATCTTTCTGACATTACTTGTAATGTTATTTAAAGTACATCATGATAAATTCTTTGCTTGTTACATATAGGTGCAACATTTCAGCCGTAAATAAATTATAAATGTTAGCTAGATTGTGTTCATTACCTGTCTAACAATGTATGTTTATGCAAAAAAATATTAAAATAATGGTTTCTATTTTTAAAAACACATATCGTGTGTCATTATGTGTAGTGAGCTCACGTGATTTAAGTCTTGCGCTTCAGCGCTTCCATGAGGGAACATAGTGAGCATCGATGCACCCTGGGTTTTCCAGTGCATTGTGGGACGTTTAGGGGGCGAACGCTTCAGTGCACAGGAAGGATTCTGCGATTGAGACAGCCCTTAAAATGGCCGACTCCCTAATCAGTGCCCTGACTACTGAACTTGAGATGCACCCTCTGACTTTTTCTTAACCCCAAAAATATAAAAAATGTATTCTCAACTCATGCAGCCAAAGGACATGCGGTACAGTTGTAGAAACTTCAAATACGAGAGGAGAATGAGTCTGCAAGTTTGACATTTTGAAATACTCTGGGGTTTTAAATGCTTTATTTATCATCACAGCTCACATAATAAATATATAATACTCTGCGTGAAATACATGGATGATTACATTTTGACGTCACCACTGGGCAATGGTCTTGTAAACATGAAAACAATAAACAGATTTTTGATAGTTATCAGCATATTGGTGTGCATGTAAAATGCTCAATGTTGAAAATAATTTGGACACTTTATAGGGGCATATTCTGTATTTTGTCACTTTACAAAGTTAGGTTAGAGAGAGAAAATACAGACAAATAACAAACATCCATAACAAAGTACGATTCACAGACCAAGAGCTGAGGAGTAATATTCAGAAAAAACCTTTTTTAAGAGGTTTTTAATAGAAAGAAAGAAGGGAGGATGCTTAACGGATGTCTTGAGGTAGAGCATTACACAACCTGGGAGACATAACCCTAAAAGACCTGGCACCCATAGGGACCGAACTAAATTTAGGAGTCATTAACAATCCCGCACTAGAAGATCTTAAGGAACTAACAGGGGCATAAGGTTGAAGTAAATCAGATGTGAAGGACCAAGGTTATGAATAGCTTTGTAAGTGAGGGTTAGTACCTTGAAGTTTATATGTAAGGAAAGAGAGAGGAAAAAGAGTATTGAACATATTTGATGTGTTTAGCTGAAAGGCCATAAATGGGTGAGTTACAGTAATCAAGGTGAGATGTGACAAAGGCATGTATAACAGTTTCAGCATCCTGCTGACTGGAAGATTGAATATGAGAGATATTACATATGTGGAGAAAAGCTGTCTTTACCACCTTACCAATGTGAGCATTAAATGAAAGCGTTTGAAATCTTGGTGTACTTCTCGATTCCACTGTCTTATAGTGAGGTCACCATCCAAGTCGATCGTTTGGACACAATAGTCCAGAACCAATCTATTTAGAACCAATCAGTATTACCTAAATTTAAGGTGATTTGCCTTCAGCCAAAGCTTAAGTTACTTGATGCAAGTTGTTAAAGCAGGAGAAGGAAACACTGAGGTATAACTCTTTCATCTTAAAACATCATAATATACCCCGGTAGTTTTATTAAGTCCTTTTAAGGCAAGTCATATGATTTAGCTGCAGTCTTGCTGCTTAGACGCCAATAATGCCCCTGACAACAATGGTATCATAAATTGTACTTCTTTAGCTGAACTCATGTTAAAGTGCTTCATAAATGCTTCAGCAGAGGCACTGGTGTGTCAGATGTGCTAGTGAAGCCCCTGTCATTGTTTTCCAGCTCTCTCATGAGAACGTGTATGAGGTTCTGTGTGTGGCCGACATGTACCTGTTACCGGGTCTGAAGCGCCTGTGTGGCAGAACTCTGGCGGCGCTGCTCAACGAGGAGAACGTGCTGCACATGTGGAAGACATCTAAACTGTTCCGGCTCTCGCGTCTGGAGGACCAGTGCACAGAATACATGGCCAAGATCATAGAGCGGGTATGTCACGTACAGCAGCTGTGTGTTCATTCAAGATGTGTGTTCATTTATTTACAGTCATAATGAATGTCCCTGGTGTTATTGTGGCCCGCTCACCCATCTAATTTCAGTATTATTATGAAAATAAATTAATATAAAAGTAAATTACATAATATAAAGTAATATTTTATTTTATATAAATCAACATTTTTGTAAAAATGTATATATTTTGTAATATTATTATAAAATATTATTAATCTAAAAATAAATTGTTTAATATAAAAATAATAATTTGTTATAAATATATATTTATATAATATAAATATATAAAAATATACATTTTAATTTGATATACAAAAATATACATTACAAATATATTTTGTAATCTTATTATAAATATAAAAATACATTTTGATATAATAAATATTTAATATAAAATATACATTTAATATAACTACATAAAAATATTTTTAAATATACAAATAAATTAATATACAAGTGATATTTAATTTTTATAAATATACATTTGTAGTTATATAATATAAAGATATACAATTATATACTGTATATTTATGTAATTATACATTTATATTAATATATATTATAATAAACAATATTATGTATGCTTTTAATATTATTGTAAAAAAAATTAAGGTTAAAAATAAATATTATATATACATTTATATTATATTTTTAATATAAAAATGAATGATTTAATTAAAAATATATATATATTTTACATAAATATAAATTATTCATAAAGAAAAGCCACCACCTGATGGAAAAAAATGAAGTCCTGGCCTCTTTCCCGCTGATTATTCAGTTTCACTGGGAGATATGTCACATTGCAGAAGTTAAATGTGTTATGAAAGTCATGTTTTAACTTTTATTTTCAAAATGAATTAATCCTGATGACAAAAATACTATTAATTATTCAAGCTTCAGTATCTTAGAACTGTTTTCTGCTCCAGCAGCTATATTATAAACATGTGCATATGCATTTTTGGGAGCTTTTGCTCAGAGAGGAAGTCGTTTGTTTGTTTCAGCTGGTGGAAAGACCAGAGTTTGCCGATATGATCAGAGAGGACGCTGGGAACGTGGCCGCCAGGCAAGAAACTGATTCCATCCCTCTGGTGGACGAGATCCGTTTCCACATCGCCAGTAACGTTCAGACGTACAGCGAAATCGAGGAAGCCAACCAGAAGCTCAGCGCCCTGGAGCTCCTGCTGGCCAGCATCGGGCTGGAGTGCTGAAAAACAAAAAGAAATTTGAGGTCGGAAGGGAGCGGGACACTGAATGATTCGTGAAATGCTTTACATGCACAAATAATCTGTAGCAAACTAGCATCACATTAGCAGTAACAAACTTATATGGTTGCTTCTAACCAAAATATGGACATGTACTGTTCATTCTTCCAGATACATCATGTTTCAGATGTAGCAGAATATTTAACAAACTTTACAGGAAACTTGTTGTGAAGAGTTGTGGATGCAGAGTCAAAACAATAATAAATAATAAATAGGTTTAGCTGTTACATCACCGAATATGATTTGAGTCAATATGTAATCAAAGATGAGGCAATTTCTTTTGGAAATGAAGATTTATTTACATGCATTTAGGAATAGGAGTGCATTGAACGTGGCCTCGGAAGAATTTGAAAGTGTTTAGAAAAATGTGAAATCAGACTGACAATTTTACAGTCTTCCATATTTGATCTGAGAATTGAATTACAAAAGGTTTTTACTTGCGTTTTCTCTGGTGTTTGTGTGACAGTTGGCCATTTGTTAAAGCAAATGATTATTTATGCCTCTAAATGTGCATTCACTCACAAATGTATCTTCCAGCGCTGATATAGAAGTTTCTCCGCTTTGCATTCACAGGAAAGACTTCTGCTAATGTGCATGCAGTATTTGCATTTAATATCAATATTATAATCAGGAAACGTGCTCCTAAACCTGATCCTTAATCTTTCTCCACCTAAACCGTTTTGGTTTGTGCTTTTCTTTTCCCTGCATTGCTTTGATTTTATTTCATAGCCTTTTATGTATTCTATTTTATGCTGGTCTTAAAGTGACACCGTCTACACGATGTGGTTTCAGCATTATCCTTCGCTCATTTCCATAACAACACTTGAGTTTGTGTATGTTTGTGTTACTGAACTAGGTGCTCAAGAGAATATCCCACAAGTGAGACTTGTGTATGAACATTCATGAATGTCAAAGTCATGAAATACCTGTTTATGACCGGATGCGTGGAATTTCCTATGATTTATGGGTGGGATACTGGCTGAATGAGATGTAATGTACATAGGTGAGAAAAATAAATATTATTTAATAATGTATTACTCGTGGCTGTTTGATTTGACTTTTCAAAAGCATGTCTCTACTTTTTTTGTCTAGTTTTGGTGTTGGGGTCCTGACGTCCATCCTCCATGTTTCGTTTTCTGTTTGGGGCACATGGCAGATAAGGGTGTTTGTCTGCCATGTGCTTTTCTGTCCTGTGTGTTTGTGTGAGCACATGGCTTCCTTCTGTCATGTTTGTTTGTTTGTTTGCACATGGCTTTTTTTTTGTTTCTGTGTGCCATGTGCTCATCTGTCAGTCTATAGTCTTGGCCCCGCCCCCCTTGTTACCTGGTCATTGGCTAATTTGCCCCATCTGTGCTCCCTCTTTAACTGCCTTGTTTCTCTCACTGTGCTTGACTGGATTTAATAGGGGAAACAACTGATTATCAGTTTAAAGTTATCAGTTTAAAGTGAAGGTTGGACTCGATATAGTGTTCCTTATAACAAAAAATTCACCTCCTCACAGTTGTCATGTATAGAACCTTCATATAGGCAATATAACCCTTATAGAACCTTCATATAGCCTATAGAGCCTTCATATAGCCTATAGATCCTTCATATAGGCAGTATAAATATATAGAACCTTCATATAGCCTATAGAACCTTCATATAGCATATAGAGCCTTCATATAGCCTATAGATCCTTCATATAGGCAGTATAACCCTTATAGAACCTTCATATAGCCTATAGAGCCTTCATATAGCCTATAGATCCTTCATATAGGCAGTATAACCCTTATAGAACCTTCATATAGCCTATAGAACCTTCATATAGCATATAGAGCCTTCATATAGCCTATATAACCTTCATATAGCATATAGCCTATAGATCCTTCATATAGGCAATATAACCCTTATAGAACCTTCATATAGCCTATAGAGCCTTCATATAGCCTATAGATCCTTCATATAGGCAGTATAACCCTATATAGAACCTTCATATAGCCTATAGAACCTTCATATAGCCTATAGAACCTTCATATAGCATATAGCCTATAGATCCTTCATATAGGCAATATAACCCTTATAGAACCTTCATATAGCCTATATAACCTTCATATAGCCTATAGAGCCTTCATATAGGCAGTATAACCCTTATAGAACCTTCATATAGCGTATAGAGCCTTCATATAGCCTGTAGAGCCTTCATATAGCGTATAGATCCTTCATATAGGCAGTATAACCCTTATAGAACCTTCATATAGCATATAGAGCCTTCATATAGCCTATATAACCTTCATATAGCGTATAGAGCCTTCATATAGCCTATAGAGCCTTCATATAGCCTATAGAGCCTTCATATAGGCAATATAACCCTTATAGAACCCTCATATAGCCTATAGAACCTTCATATAGGCAATATAACCCTTATAAAATCTTCCTATTGGCTAGAACCTTTATAGAGCCTTTATAGAACCTTCAAATATCTATAGAACATTCATAGGCTACACTCTAAAAAATGCTCAGTTAAAAACAACCCAAGTTGGATTGAAAATGGACTATCCCAGCAATTGGGTTGTTTTAACCCAGCGATTGGGTTGTCTTAAGCAAACATTTAACCCAACCGCTGGGTTAAAACAACCCAATTGCTGGGATAGTCCATTTTCAACCCAACTTTGGTTGTTTTTAACCCAGCATTTTTTAGAGTGTATAGAACCTTTATAGAACATTTATAGAACCTTCATATAAGGTCCCCTTTTCATTTCTTTTTGTTTTTCAATGAAATAATCGCATAAATGTTCAATGTGGTCTCAGAGGTTTGGTTCCCTCTGTATTTGGAAATATCTGACCTATCTTTGATTTATAAGCTGCTTTATTAAATTTGTCCTGCAGGAGGCGCTCAGTATTAGTGCAGGACTCAAACACGGATTATTATTTATATGATAACTTTTCCACATCGTCTTAAATACTGTCAGGGATTCGTCACACGTTTATGTTCCTAAATAAAGCATCATATCAAATGTTTCATAACTGAATGTCCCTAACGTTTGTTCATATAGTGGGTTTAAAACTACCTGGGCCGAAATGTATATGCTATCGATAGAACTAACATAGAAATTGTCCCTTCCCACAGCTTATAAAACAATGAAAACTCATTTAAAATTCTCGTTTGCTGGAGTTTGCTAACTTGTCAAAGGATGGCGTGAGGCTTCAGTCTGGGTTTTCATGTTTCTCCAGGCAACAGGAGGCAGAATTACCATGACAACCGACTCAAGTGAGGGATGAAGGCCTATCAGGGCAGCATTGCGTGTCTCTGACATCTATCATAAGAGCCGTGTGTGTGTGTGTGTGTGTGTGTGTGTGTGTGTGTGTGTGTGACTCAGATCCCTGAGTCACACTCACAGACCGATACAGACACGCCATGAATCTGTAACTAACCAGGCAGCGGTGGACCTTTAATGTGAGGATACTAACTAGGTCTGCAGTGATCTCACTCACCACTCGGTTTAAACCTACACCCACAAAGATCCCAGCAGCAGAACCAGCACAACTCCCACTTCACACACAGCACTCGCTGATGGCTGTTACGGCCAGATCTGATGATGTAATCAATAACACCAAACGCTCTAGACTAGCTGAGGAAAACGATGCTTGTAAAATATGCTTCTTTTTTTCGTCCCTTGGCATAAAATGTACACTATAAACTAAACGCGTAAAATTTGATGACAAACTTTCATGCTGACTTGACCAAGCCAGGTCTAAAAAGTTTCAAATAACTTTGAACAACTTGAAGGTTTTAGCACAATGTTAGCCTGAATTAACATGATTTTGCATGTTTTAATACATTGCTAACATGAATTAGCATGTTTTGCTAGCGTGATTTAACGTGAATTAGCATGTTGCTAGCACTATTTGGCATTTTGGTAGCATGATTTAATATGTTGGTAACATGAATTAGCATGTTGCTAGCATGGTTTAGCACATTGCTAACAATTTAACTTGTTAGTATGATTTAACGCGTTGATAGGATGGATGCTCACATGTTGTAACATTTTGTTAGCATTAAATTAGCATGTTGCTCACATGATTTAACATTTTGGTAACATGAATTTGCATTTTGCTAGCATGATTTAGCATTGTTGTTAGCACGGATTACCATGTTGCTAGTATGATTTAACATGTCGGTAGCAGGAATTAACATGTTGTAGCATGCTGCTCACATGAATTAGCATGTTGCTCACGTGAATTAGCATTTGCTCACATTATTTAGCATTTTGATAACATAAATTAGCATGTTGTTAAATTTTGCTAACATGATTTAACATGTTAGTAACATGAATTAGCATGTTACTAACATGTTTTATCATGTCATTATCATGTTGTTAGTATGAATTAGAATGTTGTTAACACAAATTAGCATTTTGCTCACGTGATTTAACATGTTAGTAACATTAATTAGCATGTTTCTAGCATGAGTTACCATGCTGCTAGCATGTCCTTGCTAGTTGCTAGGCTTTGCTAGTTACATGTAATGGATAGTTGTCAAGGCAACATAATTAGTGCTGAAGATCATTACATTGATGATCATGTGTTGTAAACATGTAAAGACAGTTGAAACGGTCTGAATGTGTTTCATTAGAAGTTTCTGTTGGCTATATTGGTGTCTCAGATGCTGCAGGACATAACATACTGTGCTTTTATCAGCAGGGGTGCATTAAATTAACCAAAAATTCCAGTAAAGACTTACATTACTTAAAGGTGGGTAACACACACAGTTTCTGCCAATCTCATGTCAATCTTGAGTAGGCTACCTATAGAGTAGTATTGCATCCTTCATATCTCAGAAGAGTCTTTAGGCTTAGATTTATAAAAGACAGATACGCTGTACTGACTCTTTCCGAAAACAGCCGAACTCGTGGAGGAGTGCAGTGGGCAGAGCTAAAGACACACACACACACACACACACACACACACACACACACACACACACACACACACACACACACACACACACACACACACACACTCTTACACATGGATTGCCAACAAAACACAGACATTTGATGCAGTTTCACTCAGCGCCTGTGGTTTCGACTCATGACCGGGAACAAACAAACACACTTGCAGAACAACGGAAAAACAAACTGCATCCACTGTTTCCTTAACGCTGGGTTATTTGGGAAGCTGAACAAGGTTATCTCTCCCTCACAACCAGAAACACACTTCTTTAGTGACACTGTTGATTTCGTGGTCTAAAAACAAAATGACAGCGCTGCCAACGGCTCCGTAACCCGAACGAAGCTCGTTGATGGGCACGCTCTGGCTCATCTTGAAGTGCTCAATACAAGGAATTCCACCCATTTTGACGTTATACATGGCCATACTCTGAAAAAAAACTTTCCGAAACTTGTGTATTTGGGACAGAAATACTTTCATACGTCCAACTTATTATTATTATTATTTTTTAATTTTGGCCATGTTTAACATGAGAATCAACTCTTTAACTGTAAACTCTTTAATTCTTTTAAACATTCTATTCATCAAACAATCCTGAAAAAAATTATATCAGTTTGCACAAAAAAATATTACATAAAATAAATATTAAGCAGCACAACTTTTTCAACATTTTTATAATAATAATAAATGTTTCTTGAGCAAATGATTTCTGAAGGATCATGTGACACTGAAGACTGGAGTAATGATGCTGAACATTCAGCTTTGATCACAGGAATACATTCTATTTTACAATATATTCACATAGAAAACAGTTATTTAAAATTATAATAATATTTCACAATATTACTGTTTTTACTGTATTTTGATCAAATAAATACAGCCTTGCTGAGCATAAGACAGTGTAGTGTTCTTCATTTTTAGGTGTTTTAAGTGTCCGAATACTTCTTGGAGTCACTGATCGAAGTGGGCCAGAGTTAGAGTAGTTAGTGTCAACTGAAGTTTCCCTTACACAAAATCACCATGGTAACCATTTTTTTGGCAAAATGAAAGGAGAATGGCATGCAGGTCAAAGTCTGACAAGCAAATATCCTACTCAAATATTAAACAAATATATCCAAAGTGTTGCATGTGTGTTCTCCAGCAGTTTAGTGTGGGTTATATAAACACTGGCCATGTTCATTTAACACTGGGAGTTTTGCTGTGATACTGATGGCAGGCAGAAAACTGAGCATTCAGAGCAGTGTTTCCCAACACGTAACAAGTATCCTTTTCAACTCATATTATAGTGGATATCATTCTGCATTATCATAAGTATTAAGTCACTTAATACAATACTGTGGGTCAAAAATAGTCCACTTATGAAGAAAGTTAATTCCAACTCGTTTTAATCTTTTCATTTTCTGTTTTATAGGTTTAATCACACATCAAATTCTTTCCAAGCACCCTCTGGGGTTCATGTACCCCTGGATGGGAATCACTTATTTAGAGTCTTTCCAAGAATGAGGCCTATATCCTGCTGCGATCACAGCATTGTTGGAAAATTGGTGTGTCTTGGTTCTCCTGCATTGTTTAAATCAAGCGCAGCGTGTGTTGGTCTGTGCTTTCACTCTCAGCTTCTAAATAGAACTCTAGGGTTCTTAACTCAATTTAAAAAAAACAGAAAGGTTCTATATAGGGAGAAATTTCTTAAAACGGTCCTTTTTACATTTTCAACATTCTTTAGTGTGTAATGTTGCCGTTTGAGCATGAAAAATGTGTGCAAAGTTACAAAGCACAAAGTCACTCCAGCGGGAGTTCTTCTCTATATCAGTGTCCCTGTTTCTGAACTCCCTGAAACGCCTCTATTGTAGTCTTGAGTTTTCTTCCAGGAACAAACATGTTACAATATTCCTCATTTAAATAATTCCTGCCCAAGGCATATGCAAAAAAGTGGCGTGGGTGGCCTAGTTGAGTTGAGTAAGTAGTTGCTGCGTCCCAATTTGCATACTTTTAGTCCTAAATAGTATTTGAAATTAGAATTAGTGCGTCCCAAATCGTAGTATGTTGAAATGAGTATTCCAAAGATACCCGGGTGGTCTACTATATAGGGTTTCAATTTCCAGAAGCTTTCCAAAAAATTCCAAAAAAACCTGGAAAGTTTCTGGACACTTTGCAACCCTCCTACTATCCGAAGTGCAGATCTGTTAGACGAGGATTCAATTAGAACTACAATCGCGAATAAAAAGTGTTAAAATAAAACTACAAACATGGCGGATGCGCGAGTCAGACAGTTAAGTAGAGAGATTTAAATATTTAATAATCAGTATCTAACCTGAAGAAAAGATATTTATTCAATGTTATCCACATTATATTTCATCTGCAATAGCATTGTGAACTTTTGTAAAGATATGTTTGGTCATTAACTTTGAATCATTATGCAAACACATCAGGAGAGTCTTCATGAAAGACCCACGACTGGCAGATCAACTCCATTACATTTCTCTCTGAAACGGTAGGAAATTAAATTTGAACCATGACAAGATAATTGACAGGGCAGTTTAAACAGTGATAGGAAACACGTAACTACTGTAAGTGACAGAGCTGTCCGTTAAAAACTTTTAAGGCATATATGTAGGCAAATTGGGCAGTAAGTGTGTAGAAACCTGCGATTATGGTAAAGAGCGTAACATTTCCCCAAACACGCTCGAAGCGGTTGACCAATCAGAGCACATTGTGCTTTTCAGAAGGAGGGGCTTCATAGAGACAGGAACTAAACAGAGCGTTACTGACAGACTGGGAAGAGAGGTGCTGCAACAATAACAAATAAGTGAAAAATAATGTATTTTTTGCATGAAAGCATGAAAACCTAGTTTCATGTTTTAACAGTGATAAAGTATGTTTACCAGCATGTTTAAAAGATGTTTATGAAAATAAAAAATGTATTAATCCATAAAATGATGCCATTATGGGATCCCCCATGGTTCTATAGCCTTGAAGGTTCTATAAAGGTTATATAGCCTATGAAGGTTCTGTAGCCGATAAGGTTCCATAGCTTATATGAAGGTTCTATAAATGTTCTGTAACCTAAGTTCTATAAAGGTTCTATACACTCTATACACCCAAATGCTGCTTTAAAATGGACTAACCCAGCGATTGGAAGTGACACCAAATGACTCTCACCGAGGTGGGGGTTGATCAATGTACCACGAGTTCAGAAGTCGAATGTCCCACTTTGAGTGGCGTTCCAGACGTTATTTCCAAGAAGGGGGTAGGAAAAATTCAAATTCCCATCTGTCTGGAATGCAGAATAAGGTTCTATAAAGGTTATATAGTCTATATGAAGCCCCTGACAGAACCCTGTAAGGTTCTATATAGAACCTTTATTTCTAAGAGTGAACACAATCTCATGGCATTTCAGTACGTTTTGGTGAACTGGTGGTTTGTGTGTGTCAGCATGTGAATGAAATCTTTCAGTATCCCCCAGTTGCCCTGTGACACAAACAGTGCATGTGAGACTGAAAGAGGCTTACTGTGGCACCACATGACTCTTCCCATAGTCCACCTGCTTCACATGTCAGTAAAAATAGAGCTCAAACACAAAAAATCTCTTTATCAAAATGACTAAAGCAAATCCATGCAGCCACATGACACTGGAAATATAATGCACAACTAATGACAACATGAATAATTAACAAGTAACAATGAGCACTTTTGCACACTGCTGCTTATAATTCAATTGAATGCAATTAAACGCTGCACAAGAGATCTCATCACATGGAAATGTCAGCATTACACAACCCCTTAGAGCACCTAATACAGCTGGACTCAGCACTCCGCAGCTGAGCTGATTTACAGGTATTATTTTGGCATGGATAAAAAACAACCTGTTCCATTGCCTCGCTCTTTAATCTCCTCCTGGGTGACCAGAGGCTCCAGAGACCAGCGAGGAAACCTGGCAACACAGTATATACAGACACGCTCACAGGCACAGGAAAGCACTCAAATGGGAACTATTAGAATTCTTGTTGACTTCAACATTGTCTTAATGCAGGTATTTCAAATGCCTCACATGGGCATAATGAAGAAAAGGAGAAACAATGACATAAAAGTCAGGTTTAAAATCATTTAGGAACATAAAAATGAAAGGGGATTTCAGACCTATCCAGACAAATATTCATATCAAAATCTGTGGTTTGCTGTACTGATGTCTTGATGGGCATTATTGGAATTAAAAATATTGTTTGAGCAAATTCTGCATTAGTTTTTATTTGCTTTAAAAAAAGTTTATTGGAAAAAGAATATAAAATACAACTAAACATGATAATTGGTTAACTGTATGTTACATTATCATACACAGTGAATTGTTTTTATTTAAAAAGGCAGTGCATGTCATTTTATGTTAGTTGATATATTAATATGATTTAAATATGAATACATACAAGCTATATATAATCAGTGTATTTTGACCATTTATTTTAGATACCACAGTCAACATTTATACAAACCCGATTCCAAAAAAGTGGGACACTGTACAAATTGTGAATAAAAACAGAATGCAAGGATGTGGAAGTTTCACATTTCAATATTTTATTCAGAATACAACATAGATGACATATCAAATGTTTAAACTGAGAAAATGTATCATTTTAAGGGAAAAATAAGTTGATTTTAAATTTCATGGCATCAACACATCTCAAAAAAGTTGGGACAAGGCCATGTTTCCCACTGTGTGGCATCCCCTCTTCTTTTTATAACAGTCTGCAAACGTCTGGGGACTGAGGAGACAAGTTGCTCAAGTTTAGGAATAGGAATGTTGTCCCATTCTTGTCTAATACAGGCTTCTAGTTGGTCAACTGTCTTAGGTCTTCTTTGTGGCATCTTCCTCTTTATGATGCTCCAAATGTTTTCTATGGGTGAAAGATCTGGACTGCAGGCTGGCCATTTCAGTCCCCGGATCCTTCTTCTACACAGCCATGATGTTGTAATTGATGCAGTATGTGGTCTGGCATTGTCATGTTGGAAAATGCAAGGGCTTCCCTGAAAGAGACGACGTCTGGATGGGAGCATATGTTGTTCTAGAGCTTGGATATCCCTTTCAGCATTGATGGTGCCTTTCCAGATGTGTAAGCTGCCCATGCCACACGCACTCATGCAACCCCATCCCATCAGAGATGCAGGCTTCTGAACTGAGCGCTGAGAACAACTTGGGTTGGCCTTGTCCTCTTTAATCCGGATGACATGGCGTCCCAGTTTTCCAAAAAGAACTTCACATTTTGATTGGTCTGACCACAGAACAGTTTTCCACTTTGCCACAGTCCATTTTAAATGAGCCTTGGCCCAGAGAAAACGCCTGCGCTTCTGGATCATGTTTAGATATGGCTTCTTTTCTGACCTCTGGAGTTTTAGCCGGCAACGGCGAATGGCACGGTGGATTGTGTTCACGACAATGTTTTCTGGAAGTATTCCTGAGCCCATGTTGTGATTTCCATTACAGTACCATTCCTGTATGTGATGCAGTGCCGTCTAAGGGCCGAAGATCACGGGCATCCAGTATGGTTTTCCGGCCTTGACCCTTACGCACAGAGATTGTTCCAGATTCTCTGAATCTTTGGATGATATTATGCACTGTAGATGATGAGAACTTCAAACTCTTTGCAGTTTTTCTCTGAGAAACTCCTTTCTGATATTGCTCCAGTATGTTTGGCCGCAGCATTGGGGGAATTGGTGATCCTCTGCCCATCTTGACTTCTGAGAGACACTGCCACTCTGAGAGGCTCTTTTTATACCCAATCATGTTGCCAATTGACCTAATAAGTTGCAAATTGGTCCTCCAGCTGTTCCTTATATGTACATTTAACTTTTCCGGCCTCTTATTGCTACCTGTCCCAACTTTTTTGGAATGTGTAGCTCTCATGAAATCCAAAATGAGCCAATATTTGGCATGACACTTTCAACATTTGATATGTTATCTATATTCTATTGTGAATAAAATATAAGTTTATTAGATTTGTAAATTATTGCATCCCTTTTTTATTCACAATTTGTACAGTGTCCCAACTTTTTCGGAATTGGGTTTGTATTTTAAAAGACAATGCATGTCATTTTAAGTTGGTTGATATATTGCTTTGATATCATTTAAATATGAAATATACCACTGCTGTATAATCAGAGTATTCTGATCATTCAACAAGCATTTCCAGAGAAGATGTGTATTTTAAAAGGAAACGCATGCTTTTTTATACAATATGTCATTTAAATATGGGACACAAATATTAAATATGGTATTATTTGAAAATGAAATATACAATTGAGCAATATTATATAGAATTATAGTGACCATTCAACAAGAATTTACAGTGCTGTATAGTATCTATTTTTTTAAAAGGCAATGCAATTAATTTTTAGCTGGTTTACATATTAAATATGTAATATTTCACTTAACAAACATATAATTATGTGCTGCATATAGTATATGAGATAGCTAAACTACTTCTTACATTGACATATTCAACAATATTATTGATCTGACTGTACAGATGCTATTGTATGAGCTGGACAATGATATAATTTTTTGCAGAACTGCTTTATTGATTAAATGAACTAATATAATAATTAATTATCTTACAATGGAACTGAATCAACACTGAACTGACTTCAGCTGAACAACAGCCAAAACGCATCACTTTCCTGTCATCACTGTAAAACGCTATATAAATAAAGGTGACTTGACTTGATATTGGATATATTGTTTCAAAAGCATGCAACTTACATTTGTGCAGTGACAGATTAAACCATGCCAGACATATACAGCACCCATGTGCATGTGCATAGAATAAAATAATAGAAGCAGCGAGAGTCGGCCGCCCCATAGGGTAATGGCCGCAGCTCACACCCTTTGACTAACATGCTGGTGAGTGTGGACACATGGACAGACCATCTGTCTGCAGACAATCACTCACACATGTATTTTCAGTGAGCAAACTCTTTATTATACACTAGCAAGAGCAACAATGTACTGCAATATGAGCTTCATCTTCATTTTTCAAATGCCACAAAATAGACCTTGATATCCTCCACACAGTGTGTGACCTCTGATTGTGATTGTGCAGTCATAAGATTTTATTAAAGCAGATAAGAAAAAGGAGAGATGAGGACATGTGAAGGCATTGTGGCGCTCTTGCCTTATGGAAAAACACCAGCAAGGACAAGGATCACAATCCTTTGGCTTTGCCGTGATTGGCAGACACGTTTAGCTCAGCACTGTTGCCATATCAGAGTTTGGACATACTCCACCCTACCCCCTTTTTCTTAATTTTCTTCTTTCTCTAAGTTGATCCCAAAGTTTTGAGCCTAGGTAGATTATCCCCTCACAATGCCAATGACCCCTATGTGACCTCACTTTAGCACTACCTATATCTGGAGATTATGACAACCATTGGACTGACAGCTAAAAAACACCTTGATTTATTGTTTGTCAGTTATCGAGGTCTTATGATGGAACGGCATGTGTGCATGACTTTTTGCTGTAGTGACGCAAACATCAGTCTCCGTCCTTATTTACAATGCGCATGCGCAAGATCAAACTCGCGATGAGATGTAGGAATGAATAAAAGAACGTAGAAGGGCAATCAACATTAAACGTGTCCGTAAATGGGCGGGGTTTAATGGTGTCTAAATATTAAATCTTATTTTTTAACTCTTAACTGGGTATATTTTTGTGAAATGTGTATTGTTCATTATTCAGGAGTAAATACAGTTATTGTACACACCATTGCTGAACCAGGCTGGAAGCAGTCACGTGATACCTGTTACTTTTCTCATCGCTGGTAAACATTGACAAATCACAGTCGTTTGTGATTTACTCGATTAGGATTTTCAAAAAATAATTTGCTTGAAACGATTTATATTATTATGCAAGGTACCAACTTTGAAAGCTAATATATTTAAGCGTGTTTAAAATGTGTCTAGCGAGAAACAAACAAACAAACAAACAAACATAATATTTGAATAAGACTCGATTAGGTAACAGCTTTCTGTGCCCCCTGGTGGTGTCTTGTAAAGTCTTATTGCCAGGCAACATAATTGCCGGCCAATGGCGCGACGCTCGCGACGCCGAGCGATGTGAAGCGAGCGTGTGCGTGTCTCTTTAAGAAACACTCCTGTTGCACGGGAGCCTGGTGTTTTTCCACTCTCTCCGTTATTACACGCGCTCCCATATAAGACAGAAGTCGGGAGGAGAGGGCGTAAAGATTATTTCCCTTGCTTTGAAGCCTCACCACAAGAAGACAAAAGAACAAGAGACGGACTTGAGCGATAAATTGCATTGTCAGGTGAGTGACACCTTGCAGACATCAAGGCATGGAGGCTGATTAAGCGCATCTTTATGTGTACATTTGATATATGTTTCAACAACTCGTTTATTTTTGTCTAAGGCGGATACATGGAAATTATTATTATTGGTTTAATTATTAAAATATATATAAAAAAAAAAAAAAAAAAAAAAGGTTTGGGTTGCATCTTTGAGAAGCACATTTGTATGTGTAGATTTGCTCATTTGCTTTGTCCAAGAACGACACATGCTTTAAAAAAAAAAAAAAAAAGATGTGTTTCATGTTCCTGGCATTGCATTGAAGCTTTGTGTCTTAGTTGCGCACAAATGTTCTTTCTGCCTAAGTGCTCTCACAGGCTTTTGCATTCTCAATGTCATTAAATATTAAATGCAATCAATTTATTTTAGATGCACCGTAATTAAAGATGAATTTTGAGTACTGGTTAACAGTGTACCAGTCTAATACATCTCAGCAAAACCTTGTGACAGACAGCACCCTCAGGACCACCACAGAGCATCAGACCCATATAGCGCGTGGTCAATGAAATGTAGGTTAATGTGAATTCATTCTGCACTGATCGTGCATGTAAACACTGACACTGCTGGAGACAGATCGGTGTCAAACCTGTCGACACGCACACAGACACAATGTAGGTTATTGGGACACAGTCACGATTTTAACTTCTTATCATGCCCATTAGCCTGGTGTGTTAAATGCAAAAAAACATCGTTGATGGATGTGCATTTGAGATCGCCTATAATTGGTTCGCAAATGCATGTTCATCTTTCACTCTGGCTCATGCAATGTCTGTGTTTGCCATGCAAACTTGCAATATAAAACTTGTTTAGGGAATTATAATATATTCCGAATCCGTAGCACGGGTTTCCAAATTAAACACGCAAAAAAAATGTAATTTCATTAAGAGCGTGCGCTGGAGAACTGGGGCACGTTATTCAGGTTTAATTATGAGACCAGACAGGTTTAGTTTTATAATGCATGACATGCAGACATTGCAGAAACATTGCTGCCTCCACTACTTGATATATTTGTGCCATGATTTGTGCTGTAGAAGTGCCATGATGTGATGGTCTACAACTGGTTCTTTTTGATCCCTGACCTATGTGTTTTACAAAGTTGGCAAAGTTTTCTGACTTTAAAAGATAAATCACTCTCGGAATGACTAGATCATGAACTAACTTCACCTTCTTCCATTATTAATGATGGCGTTAGATGTTGTTGTTTCTGTTCATAACATCCTTTTATGAGGTTTGGCGTTCAAGTATAAATGGACATAATTGATCCACATTCTTTGTTTATTTTAATGCATCCAATATTATGTTTCATATTAGATACTTAGCATGCAGAGTGTAATTTATAACCTTCAGGGGTTTCAAACAGCAAACTATATATATATATATATATATATATATATATATATATATATATATATATATATATATAATATATATAATATAATATAATATAATATAATATAATATATATATATCCAGACAAGGTTAAGTCTCAGCTGTCTGTTGTTGTGGCCTTCTTCTCTGCTTACGACACTGGTTGATTACATAGCTTGTTTTGATAGTGAGCTATCAATGTTTATCTATATCAAGGCTAATGAGAGGCCTGGGCATGTTTAGAAGGTCATTATTGGGGTCAGGGTTGAAAGAGGTTGATGGTGGCTGAGATGGTGGAGCTGTGAACCTGCAATATTTCTTTGCTCATGGCCACAGCAACACTGAGACAAGGGCATTTGTCCAGTATGAGTCTGTTGAGGATCTGACCCAGACAAATCTGTCAAGTCACCTTTATTTTTATAGTGTCATTATTCAGCTCAAGTCAGTTGATTCAGTTCAATAACAGTGTAAGGGTGTGTTCACACTTGGTACTATGTACCAAGATTCTATGTAAAGTACTATGGTTCTTTTGGTCCGGACCAAAAAAGAAAATTATACACCCATGACATGTTTGGTTAGATTAAAACGAACCCTGGTGCGATTGCTTGGTTAGTGCGGTTCATTTGAAAAAGTGTGAACGCTGCCATTTGAACCCTGGTGCACACCAAACAAGCAGACCAAGACCGCTGAAAAGATGGGTTATGAATGTAACATGGACCAAAGGCATGTAAACGAACCAAAAGCCGGACATGATGTCACAAAATACCTGTTTTTTCTCATCACAGTCGTGATGTTGCCCATCACAGTTCGTACAGGCATCAGAACCACATCTCCTCGCAGCAGATCTTGGTTTGTGTGCATGACGGAGGGATTCCTGCTGCTGTTTTGACTCATTTACACATTTTATAAGTTCTCTGGTCAAAATACTATCATATGTAGCTACGCACATACAATGAGTGCATTTATCCCAGCACACAGCATTGTTTTGGATGTGCGGGGAGTTCCGTCACGAAATATGTGTAATAAAAGCCGATCAATAAGGTTGTGAACATATCCCTATGCTTTTAGGTTTGGTGTTAAAAAGTCAATGTGAACTCTAAGTGGACCAGGACTAAATGTTTTTGTTTTGGTCCGGACCAAATCAACCAAGCGAACCGAAGTTTGAGCACAGCCCTAGTCCTGGTTTTCTTAGTGTTCACACTGTCATTTTTAATGAATTTCGACAAGTCCAGTCATAAAATGTGTGCTAGGGTAAATGCGCTTGTGCTTACATATGATGGAGCATGTTCTGAATATGAAGCTGGACAAACAGTTGGTATTGATCCATCTTTGAGAAGCAACTTTTGTGCAAATCCTGCATTTTACTGACCCTCATTTGCAAAGCAGCCCAGTGTACAATGATTCACACAAACAGTAAAAGTGATGGAAGGACCTAAAAAGGACCAAAAAATAACATTCTAGGTTGGTCCCCTGCAAACGTTACAGGAATGTAGTGTAGAGACCTAGAGGGAACCTCCTATAGTAATGGTCCCTTAAACATTCCCAGAACGTCCTGAATGCTCCATGAAGGTCCGCCAAATAACGTCCCACAACCCTTAAAAGAACTCCACATTATGTCTTAGAACATTCTGGGAATGTTACCTGGCAACGCCCTTGACCTTAGTGGGGATGTTTTGAGAATGTTCTGGGAACATCAAATTTCCAAGTAAAATATGGTCCCTTAAACTTTCAGAGAACATCCTGAATGTTCCATGAAGGTCCCCCAAATAACATCCCCCGACCTTTTAAAGAACTCTACATCATGACCGTCTTGGAACGTTCTGGGAACGTAAAATTTCTAGCCCTCCGTCACACACACAAACCAAGATCTGCTGCGAGGAGATGCAGTTCTGATGCCTGTGATGCCCGAACTGTGATGGGCAAGATTGCGACTATGATGAGAAAGACCGGTATGTGGAGCATTCTGTCTTTTTTTTTTGGGTCTTATCTTGTGACAAAATGTTTACATGTCTTTGGTCTGTGTTCGTTCATATTTCAGTCGAATTGCACCAGAGTTCGCTTGGAAGCGGACCGAGATCCATATTTTCAGCTTGTTTGGTGCACACCAGGGTTCATATGGCAGTGTTCACACTTATTCAAATGAACCGCACTAAGGGTTCGTTTTAATCGAACCAAACATGCCAAGTGTGAACACCCTAAAGTTCATTCATTATGAAACCAGTTCAATGCAGCTATAAGCAGCTCTACTGAAGACCGCAATGTCGATCAGTTTGGAAAAAATTTTGATTCAGCTATAAAACAGAAGACAATAGCGTCATTATTCAGCTCAATTCAGTTCAAGTTTATTATTATTATTATTATTATTATTATTATTATTATTATTATTATGCTGTTTTCCTGATCTAACTTTCGGCCCACGCACCAGAGGAATGTGAGGGCGCACATCTCAGTGTTTGTTTGGCACGGTCGTTGACATCGCTTACAATAAATAATGACATACTGCTTGTTGTTCAGAGGAAATAACAGAATCTTAGTCACTTGTCGGAATCAACACAAGATTAGTCTGCAACATAAGAATGAATAAGTATTTCATATTCTGCCATTTTTCTAGATCACTAATTAAATCTAAGTAAACCTGGATAATCTCAAATCATGCGGGAGAATCTGATCATAGGTTCTGTTCATGTAGCTCCAGTGCTGATGTCAGTACAGCAAAAGAGAGACCAAGACATTTTCACATTCATATGCATTTTTAACTCAACTTTGTATTATGTGGATCATATCACATTGAAAACAGTCTTATCTTTCCAGGCTTCATCACAAGGCTGCTCCATAATGGAGTTTAGAGAACTCCTGATGCACTCTTAAAAATAAAGGTTCCCAAAGGAGAAAGATTTTTGTAGCAATGCAGCAAAATAACCATTGGTTTCCTAAAGAACCTCTGAGTGATCAGTTTTTAAAAGAACCGTTTTGTTTTTTGTTCCTTAGCGTGAGGAACATTTAAAAAATCTAAAGAACTTTCTCCACTATAAAGAACCTTTTATGGATGTTAAAGGTTCTTAATGGAACCATCAGTGCCAATAAAGAACCTTTATATTTAAGAGTGTAGGAAGGCTACTAATAAAAGTATAGATGCAAATGGTATCTCAACCCCCAAACAGAGAAAAGGACACTGGAGCGAGCTAGTTTTTCAGCGTCAGTGTTTGAGCTGTCAGTGTGAGTTTCAAACAGGATATCAGCCTTGGCCGGCCTGACTCTCATCTCAGAGCTCAAGTCTTGCTGTGATTAAAGACAGGCCGTGAAACATTGCTGTATAGTGATGGTTGTGTGAAAAGGGCAAGCATTGAAACGCTTTCTGTATGTAGCTGCGTCATTCACACTTCACCTGAAATGTAACCTTAGTTGTATACATGTTCAATTTTGAGGCTACTGCGTTTTTTAAATGATTCCCACAGATGTTTCTGCATAAGCTTTGAGATTTGCTGATTTGTTGAGCCCTAGCTTCTAGATCTGGCTTATATAAGCTCATACTTTCTGCTTATTTACTTATTCTTTCCTTATGGGTCTTCATGAATCTCAATCGCACACATATAAACAGACATTTATGATACATTACTGCCAAAAGTGTTTGTGGTTTGTAAGATTTTTAAATGGATTTGAAGAGCTTCTGTAAAAACAGTAATATTGTGAAAAATATTTGTACAATTCAAAATAATTATTTCTATTTGAATATATTTTAAAATGTAATTTATTTCTGTGATCAAAGCTGAATTTTCAGCATCATTCCTCCAGTCTTCAGCGTCACATGATCCTTCAGAAATCATTCTGATATCAGGATTTGATGCTCAAGAAACATTTATGATTATTATCAATGTTCAGAATCAGGATTCTTTGATGAATAGACAGTTAAAAAAATAATAATAAAAGAAATTGTTCTGTCCTATTGTTACAGCACTTGCATATTGTTGCCCTTGACTGTTTTTAGTTGCTTCTATTGCTAAATGTAAATGTAAATGTAAAAGAACAGCATTTTCTTTTGTAAAAATACTTTACTGTGACTTTTGATCAATTTAATGTATCTGTGCTTCTTCTTAGTATTCATTTCTTCAAACGTCTCTATCAAACTTTTGACAGGTAATGTATATAAAACCCTCCCCCTCTCTCCTGTACTCAGTATGGCACAGAAGGAGAAGTTGCAGTGTCTCAAAGACTTCCATAAGGACACATTGAAGCCGTCTCCTGGTAAGAGTCCCGGCACGCGTCCGGAAGACGAGGCGGAGGGCAAAGCACCACAGCGGGAGAAATGGGCCAGCAAGCTGGATTTCGTGCTCTCTGTGGCCGGAGGTTTTGTCGGTTTAGGCAATGTTTGGCGTTTCCCGTACCTCTGCTACAAGAATGGCGGAGGTGAGTGTGTTTCCGTGTGTAATGTGACAATAAAGATAACCCTCTTCAGTCTTTGTGTACTGTAAATAGCTGCTAATGTCACATGCAAACATGAGCTTGTGACATTAATACTGCTGAGCTCGTTGCAGAATATTTTCTATTCTAAAATGGCAGAACAGTGTTTTAGTCTGATCGTCTGTGTGGATTACTAAGTATTTCAAGGATTAATGTATTGTATTCTATGCTGTGCTAATGAATATATGCATTAAAAAAACTATATTTTAGTATCATTTATTATTATATTTATTAAAAATTTGAATTGGCTTTTATTTTTATATGTTCAGTTTTTTATATATATATATATATATATATATATATATATATATATATATATTTCTATCTAGCTTTAATTTTTATTCCAGTGTTTATTTGTAGTAAATTGAGTTCTTAATTTTTTTTTTTTTTTTTTTTTTTAGTTGCCAAGGCAACATTTAAATTTTTTCTTTTAAATTAATATTTAAGATTATACCATGGTCTGTCTGAATACTTGAGAGAGACGTTGCACAGATGCAGGTAATTCACACACATCTCTTTTGATAGGCTAATTAATTCAAATACATTTTATAATACAGTTAAATAAATATAACATTACCGCACTACTTTATTTGTGTGTCTGATTTAAACAGACCGAATGCTAGATCAAACGATTGTTAGCAGACAACTGTTATTTTAACCCTTCCATTTAAATTTAGTACCTCAAACATCAATGACAGCTTTAAGTTGTCAATGCTGGTAAATGACCATGGTGTAAGTGGAATAATCCACGGCTAGCTGTGCGAAGCAACAGTTTGAATACACCCCGCCTTACGTCATGCTTTAAAATGATTTAATGCACAGCTAGCCATGTCAGCTTTATTGCAACTAATTAACCCTCTGGTCCTCTTCGTTTAGAAGCCTTGAATTTTTCCCCAGGAAAACCAATGTAATATATATATATATTTATTTATTTATTTATTTTTTTTTTTTCAATAATATTTTTTGATCATTATTTAGAATTGTATGATACTATGCAATATAGCTATTTTTCAACATTGAAAATATTAATAATTAAAAAAATCTAATATTCCATGTTAAAATAGACACAAAATTGGATTTTAAATGCATTTTCTCTGTTTTGCTCTCTTAGAGTTTCACTCCTTCATTGCTGCACACTTTTTTTTTTTTTCTGCACAGTGGTTGATTTGTAGTCTGTATCACCAAAAGATTTACATTTTCGTATTTTTCGCATTACCCAATTTTTTCCGGTCATTTTTGACCAAAGAGGCCCAGAGGGTTAATTTTTTTAATTCATTTTTGTTAACATTAACAACATTGGTTGTATGTTCAATACAAGTTAAACTATCAATGACATCGTTGACACTGCTGATTAATATAATGGTCATTTAAAACTGGTCTCTCAGTATGTAGACATAAACTAATTTTATGTTTTCAGTAATCTTAAAGTCTATGGTGTTTAAAATGCAGAAATGTGAATCTTATATTAATTATTTTGTACAAAAATTTGTATTAAGTAAAATTGTATAAATTTAAGTTTTAATGGCCAGTGATGAACTTCTGGTCGTTGATGTGTTGATGTACTATACTGTGTATTTTAATCTGTATCCCGGTGCAATGGCGAGCCCCATAGACGTCCATTGAAAGTGCATTACTTTCTTTATTTTGTTAATTTTTTTTTTTCTTTGTTTGTGTCTTGTAATTAATTTAGCCTCCTTTAATGCAGTTTTCTTCGCGGAGTTTCTGTATTGTCACCTGTCTTACCTGTTGTTGGTTTTTCCAGGTGCATTTCTCATCCCCTACTTCATATTTCTGTTTGGTGGAGGGTTACCCGTCTTCTTTCTGGAGGTGGCGCTCGGCCAGTTCACCTCTGAGGGAGGAATCACCTGCTGGGGGAAACTCTGCCCCATTTTCACTGGTGAGACAAATCACCGGGTCAAGAGAGAGCTGGAGAGAGTGAGGGGGACGAGACAGGTCTAATTCTGATGCCATTTAATGACTCATCAGGCTCAAGCACATTTTAATCAGAATAAATCATATTTCATGATTTTCCTTCCCCACCTAGTGGTTACCTGTGGTCCCTCATGGCAGCTTTGACCAATCAACACGGCCGTTACTGTGATGCGCTTCGAGTCTGATTGGCTGCTGAGGTGGCTCGTTAAACCGATCTTCACTCTGACCTGTTTTCAGCATCCTCTTTGGTTGCTTAGCAACACTAGAAGACGCTGTGTTCTTTTCAGATGCGTCGTCGTGTTCTGATTCTGCATGCGTGTGAGCAGGATGCGGGTCACTCATACACACACACACACACATTACATGTGTTTAATTCCCCATCATCTGTTTACTTTCCACCGCTCTCTGCTTTAGAGTGCTCTGACTAACACCCCGCTCCACATTTGGACATGTATTCAGATTTCCATGGCAACAGCCATGAGCGGTGACTGAGATGCTTTCGATGGGATGTCCTCCGGTGCCGCTCTGAGATATTCTGCTCAGGAGCCAAAATGGAGTGGTTGTGTTAGGAATAGCAATGATTTGATGAGAAAGAACAGGACAGGAGGTGTTTCTTAGAGCAGGGCTTTTAAATTTTTAGACATTTTCATGTATTAGGACCTAATTAATACTGTGAAAAATGTATATTATAAATGTGTAAAATTCTAGTTTCTATTAAATTACATTATTGCATTTTTTCCACTTACTCTAGTGATGTACTGTGTAATGCATTTATTTATTATTTATTTCAATCAAATTAATTAATATTTTAATTTTAATCATTTTTAATCCGTTTATTTAGTTACGTAGTTGAATCTTATTTTTATTATATATTTCTTATTTATTTAAATCAAATGTTTTTATTTATCCAGTTATATAATAAATATAATAAAATAAATGAATAATAAATTAATGCATTTGATTAAAAATGTTTAAATACTTTTAAAAATAATATATTTTAATCAAATGCATTAATTTATTATTCATTTATTTTAATCATTTTATTTATTTTAATCAAATGTTTTTATTCATTTATTTATTTTGATTTAAATAACATTTTGTTTATGTATTTGAATTAAGTTATTTGAATTTATTTAATTTATTTAAACAATGTATTTTAATATTTTATTTTTATTTTATTCAAATGTATTTATTTAGTTTAATCCAACTTTTACAATTTCCCACAGACCGCCTAACACTCCCTCAGTTTGATAACCCCTGTCTTAGAGGATATTTTTATTATTTTGGTGCCTGACCTCCATATACACACATGCACGGGCACATCGCTCATGTGGCTGGGTTTTATTTAGCACATACCGGTGATATTTCTTACACCGTGAGCCCATTGTCCCCTTTCACCCAATGATTATGTTCTTAGTCTCAGCGGCAGCTGACCGATCTCTTTTGAGCACGCACACCCATCTACAAATGAAGTCCTGCTCTTGCATACTCAAATGCACGTTTGCCATTCTGTTGTCAGCTGTCACCGTGAGCTCCTGGCACCGCAGAGCAAGCTTGTGGCACTTTGTATTAATTATAGCATAAAACTGGCACTCAGCCCTTTGACTGCCCTCAACCTTAGAAAATAAAATTTCAGACGCAGATGTGTCAGAGCCAACAGGTGAAGCTTCATTGCTCTGAGAATAGAGTCGTTTCAGCGGTGTTTGACTCATTAACACAGCAGGGCTCTCGGAGAGAACACCATGGGTCGGTATCATAAAGTCTCACACTGTGCTCCGGTCTGCTTAGATGTGGCACCTCTCCTCAACAAGCCGCATGATTTGAGATATCATTCATGTCTGTAACACAAAGAGTGACAAGTTACATGCCGTGCAAGTAGATGCTTGTCTTATCAATTATGACCAGCTCTAATCCTGGCAGATTAATGTTTTAATATGAATCTGTGTTGGTAATATACTGACTACAGGTTTGATAAGCCATTGTGCATTGAGTGACTTCACCACACCAATGGTTAGTCCACCGGGACTGTTAGTTCCAGTACAGCACTACAAGTTGCTTGGAGAACAAGTTAGGCAGCCGGTAGTCAGATTAAACTGTAACTTTGTGATTTTTCAACCCGCTTTGTATTGTTACAATGTCGGTGATATATGTAAATGTTTATGTAAAAGTCTTTTTATGACTAAAGGTTTGCTAAGAAGTATTTCCTACTAAAGCAAGGCAGTATTTGATTCTGGTCAAGTGTATCCATGGTGGACTGATGAGAGTGGCCTTGGGTGGCACCATGCCCAGTGCATTATGGGTGTTGAAGTTTTCTCTAGTCAGGTAGCACTGATTTTTTTTTTTAAATTCCCGTTTTATTGAAAGCCCACTTTGCCAGCAGTGAAGTACCCTTTTTTTATGTTTAACCTAACATTTTACTTTCATAATGTGACATTTCTTAATGAAATAAATTATTAATTGAGAAAAAATATAGGGAGAGACCTGATTTTATTCTATGGGGTATGGTTGCACCAGCTGTGCTTAAGTTAGTAGTAGTGCTACTAAATATTTGAGCATTGAACCCTACGTATAAACTAAATATTTAAAGAAGTAGGAGTAAAATGACAGATTGATTGAAGTAGATCAGTGAGCTCATGTTTTATCTGACAGACTTCAGTTCTTTGGACATTTATGGATATTTAACATCATTTACAGGACATTTTATAAGAGAGAACATTATATTATAAACTATTACTTAGTGGTTCTCAAGCATGAATCTAATCTAAACTAAATACTTACTAAAAACATATAAATATCCAATTTTCCAGTTCAGGCTATTAGTATTGTAGTTGTGTGTGTGTGTGTATGTGTGTGTGTGTGTATGTATATATATATATATATATATATATATATATATATATATATCTATCATAACTGCCATTCAAAAGTTCATAACTTTCAAAAGTCAGTTTTTTTTTTTTTTTTTTTTTTTTATTATTTATTTTCAAGACATTTTTACTTTTATTCAAGGATGCATTAAATTGAACAAAAGTGACAGTAAAGACATTTATTATGTTCCTCAATATTTCTATTTCAAATAAATGCTGTTCTTTTTAACTTTCTATTCAATAATGAAAGAATCCTGAAAAAATGTATCACGGTTTCCGCAAAAATATTAAGCAGCACAAGTGTTTTTAACATTGATAATAATAAGAAAAGTTTCTTGAGCAACAAATCATCATATTAGAAAGATTTCTGAAGGATCATCTGACACTGAAGACTAGACTTATTGTCATGTCTGTCTGTTTAGTTGATCTTTCAGGGCTGCGTTCAGCCCCGACAAAACACTGCAAAACGTTTTTTAAACTGAAACGGTGGTGTGTCGAACACCCTGTTCTGGTGACGCAGGAGTTGGAACTATGGCAGCTGAGAAGGCCATTCTTTGTGTTCTTTTTGAAGAATGTTCAGAGCCTGATGAAACTGATATAAATACATGTTTAATAGGCTACTGCAAAACACGCTTAATGTTACAGTCACTGCCCTTGCTGTCCAGAATAAAAGAGTGAAGGGATTTGTGGAAACTGTGGTTCCTAATTATTGTGAGCCAACATTTGCCTCGCATTTCAGGATGAAAAGACAAACACTTCAGGTGAAGGATAATCCCTCTTACCTCTGAGACTGTGTTATGATCTATATGACCTTATTTTTATTAGGCTTATCATTATTGCTGATCACTGTTGTGCTATGATATTGTAATATTTACTATTTATATAATCAGAGTAGTATAGAAAAGTTTATGAAAGTGTCACTCCACAATACAATAGCAAAATGTATAAATATGTAAAATAGTATTTTTATAGCTCCATTGTGTGAGCTGTCTCTTTAATACCGCGTGGTTTATATACATGTTGCTGCTGATTGGGCTGACATTTTTGACACACCCACCAAACAAGACACAACGTATCTCAAACCTGCTGCACACTGTTTCCAGGAAACATGACGTTCAACCCAGAAACCGTAGCAAAACGTTGCGCACCAGTTTGAGCTTGAACGTGCCCCAGTTGTATCATCCTGTCACATGTTCCTTGTCTTAGTTTCCTTGGTTACCCTCATTAGTTAAGTTCTGTTCAGTTGTGTTTAGATAAGCAAACAGAAATTAATTGAGTTCTTCCCTGTTCATTCATTCTTTGTCCGGTAACCATTATGGTAGTGTGGTTTCCTTGTTGTTCCTGAGAGTTTACGATAAAGTTAGATTCTTCAGTTTGTTCCTGTGCTACACACCGTTACACTAATGATCACAGGAATAAATTAAATTTTTATATATATATATATATATATATATATAAGAAGTTATTTCAAAGTGTAATATTTCATAATATTACTGTTTTACTATATTTTTGCTCAAATGCAGCTTTGGTGATCATTAATTTAAAAGTTTTTAAAAAATTACCAACTTTTGAAAAGGTAGTGTAAATAGCTGGTGCAAGTTGAATGTTGCTTTCATGTTGACTTGTCTTGTGTGTTTGTGACAGGAATCGGCTACGCCTCAGTCGTGATCGTGTCCCTGCTGAACATCTACTATATCGTGATCCTGGCGTGGGGTCTGTACTACCTGCTGCAGTGTTTCCAGCACGAGCTGCCCTGGGCCCGCTGCAGGCACAGCTGGAACACGGCCAACTGCGTGGAGGACACCGTCCGCAAGAACAAAACCCTCTGGCTCTCCGCCAACGCTGCCAACTTCACCTCGCCGGTCACCGAATTCTGGGAGTGAGTATTGTGCGCGTAGGTGCGTCGTCCTGAGGGTGTGTGTACGGGACGGACGCTCTACGCCGTTCTCATCACTCTGATATCGTCTGTAGGCGGAACGTCCTCAGCATCTCTTCGGGGATTGACGAGGTCGGCGGTCTGAAGTGGGAGCTGGCGTTGTGCCTGTTGGCCGTCTGGATCATCTGCTTCTTCTGCATCTGGAAAGGAGTCAAATCCACCGGCAAGGTGAGGGAGAGGACGTGAAAAGTCCAATGTCTCATTTTCATAAATCAGGGGTATAGCAACCATTACACTGTTAGAAATGTCTAAGGTTGTTCCCCCACATTTTGGAAAGGGATCATTATATTTTAAAAGGACAAATTGTAGCCAACGACATAAAATGACCAAGCAGCTTTCAGGCAACGTGTGTGCATAAACCTCTTCCTTTCAATAAATCGGACTTTGCATAATTCATATTCATTGAGTCAAGCTGATAGGTTTTATAATATTTAGTGTAGATATTATATTTACTATCAGGTAGTTCTTATAACCAAGACTTGGTTCCTTTAAATGTTACCAATTATTTGATTACAAAAGTGGCTAAGAGCAATAATATGGTCAGATATTTTGAATTAGTTTTTTAATTAGTACTGTATGATTTATATTAGGGCTGCATGACATTGATATTGTGCGCATGGATATGTGCAGAATACGCAATGTCCCATGGTTCGGAATGCATGCGATTTCATAGCAAAGTTTCAAAGTTTAAACATTCAAGCGACTTTAAAGCATTCAAACAAGCGCTCCAGGCTGCAACTAAATGGTTGCTTTTTGGTTAGAGGTCACACTGCCCAAATAATAAGAGCTGCCATTTCTGTTACATATGAGAGACCTCGAACAGCAAACGGAACGAAAGTGGAATGGAGCCGCACTACTCGTTTGAGTTGCGCTGCACGGACCATTTATCAGCTCGGAGCAATAATAGACAGTGCAGCACCATTACTAAACAGCGCTGGGAGAGTGAGAAAGCAATTGAATTCACCACAGTATTAATAACATTGCCACTGCGAGACCTAGTGGGAAGCGTTTGGTGCAGAAATCTGTTAAACCACAGATATCAGATCAAACAGAGCTGAGATGGAGACCAGGAGAAACATTTTGAAAAATTCAGGGGTTTCAGTCCACAAATCATAAACATTCACCATGGATTTAATGTAGTAACACCACATGGTATTGTGGAAGGAATAGTCAAATATTATTATTATTTTTTTTTTACATCATTCATCTGTCAAGATGGTGGTACAACCTTTTGAGAGTGAAACACTTTTTCAAGTGTTTCACACTTTCCCAGCGCTTCAAAGCTCTAAATATTATCCAATTTTAATAAAAAAAAATTTGTTTGATTTATAAAACTAAAAGTTTAAAGGTGTAGGCAAAAAAAAAAAAAAAAAAAGACATGAAATTACCACTATAACCAGTAGGTGGTGTCATAGGAGCACTTATTAGACATTTCCGTGTTTCCAAGTGAAAGGGAATATTGAACAGAGGGCAGGGTTTTACTTCAGCGCTCCTCCTCTCCATCCCTCGCTCATAGCATAACGGTTGGAGGGGAGTGGTTACGCATTTTCAAACCTAAGCCGTCAAACTGACATCATCTGAGAAGGAACGCCGTTTCCAGACCGGAAGTTAAAGATTAAAGATTACCGCGACAAACTATTTTTTTCTGTGTATTAACTTGCACAGATTAATTGTTCACCCTAAGACCTGTAACGTGCTAACAAAATAAATAGGCTCAATTTTGATTTCATGAGGACTTTAATATATGGAAAAAGTAGGAAGTCAAAAAGTCTCATGAAAAACTAAAATTTTTCTTAAAAATTGTAACTGGATTACACAGAAAACAAGTAAAGAGTGCTCCTTTTAGTTTGGTATGATACTATAGAAAAACAATAGTACATTTAATAAGAATGGAATATTAAAATGTTCTTTATAAAAATTTGGTTTTTGCACATTACTGTTGTTAATAAAAGTAAAAGAAATTCTGCATATCAATTCAAGCTCAGCGCTTCACTGTTAAATTTCCAATAAACGAACATATTACTGCAAACATATAACTGCACTTATTA
Organism: Paracanthobrama guichenoti; assembly: GCA_018749465.1. Lineage (NCBI taxonomy): Eukaryota > Metazoa > Chordata > Actinopteri > Cypriniformes > Gobionidae > Paracanthobrama > Paracanthobrama guichenoti. The sequence goes on along the minus strand of CM031950.1, from coordinate 3,791,117 downwards.
ACAAAACAATGCAATAGTAATTTTTTGATTAAATTAACTTTATGATAAATTCCTCCAGCGCCACCAAATCATCTGTAGAACTTGGTGGCGCTGGTGCCACTGCTCTTAAATGTTAGTCTGGAGCCCTGGTTCAAACGCAAGAAGACGTGAAAGAGACCTCAAATTCTGTTCTCTTTAGATCTTCTTTTTGGCGCAAAATTGTCATGTCGTCTTATCAAGTATCCTTGTAAACACAGTCACTTGTGTCTTAAGTGAACATAAACAATTGAAAAAGAAATCATATGTGTATCATTATATTGGATCAGTGCATTAGTTCTTAAAGTGACAGTAGCCTAATATTCCTGCTGCTGTCTGTGTCATTAATGTTAATCTGACAATAAAAGACAAAGCGAACATCTTTTCATAGCTTTAACAAAGATTAATTATTTTTATACATTTTAATTAAATTATTTAATTTCTGTACCTAAATACTGTTAGACTTTAATTTGTGTCTTTGTTCTATTGTATTTATCTATGCTTGTAATTTGTCTATTTTCTATGCAGATTCACTCCCCTACAAAATCACCCCAATCATTCTAGAATGATTCATTCTTTCCATATAGAGCTATTCAAGTCATCTGGTAAAAATTTCATATCGCAATATATATAGCAGAAAATAAAAATATTGCAATGTCAGTGTTTTTTTTTTTTCATATATAATGCAGCCCTAATTTATATGAGATTATTTCATTCGTGTTTACTTGGAATACATGCTAACATACACAATGCAACATGCATATTTGCAGTAAGCAAGCTAACATATGTTACACAATGTGATGAATACTTGCACACTGAATTTTCAGCATCATTACTCCAGTTTTCAGTGTCACATGATCCTTCAGAAAATCATTCTAATTTGATGCTCAACAAACATTGCTTATTATTTATCAGTACTGAAAACAGTTCATAATCTTGTGGAAATGGCAACCTTTTTTAAAAATTATTTGATAAATAGAAAGTTCAAAAGAACAGCATTTATTTGAAACATGACATTTATAAATGTCTTTTCTGTTTAAACAATGTAACAATGCATCCCTGCTGACAAAAAAACTTTTTGTGTATAGATGAACGCAAAGCTAATAGACATGAACTGAAAACCACAAACCTGTTTGATTTTATGGGGTCTTTAAAAGGTTCACGGTTTTCTAATTGAAAATACAAGCACATCATGTGAAACACCACAGCTGTCATAAGACATCCCAAGATAGTCAAGGCTTTACAACGTCATTAAATCAAAAGAGACATTTTGGTGGTGCACATGAAAATGTCACTAGGTTGATGTATCCTTCAATCAAGTAACTGTTGGATTATAATCATGGACACACACTGAGCCTCATTCATTACACACGAGCAGAACTGATTTCTGTGTAAATCAATTAATGATTTTACGCAAAATGAGTTACACAGAAATCTAGTCCCGTTTCATGAAAAAGGTCCAATAAATGTGCACTTTCACAAGCCATCATTTCAGAATTTGTAGCTCTGTGGGTTTCATTTGTGAATATGGATTGCTTTACGTAGGTGATAATTATTTTATTTTCATAATGAAAATCCATGAGTGCTCTCCCTCTTCTCGCTCTGTCTGTAGGTGGTCTATTTCACAGCAACGTTTCCCTTCCTCATGCTGATTGTGCTGCTGGTTCGTGGTGTGACTCTGCCTGGTGCCGCCGAGGGCATCAAGTTCTACCTTTACCCTGATCTGACCCGCCTAAAGGACCCTGAGGTACAGAGACAGAGAGAAAAAAATCTTTGTGCATTGTTAATTTTCACTTGAAGCAAACTGCAATCTCTCTGTCTGGACTGATTTAGGTGTGGATTGATGCAGGAACTCAGATATTTTTCTCATATGCTATTTGTCTTGGTGCAATGACATCACTGGGAAGCTACAACAAGTACAAGTATAACTGTTACAGGTGAGCGCTTGCTGTTTTGTGTTTGTAAATGTTATATGTTTATATCTTTATTCTGTGTCTATTTATTGTTCAAACATTGTGTGTGTGCGTGTAGGGACTGCATGCTGCTCGGGTGCCTGAACAGCGGTACCAGTTTCGTGTCAGGCTTTGCCATTTTCTCTGTCCTGGGGTTCATGGCACAGGAGCAGGGCGTGGCCATCGCCGATGTGGCCGAGTCAGGTAATCCTCAGGGTCAAGGGTCACCAAATCTGCTCACAAGGAATTCTTGGAATTAGATGATGATGGGAATATTGATTTAAGATTGTGATAAATCTAATGTGTTGCATATTTTTGAAGCGCTTTCAACAGCATTTGTGGCAAACTGTCAATTGTTTATATATATATATATATATATATATATATATATATATATATATATATATATATATATATATATATATATATATATATATACATACATAATGCAAACATGTAATTAATAAATAATATATATAGAAACATTATTTCTTTATATATATAATTAATGCAGTCAAATCTATTATTCGCGATTAATTGCATCTAACATAAAGGTTTGTGTTTATGTGTATGTGTGTAAATGTATATACATACACACACATATATAGACAAACTTATGTTGCGATCAATTCAACAGCACTTGAATTGTGTGTGTGTGTGTGTGTATATATATCACACGCAGATCAGGCATAACATTATGACAGGTGAAGTGAATAACACTGATGATCTCTTCATCACAGCACCTGTTAGTGGGTGGGATATATTAGGCAGCAAGTGAACATTTTGTCCTCAGAGTTGATGTGTTAGAAGCAGGAAAAATGGGCAAGCGCAAGGATTTGATCGAGTTTGACAAGAGCCAAATTGTGATGGCTAGACGACTGGGTCAGAGCATCTCCAAAACTGCAGCTCTTGTGCGGTGTTCCCGGTCTGCAGTGGTCAGTATCTATCAAAAGTGCTCCAAGGAAGGAACAGTGGTGAACCGGCCACAGGGTCAAAACTGAAAAAACAAAAATGGTTCATGAATGGTTTGAGGAGCACAACAACAAGGTTGATGTGTTGACTTGGCCTCCAAATTCCCCAGATCTCAATCCAATCAAGCATCTGTGGGATGTGCTGAGCAAACAAGTCCGATCCATGGAGGCTCCACCTCACAACTTACAGGATCTGCTGCTAACATCTTGGTCCCAGATACCACAGCACACCTTCAGGGGTCTAGTGGAGTCCATGCCTCAACGGGTCAGGGCTGTTTTGGCAGCAAAAGGGGGACCAGCACAATATTAGGAAGGTGGTCATAATGTTATGACTGATTTCTCTTTGTGTGTGTGTATATGTGTGTGTATATATATATATATATATATATATATATATATATATATATATATATATATATATATATATATATATATATATATATATATATATATATATTATAAATTTAATACACACACACATTATAAATTTAATGCCGTCATGTAAGAAATTCTTTGTTATGTAATCTTGTTTCCGCCACTGAATAAAAAATTGCATATTTTTATCTTACAATTCTGACTTTTGTTTCAGAATTGCTGAGATATAAACTCACAACTGCGAGAAAAAAACATCAGAATTGTGAGATAAAAAATAAAAATAAACAACAATAATAAACTTCTTTTAATAATATATAATTTATTTCTGTCTCTCAGGTCCTGGTCTGGCCTTCATCGCGTATCCAAAGGCTGTTACAATGATGCCACTGCCAACGGTCTGGGCCATACTTTTCTTCATAATGCTTCTGCTGCTGGGCCTAGACAGTCAGGTGAGATCAACACAAACAATCACCTACAATTTCCCATTGACTTGTACGGCTCTTAAATTAAAAGGATAGTTCACCTAAAAATATAATTTAATCCCACTCATGTCATTCCAAACCTGAATGACTTTCTTTCTTCTGGGTAACAAAAAAAGGACCATAAATACAGTAAACTTTTTCTTAAGGAAAAACATCTAAGACAAAGTTAGCACCAAAACATAATTTAGAACTCTATTAAGTCTCCAGAGCTATAAAAGAGCAACCTCTGAGTAATAAAAATGTCCTCCACGTGGTGTGACATATGAGCGTCCTGGTGTTGGAATGAAAGACCGCAAACATTGAGATGGTTAAGCCGTCAGATCATAACTGTACAGCATAGTGTTCAGTCCTGATGTGAAACATCATCTCTCTGCGGCTGTGAGCCAGTGTTGAGGAATTACACTGCTATATTTCGGGCTGCCTCCCACAAACACACCCTCACACTCTCACATATCACGAGACGGTAAAGTTATTCCAGTCTCATATGACTTGCTGAAAAGCCAACGTGCGATGGATCACATTTCCTCTTGCGTGTGTGTAATTTCACACACATATGCAAAAGGAAATGTGACACATACACACACACACTAAGAGCAACAACAGGACATGCATACATTTGCCATTGTTATGAATGGCATTGACTCTCCAATGGGCAATGTAAAGAATTATAAACCCTCAGACTGTGTGTTGAAAAGCATATGCTTTGATTTTCCACAGTTCAGGGTCAACTGAGGTGGTGACCTGATTCATAAGCTCTCACCATTGTTCATTCATTAAACACTTAACCTCAGATGACTCCAAGAGTCCCTGTAAAGCAATGTTTATCTGACTAAATGTGCATTAGCGACAGGTATTATGGTTTAAAGAGGACATTTTATGCTTTTTTTTTTTTGCATTTTCAACATTCTTTAGTGTGTAATATTGCTGTTTGGGCATTAAAAAGGCCTGCAAAGTCACTCCAAAGGGAGTTATTCTTTATATCAGTGTTGTTTCTGAACTCCCACAAATGAACAGGTCACAGTATTCCTCAAAAAGGGCGTGGCCTAGTTGAGTTAGTAGTGTGTTGAAACTAGCGGTTATGGTAAGGGACGGGAGATTTCCCTAACACGCTCAAAGTGGTTGACCAATCACAACACACTGGCCCAGCTGACCAATCGGAGCGCTTTTTGGAAGGAGGATATTCATAGAGACAGGAACTAAACAGAGCGTTACTGACAGACTGGGAAGAGAGGAGCTGCAATAATGTAATATGTTCAAGCATGAAAACCTATGAAACCATGAAAAAACTAAATCAAGGCTGCGTCTCTTCAGTACGTACTTATTTTGAATTAGTAATTACTTCACAACCATTAAAAAAAGTATGTACTATATAGTATGTGTGGTATGAATGTAATCCGGATGTACAGCATTCACCATGTTGTCATTATCATGTGACCTACCAGCGTCAATTGCGATGTTTTACTGCCATTCATAAATCCTCTCCTGTGCCGTGGCCTCGTGGGATGGTAAACTATCCATAGTACGCGGGTAGTAGTAGGTCATCTATTTTACATAGCCTGTCACTTCTACTACAAAATGTAATTTATACAAAAACAAAAGAGTTAAGACAAATTCTCAAGACTTTTATCCAACTGAAAACATTTGAAAAAAATGCATTTTTCCCCCTCCAACTGTTTGGCCTTCCTACAGTCAAAATACAAAAACTATGATCAAAACAAACTGCGTAAACACTAACAATGCTGTACTGTTGGTCACATAGGCGTCCGTATTGGACTGCAGCATCCGACGTATCACATGAGCTATGCTTCACAAACATTGGCATTGTCCAAAAAACATCACTTCTCATTTGCATAAGGTTAAATGGTTGCTTTGTTCTGTAAATCACTCGTCAGTATGAACACATCTTTATAACTGTATTGTCACGCCAGGCATGAACTGGACACGTGATACAGCAACAAGTGACAAAAGCTATCTATTCCCTTTTTATATGGAATAGATAGAATAGATTTTTAAATTAGTTTTGATGTAACCAAACAAACACAACAAGTGTTCAGTGACAGGTCGGATCTGCTTTACATTAATAAATATCTATATATATATATATATATATATATATATATATATATATATATATATATATATTTTCCATTTTACAGCACTTAAAATATAAATATTAGATAAACTTAAACTTAAATGAAAATTAGAACTGTTAAAAGTTGAAGTACTAAAACTGAAAAATAAATTAAAGCGAAATAGTTTTTAAGAAGTAATAAAAATGTCAAAAGCCCATAATACTAAAATATTGCTGGTGTTTACTAATTAAATTCCATTTTTTGTGTGTGTGTGTGTGTGTGTGTGTGTGTTCTCCCATCAGTTTGTAGAAGTGGAGGGTCAGATCACCTCGCTGGTGGACCTGTACCCATCCCTCCTAAGGAAGGGATACCGGAGAGAAATCTTCATCGCTGTTATCTGCGTCATCAGTTACCTGCTGGGACTCACCATGGTCACTAAAGTAAGAGAGATAGAGAGGAGTGTGCTTACCGTAAGGATTTCACCCCAATGCTGAATGCCCATGTTTTTTTCTTTCTCTCTCTCTCTCCCTCTCTCTCTCTCTCTCTCTCTCTCTCTCTCTCTCTCTCTCTCTCTCAGGGTGGCATGTACGTCTTCCAGCTGTTTGACTATTATGCCGCCAGCGGTGTGTGCCTTCTCTGGGTTGCATTCTTTGAATGTGTTGCAGTAGCCTGGGTTTACGGTAAATACACACTAGATAAGGTTTCAGTCATCAATGCTGGCCTCTAGAATGAAATAATGGCTAAATATTTTGAACTAGTGAAGGGTAAAAAATGAAAGGGTGACCAGTTACAGGATAAAAAAAATCCCTTATTGCTGTGGTGTTCTTGGTGACAGAATGAGTTCTTAATTTTAAAATATATTAAAATAAAAAATATAGTAAAAAATCTTTCTAACAAATAAATGCATCCATGGTGAACATAGGCATCTTCTTCCGAAGACATGAAAAGCTTACGGACCCACATATTTGAACAGTATTGTATGCACATTTCAACCTAAAATCATCATGTTGATACATAAGAGCTCATGGACATGTGATGCATCATCACATACTATACAATATACAATAATATAAAAATCATCTGAAGTTAAAAGGTACTTGACTGCCACAATCACACACATGCACACACTATATGCTCTACTTATTATATGGGTGTCTGTCTCTTTAAAAACAGATGCTGCGGTCACTTGTTTACAGCATAAATACTGAGCTCATGCATCTTATGATCTTTGCATTAAGCTTATTGAGGTTACTCAACAGTTTAACAGTGTTTGCTCAGATTAATCTTTATATAATCTTATTCAGTCTTATATAATCACATCAGTCCTCTGGGCTTATATCAGATCTCTCATTTTAGTCATGACTGGCCCCACATGAAATCAGCATGGTTTTCAGTGCTGATTGTCAGTCCAACTCAGTATCATTTAAAGGTGCTGTACATGTCATTTTTGACTGTACTAAAGTATAAAAATAACATGGCATGTTTCCTAAATATCTGCAAACATATGTTCACATTGTTTCTCTGAAAAATGCTACACCACAGTTATTTTAATTTGATGCGTTCCGTGTCAGAAAGTGTGTTTTTGTTTTGGTCTGTGCGAGTCCGTCCGCAGCCAGTTTACACAATAGTATTTCAACACCCCGGGCTGCCAGTTGGTGAAAAACACAGTATATTGCAGCCATAGAGGCCAGCAAACTAACTGGGTCAGAGATCGCAGATTCTACCTGACCTAAATAGCCTCGGCATCCATCTAAAAATCTCTGTGAACTGGAGCATATTAAAACATGGATGAATCAACCCATGTGAGCGTCATGTCTGAGGAGGACGGGGCAGGGGAAACAACTCTCTCCAATATTTTGAATTTAGACTGCAGTTCCCTTTTCAACCACTAGCTGTCAATATTACATACTCCACCTTGAAGCTCTGAGTTGAGATGCACTGTTGCTAATGATCAATGCACAATTCTGACTGCATGTGTACATTTGTAGGGGCTGATAATTTCTACGATGCTATAGAGGACATGATCGGCTACAGACCCAACAGCTGGATGAAATGGAGCTGGATGCTGATCACACCCGTCCTTTGTGTGGTAAGTGTGTGAACGCAGTTTATGCTTGAGGAACATGGCCAGCAGCAAGAGGTTGTGACTATTCCCATCCTTCTATTTCAGGGTTGTTTTGTCTTTTCACTGGTGAAGTACAAGCCGCTCACCTATAACAAGCTTTATAAGTACCCTGATTGGTCTGTTGGATTGGGTTGGGCTCTTGCACTGGCTTCTATGATTTGCATCCCGATGATGGTCGTCATCAAAATCATCCAATCAGATGGCTCCCTGATAGAGGTGAGAAAGTCATCTATACTATATACAACACACATCAAGTTGATTTATGCAAAGCATACACATATAGTGGCATTATTGATCATATTTTTTTAATTGGATTACATATGTTATATACACATACAGTTTTTTTTTTTTTTTTTTTTTTTTTAGATTCAGTGTGAATGCATTTTTTTGTTCTATATTTGGTATGAACAGCATTTTAACTCTTTCCCTACCATTGATGGAATTTTCCATCATTTATGACACACTGCTTCCCCTCTATTGATAAAAAAAATTATACAGTAGGGGGCGCAATTACGCATCTTCTGAAAGAGTACTGAATCTCTGGATCAGAACTGAATAAAAAAAAGAGCAGAAACAAGCGATAAAAGCATTGCTCATGCACGTTGTAAAAAAAACATTTGAAAAACACGATTTTCTCTGCTTTTTGTTCAAATTGTTGCTTTTTTTTAATGAAACTTAACCACATTTAAGTGTTGATAAAAAAAGACTGCATAAAGCTAAAAAGCAGAGCCTCTGTCCTTTCTTTTGATACTGCATTTTTAGATATTCATACAACAACATGTTCTGAGGGCCATAACATTTTGTGAAAATGATAAACGCTAACGTGGCTGGCAAGTGTTTTTTTTTATTAATTTTTTTTAACTGACAGGGAAAGTGTTAAAATAGATTTACAATATCATCCTTTGTTTAAGTTCTACTATCACTGCATTTTATCATTCTTATAATAATCTTGAAAATGTACTCAAATGTGTCTAGCGGATCAAAGCAGTGGCAGCGCCCGTTAAAGGAGGCGCGAGCTCCCGTCCGAAGGAGTACAGCATGAAGAACAGCGAGCTGCTTCACCCTCTGGACCCCAACGGCATCCACGCCTTCACCAAACACTCCCACACCGTCGTAGAAACTACTATGTGAGACTCTCTAAGAGAGATTCCCATATTCTCCTGCTCCTGTCCTCTCCTATGGGAGATCCCGTTTTCCTGTGTTGTCCCTCTCCCTTCCCCTCTGTTCCTCTCTCTCTCTCTCTCTCTCTCTCTCTCTCTCTCTCTCTCTCTCTCTCTCTACTAGTGCGTTTTTATGAAATTATCTTAAATCGATATATCTTTTTTGCCATGTAGGATTTGTATTCTGATTGTAATCTCTGGTATTAGCATTAATGCTGATATTGTAATAACCTGATGTGAGCTTTAGCCGTAGGGCGGTTTGTTTAATCTGTAGTGCACACATTAAACCATGTCCTAATCAGGAGCGACACAGGATTTACACTCATCATCGCTTTACTATTTCTATCATATCAATCAGAGTTTTGCTTCTGACCAGCCATGATGAGTGATTTTGGGTCACTTTAGGTAGCCCCGCCCACAGCAAAATCCCATTGGTCCAAAATCTTGCTCCACATAGATTTACTGTGGTAGTTTTATTGTGGAAATCATGTTGCACCTGGTTAGGACACAATTCATCAGCAGAGAGAGCGAGTTTTAGCTTAATTTTTAGGAAAAAACTTAAAGCAGCAGTCGAACTAAATGTGACATTTAGCTCCGTCCGTCAGTGGTTGTGGCAGTAACTCTTGTACGATGAGGTTCTTAAATGTTCTTTGTCTTGAAGAAAAATGAATGTACCTCCGCTTTGGGCGGACGCTGTGCACAGTCATGCACACTCACACGTAAGACATAAGCAAACCTTAACGCTCTGTCCTCTCGGTCTGTCCTTGAACTCTAGTGATCACTGCCATCACACACATCAAGCCACTGAGTTCCTTTAACACTGTAGGCAGCTGTGTTCACTAATACAAGTATCATTTGATGCACTATTATAAGCATCATTCACTGTAAGCTGATCCGAGAGCTGATGATTATCAACAGCTGTTTGGCAGCACTTTACTAGCTCTTCATGTACAGCGAGGTCCGAAAGTCTGAGACTAGGGCTGTGTTCGAAATCACCCCCTATACCCTCATTCACTATCCCCTACATTACTCCACTAATATAGTCCACATGATGGAGTGAGTGAATTCTGACACGGAGTACACCAGAAGGCCTGTCGCTTTTGCATAGTTTGTCCTGGCAGCTCCAGTAGTAAGATGAAAACACTTCTGTTTTGGAGTGTCATTTTTATTTGATCACACAACTCTGTTTTGGAAACTATAACCTTAACTAAACCATTTAACAATTAAATCGGAATTTATACCTGTATGATATTACACTGTAGCCACAGCCACAGGGTATTCCCTAGCCGTTGAGCGTGCATCGGTCGTACACTCATTTTTGCGGTGCATTGTGGGGTTGAAAGAGTGCACTAGATAACATTGACTATGGTTTCGGACCCCACTACAAATGGCTGTCCCCTCAGATAGTCCCCCATTTAAGGGTATAGGGGGCGATTTCGGACAGCCTATACAAGTCAAAATGCTTCTATATATATATTTTTCATTTTACATTTTTTTAAATCATAACTTTTCTATTTCCCCATATATTATAAAATACATTTAAAAAAATTTTACTTCAGGGAATTTCTACTTTTTCAAGAAAATAACAAATCAGTATTTTATCAATATTATCAATCACATTTTAATCATTTGGAATTGTATACAGAAATACTGGTATTCAAAAAATATTTGAGAATTTCTTTTTAGATTTAATGTGAAAGCTGATTAATTGTGTGTATATTTATCAGATTGTTTTCATTATGAATTATACTATCAGAATCAGGGGCGGACTTAACCAATAAGTGAGGTAAGCTCAGGGGTCCCCAACAAATGCCTGTAAAAAACAATTTGACATTTGAATATTTTACCTTTTATTTAGAAAATGTAGAAAAAAAAATGGTTATACAGCTAAATAAAAGGGTGCGTAGTTTGGGGTGTTGGGGCCCCATACCTGGAATTGCTTAGGGCCCTCAAATCACTGCCCCTGATCAGCATAAGAATTTGAGGTAAAAGCTGACATGAACAAAACCCGATGAGCTTAAGCACTTGTGCTTCAATGTACAAAGAGTCACATGATCAATGTCACTAATTAACTTCCATTTGATTTAGTGACCTAGAAATAGTGTGGAATTTGTAGTTGTTTTCCCCCAAATCCTCAATTAGATTGATTCCCACACGTTTCAGACTTTTGGAGGCCGCTGTATATCACATGATTCAGCACAGCCAAACCGCTCATCATCATAAAGCCGTCAGCTTTCAGAATGAGCGCAGGAAACCTGGGCTTTATGCCCTTGCACAGAGACACTGCCATATCCCTCTCTGGTCTAAGAATGAGATTGTTTCTTCAGCCTTAAACGTTGAATTAAATATTCAAGCTAATCACCAACAGCAAAGAACTGCCCCTCATAATGCCTCTGTGCACTTTACCTTTGACCTTCCAGCCCATCCTCAAGGCCGACCCGTTTTCACCCCAATGTCTTTGTACACATCAGGGCTGCGTCCGAAATCGCATTCTTCCCTACTATATAGTAGGTGAAAAACAGTATGTGACGTATGAAGCATGTCTGAATTCACAGTACTCGTAATAGAGTAAGTTGACCTACTACTTCCAGCAAGATTCTGAAGTGGGCATACGATGAACTCTTTACTATCCCATGAGGCCACGGCACGGGGGAAGATTTATGAATGGCAGTCGCAACTGATGCTGGGAGGTCACGTGATAATGACAGCATGGCGAACGTAGTACGTCCGGATTACATTCACGCTATATAGAACATACTTTTAGCGCTCACAAAGTATTTATTCAAAATAACTACCTACTCAAGAGAATAAGCATTTTCGGTCGCAGCCCAGATCATTCAACCTGACCTATGACCCCTGAACCCTCACCGATCTCGAGCTATCCGTTAACTAAGCAAGTGTTTGCTCATTTGTAGTATTTTCATTTATCTAAAATTTGCCTTTTTGTATTTAACCATTTTATACTGTACCTGATGTAATTGGTCACTTGCCTATATTTTCTCTGAATGTACTCAGAAATTTATATTTAAATGTTGATTAGTTGTCAGCCTAAAAACAACTTGCAGTGTGCAATATTTGTAAACTGGCTTTGTCCATTTTTTTAAATTATAATTTCAACTGGAAAATACTGTAATATGACGAAAACAAGAAGTTCAAGATGAAATTTTTCATTCACATTTTGCTGTACTGTAAGGTAACTTGATTCAACAAAAACAAACATAAAATCTTGTAAAACCAAAGTAGTTTTGTGACAGACCATTCTAGATGCATATTGCATCTTTCAGACAAAATAAAAATGTCCAATCTTGCTGTGTGTTGTTGTGTAAAGTCTGTTCAGAAATGTTTACCTGCTTTTTGATGTTCTGGACCAGAACGGGCCGGGACGTAGAGGTTCAAGCTATATAGCTATAGCTATATTATATATATATATATATATATATAAATAAATAAAACGCACGTATGTATGTATACACATACATATACACACACAAAAATTCAGTAACAAAATACATATGTTACTGTCCCAGGGGGCCACGAGTGGAAAAGTTAAGGGGAAAAATATACTAAGAGAGTAAACAATACACTTTATTAAAATAAAAATATTTAAATAATAAATTGATACATTTGATTAAAAATATATAATTTTATTTTGTTTGATCAAATTAAATGCAAATAAACAAAATAAAACTTGATTTAAATAAAAATAAGAAAATCAGTGTAATTAAATTTATTTAAATACATTACACTAAACTAAATATTTTACACATTTATAATATTCTTCAAAATGGAATCAATTAAGCATTAATACGTGAATATAACTGTTACATTTTAGGATGGGATGATCATATTTGTTGGTCCGTGGCATCTAAACGATTGAAAAGCCCTGCATTAGGCATAACATTTCCTTAAATCAGAATCCACCCTTAGACTAAAATAGGAGTCGTATCAGGTGGCTTTGGCTTCCAGTATCTGACAGCGCGGTGAGGTGTGGGACAGCTCATCTCCAGCTCGTGCCAACACTGTCTACACTATCAAAACCCCCGAACGGCATCCTGACAGGCACACGCGGTGGAACGACAGCGAGAGATGCTTCGGCTTATATTCTTACCACAGACACACAGTTACAAACACTTTGGTTTTTATCCTTTATTTTCTTTAAAAAAGGAAATTATTGTTTCAAACCCGAGAATGTTAAATGTACATCTTATTCATGGCATTCTACACAATTAACATCCAGGAAAAGGGGTTTGTACACAGAATAGAGGATTGAAGAACAATATACAGAGGAGGATCTCCTTTTAAAAGTTACACTTAAAATAAGCTCCTTTGAAGGACTTCAGATCCCTTAAAACCAGAATTTATTCCTGGACTGTATTCTGGGCGTAAAGCCATAAAATAAAACGCCTAAAAATAAAACGCGTAAAACGCCTTACGGTACACAAAAGACATCACATGCACCTGAAACATTCACATCAACACTTGAAGAGGGAAAGAAAAACTGAGCTTTTCGTCAGTGTTAAAAAATTGATTGTCAAACTGTCATGGTTTTGATCTCATAGAAAGATTTTTATCCGTCTAAACAGACGACACATGGCTTGAAGTTTCTCTTTGTGTTTTGTGAAAACCCGCAGAGCTGCATCATCAAAGAGTTCTTGTTGACAAGAGAAACTAAATGAGCGTGTCATTTATTTATAACAGAAACAAAAGTGGCGTGTATGAAGATGAACTTGACACGTTTTGTGTAACTAAAAGTGAACATAAAACTCGCGTGCGTCTGTGAGTGTTCAAATAAATGCATTTTAGTGGCTTGTTTGGATGAAAGCATTAAAAGCAGCAGTGGATCCTAACTTGTGACAAAAGCGAATTAAATATTAAATTAATAGTGCTAATGTGTTTTGACAAGGTGAGAGAAAGAACCTTTTGTGTGGAAAAAATTGAAAGAAATTTGTGCTCTGTGGTTGTGTTGCTCATTTTGGGAATCAGAGGTCAACTCTTCTTGGATTTTGTGCAGAAATCATGGACAGTTCAGAAGGGTCCTGACAGTCTTTAGGTGGCCAAATGTGTGCCTGAGCGAGAGGGTTTCTGCTAATGACCAGCTGCAGATGCTCTCCGGCCTCTGTGATCAACGGCACAGCTAGACAACAGTCAAAATCACGAGTCCGTGCGTGATTGACCTGTTAATAAATAAATCAAACAAAATCAGAAGGTTTGGACTGGTTCAATTATTGTACACTACCATTCAAAAGTTTGGGGTTGGTAAGATTTTATTAATGCTTATGCTCACCAAGCCTGCTTTTATTTGATCATAAATATAGTAAAACATTAATACTGTGAAATATTATTACAATATACAATAACTGTTTTCTATTTTAATAAACTGTAAAATGTAATTTATTCCTGTGATGGCAAAGCTACATTTTCAAACATTATTATCTACGTTGAACAGTTGCAGTTGCTTTTTTTTTTTTTTTTTTTTTTTTTTTTTTGTGGAAACCATGATTCTGATGTACAGAAAGTTAAAAAGTATTTTATTTGAAATGGAAACCTTTTGTAACATTATAAGTGTCTTTACTGTCACTTTTGAACAATTCAATTCATTCTTACTGAATAAAAGTTTTTGGGCCCTGTCATACACCCGGTGCAATGTGGCCCCAGACGTTTTTTGCTAGTTTCAGCCCAACGCAGTTATCATTTTCATGTCCAGCGCCACGTTGTTTAAATAGCAAATGCATTTGCACCCATTTGTGTGGCTGTGCTGGTCTGAAAACCAGGTGTGTTCAGCCGCATTGTTGGCGAGTTGCTGTTTTGAGGCAACTAAAAACACAGTATTTTTGTGTGTTATTTAAGGGTGCATTAGTAATATGCGCCTATAGGCGGGTGCATAATGCGTGTACACTCTGCTTATTACACACACAGGTTACGCAGCAGCACACAAATATTTTTAAATATTAAATATAAAAGGATTCCTCTGGAGAAGTGTTCAGTCTTTCCACTCACAAATTCCACCATGTAAATAGTGAATCCGCCATGGTGCAAGAGCAACTGGCTTTTAAAGGGAATGGGAGATGAGACTTTAAATGGTTTATTGCACATTAAGCCCATAACACACCCACGGCTCATTAAGAGAATAGGTACAACCCCTTTAGACCATGAACCAGGTGCACCGACCATTTTTTCCGTCGTTAAACTAGCAAAAGTGGATTCGGACACACCCTAAGTGCACCTGTGCCATACACTTTAGACCATGAGCTCAGATCATTAAAATGGGGCCCATTAATTTCTTTAAAAAAATTTTTTAAATATTACTGACCCCCCCCAAGGAAAACTGTCATGGTTAGGAAGGAATAGTTCCAGAATTTGGGTAACATGAGGGTGTGTAAATGACATTTCCCATTTTTGGGTGAACTATCCCTTTAAGAAATGGAGTGTCTATTTACACGAAGTGTAAATAGCCCGCCTTGTTGGTAACGGCTATTTACATTAACTCCGCCCACTGACGTCTGGTTGGACCAAACAGAATTATGGAAGACGCTAGATTGTCAAGAGTAGCAATAGTGTAGGTTTAAGGCATGTGGCATAAAAAGTTGATGCAAATCAAATCGAGTTCAAATCTTGCTCTACTCCCTTTTCCCATCACATATCAGATTGGAAAGGCATTTATTTTCAATAAAAATAAAGAAAATGTACGAAAAGAGTAAATAAAGTTTCTAACGTGTGTTAAATAATAAAGTATTATCGGTTAGTGTTAGAGGTAGGTTTAGGGAGGGCATCCATCTGATTTCCATCACAAAATGGCAATTTCACTGTAAGGGGACCAGCGGTGTATGTAGAAATGGCTCATTCTAATGTAATAAAAACAATGTTCATTATGTAAGATCTTTACACACCACTGAAAACATAGTTATGTATATTATATTGCATTTCTGTCAATAGATTCTCATAAATGCTACACACGGCACCTTTAATAAAAGGTCAGTCGGTTGAATACATCACCTGTAGAATACGGTCATAAGGCTGTAACCCAGCTTGGTCCGCAGGCCCATCAGGACGGATCATGTTCACATAAACACCCTTTTCCAGCAGACCGTCGGACACACTGAATCCAAAATCCCTGCTGTCGACATCCTTCTGCATATAGATCTGAGAGAGGGGGAGAGAATAAAGATCCGTCCGGTTAAAAATAAGACACAATTCAGACCAAAGAGCTGCTGGGAAAGTGGACATTACTTTATGAAGCTCTAATGGCATGGACGGGCTGGTGTCCTTCATGTCCTCTGGTACAGCTGTGTTCTCTGAGATCCTCTCTGGGCTCAGTGCTAAAGCTTTGGTCCTGCTTTCATTCTGCTTCTCGCCGTCTTCGCTCAAGCTCAGAGTGCTGCCTGACATTATAGTAGCCTACAGAGGAAACACACGTATACAAACTGCAATACATTTGATTTGCAATGACATGAGGGTACAGAGAATTCTGAAATTTTTCAAGACAACTCAAATTGATGTTTAGCGCCTTCACAATGCACAGTATTTTGAAGCAGATTTAGGGTATTCACACTTGGCATGTTTGGTTCGATTAAAACGAACCCTTAGTGCGGTTCATCTGAATATGTGAAGTGTGAACACTGCCATATGAACCCTGGTGTGCACCAAACAAGCGGGCCGAGACCGCTGAGATGGGTATCGGTCCACTTCCAAATGAACTCTGGTGCGATTCGACTGAAATATGAATGCAGCAAGGACCAAAGACATGTAAACGAATCAAAAACAGGAAAACCCTTTAAAAAAGAACAGAATGCTCAACCATACCTGTTTTTTCTCATCACAGTCGTGATGTTGCCCATCACAGTTCGGTACAGGCATCAGAACCACATCTCCTCACAGCAGATCTTGGTTTGTGTGTGTGATGGAGGGATTCCTGACGCTATTTTGACCCCTTTACACATTTTATAAGCTCTTCACGAGTTCTCAGCTGCTCAAAATACAACGAGCACATTTATCCCAGCACACAGCATCGTTTTGGATGTGCAGGAAGTTCTGTCACAAAACATGCGTGATAAAAGCCAACCAATCAGGTTGTGAACATATCCCTATGCTTTTAGATTCAGTATCTTTAGGTTCAGTGTTAAAAATGCCAATGTGAACGCTAAGTGGACCAGGACTAAATGTTTATTGATTTTTTGGTCCGGACCAAATGAACCAAACTACAAGTGTGAACACACCCTTACAGACAGTCATACTGTAAATGTTTTACCATGTTGGTATGTTTTGAAATATTGGTCGTTTTTGTTTGACTAAAAGTTATGAATATGGGTCGATTTTGTTCCATTAAGAGATTTAATTATGGGTTGGTTTTATTCTATTAGGAGATTTAAGTGATTTGGTCACTTTGTTCAAACTGAGAGTAAGCTTATCCTCAAAAAGTATTAGTGAAAACATGGTCGGTTGTTGCAGGTGAAAAGTCTGAAAGTGTTCGGGAACAACTGGAGAAAGTAAGAGATTTAGGTAATGGTCGGTTTAGTTGTAAGCAGGGAGTAAACAATTCTCAGAAAGCATCAAGATACAATCCAATTGTCTTAAGTCAAAAAGTTAATCAAAGAGTTTGATGTGAGTTTAATAATTTCCATATGCATAGTAGTCATTTAAGCGACAATGTTGAGAAACATAGGGTATGGCTTTAATTTCAGTTAGTAGCATCTCTTATTTCAAGCAGAACTACTTTAATGTGATGCTGTTCCTTACTGTGATTGCCGATTACTTATACTGTGGGGGAAACGAACTGATTGAAAATGACTTGCATCAGCTTAAGGATTTTGGTAGATGTATTGTATAGATGTTGGTCATATGGCCAAGTAATTTAAAAAGGGAGCTGCTAGAAAGTCAACACATAACGATTTATTCCTTCACAATGAACACAGATTATTTGATTCCCTATTGCATTTACCTCAAGTTCCCGCAGGATTTCCGATTGGCCGCAGGTCTCCAGATCCTGAAGAGCTTGTGACCAATAGTTCTCCTGAGCGTCTGTATTGTTGTGGTTGTGACAGCGTGCGGGACTGACAGATCTGTGTCAATGCAAAGCAGCCTGGGTAATGTAAGGCCAGGTGTACTATTGGAAACGGAGCATCCCTCTCCCACTCTCTCTTTATATAACTGCACTGTACGGCATAACTGAAAGTCAGTGTAAAAGATCCTTCTCAACAATAAGAAAACGGTGGTTAGCGAAACACAGAAGTGTCTGAAGAGGCTGTGAACTAGTTCCAGCGATAAAAGAATAAAATTATGAAAATGAGCGAAAAAGAAGCAGACAAGGGCAGATGACAGCATGTGGCCGACGGATGATTAGTAAGGCAGACGAGAGACAGAAAACCTGAGAAAAAATAGAAAAGAGAAGAGTAGGAGCATACAGAGACTGTGGAAGCAAACAGGCTAGTGGTTTAGCCACAGAAACATAAAATTAAAAAAATAAAAAATTAAAAAAATGTAAAAACTCATGAAGTTTCATTTAGGCAAAAAGAGGCCTTTCACTTTCCACTGGGATCATCAATGTTACAAATAAAATCACCAACAAAATGTTAACAAATACAGGTGAATCTCATTCTGTAAAGATTTGTGTGAATGAATGTATATACCTTTTTTTCCTTTTTTACAATATTTGGTGGATCGTTTATTACTATTAAATGGCAGTGTCATTTAAGCAACTTTGTGCTCAGAAATCTCAATGATCTTGGTCTTATCTAAATATGCACTACTCAAAAGTTCGGGGTCATTCAGCAAGCATGCACTAAATTGACCAAAAGTGGCAGGAAAATCATTATTATTGAAACAAAAGATTTCCATTTCAAATCAATGCTGTTCTTTTGAACTTTCTATTCAAAGAATTCTGAAGGAAAAAAAAAAAAAATACTAATGAATCAAAGTTTCTACATAAAAATTAATAATAATAAAATGTTTTTTGAGCAGCAAATCCTCATATCAGAATGATTTCTGAAGGATCATGTGACACTGAAGACTGGAGGAATGATGCTGAACATTCAGCTTTGATCACAGGAATACATTACATTTTATAACCAGTTGTTTAATAATTTAACATTACTTGTTTTTACTGTATTTTTGAACAAACAGACTTGGTGAGCATAAGAGACTTTTCAAAAATTAGACCCTAGGCTTTTGAACAGTAGTGTACATAATTTGTGTTATGACAAAGGAATATTAAAATTATATTTTTATAGTATCAGAACTCTTTTTAGAATAATGAAATATTATTTTCATGACAATTAGGCACATCTCTAGCCCCAAATTCTCATGACCATAATGTGTCATTTTACTAGTGATTTATTTTTTCTATTTAGATTCTCAATTATGTAATATAAAATACTATAAATAATACAAGTTATTTTTTTAAATGAGCATAGCCATTACAATGATGTATGAATGCATAATTCAAATAATATATTCTTGACAGATTTCATGAGGTTCACCTGTGCGTTTCAAACATGGGAAATAATAACTGACAGACCAAGAGAAAGAATAACAGCCACGTGATTGTGCGTTAGTAACAAAAACTATAAAACAAGCTGAAATGTTCTTACACACAAAATGTCCTCCTCATAATTTTTTTTTTTTTTTTTAAATCAGCTGTTATGTTTCTTTTAATCTTCTAATTCCTGACTAGTATCTCTAAGTATTGTAACAGAAGAATCAACAAGCTGTGTCCCTAAACAAACTCTCACCCGGAGTACATCCAGTCCTCTTCGCCCAGCCTCCCATCATACATTGCAGTACGGTGGGCGTGTCTTCTGGAGTTCAGCGGGCTCCTGTGATTGGTCTGTCTCCAGTCATTGGGGTGAAGAGTGAAATCAGGCGCTCTATGAATATAGACACCTGAAAATAAAGGTTTAGGCTTGATTATACAGAAACAATAAGATTTGAGAGCTACGGTAAAGGGAAGGTTTTCCGGAAATAATGACTAATGAATATCGTGCACAATATTAATAGTGCTTTTTTTTGTAGTCACTGTATGCTTTCATTGTATGGAATAGTATCTGGGGATTTCTACAAAATTTCTTCTTTTGTGCTCGATGGAAGAAACTCATACAGATATGGACATTATGAGGGCGAGTAAATTATGCTCAGCATTTTCACTGGCCACAACTTTAACATCGATACCATGTGAAAAAAACTGCCATGTCAATATTTTTTAATACATGCATTTTCTTTCTCAACTGTTTTACGTTCACTTAGAACATAACTGACTGTGTTTAAGTGATTATTCGCCAAGACCAGCATTTTGACATTATTTTGTGTGTATTTGACGGTTTAAGCGCAATAAGCAGCGAAAAAAATAACTCCATTCAGTTCTGAGAGGCGGCTTTATGTGCGCGGACTTTGGGTGTGACTGAGCACAAAATCTGCGGGAATGTTTAAAATTATGCACAATCCCACACGAAATGCAAGCTCTGAAACGGGAGGCGGGTTTGTGTGTCACTCGCTGTCTGAGAGATGAGAGCGAGAGAAAGAGCAGGTTCAATAGATTAGATTCAAGTTTATTTGTCATTACACATGTACAAGTACAGTATAACGAAATGAAGTTTGGAGCAAGCCTCCGGGCCGCAGCCGATTATTCAGGCGCCGCCACACGCTCTCCAGAAATACAAGAACGCAGTTTAGCAAGCATTACATAGCAAACACAACAAAACATAACATAACACAGTACACGTGGTCACGTGATGGGATTTTTTTTGTATGGAGTGGGAGAGGAGATAGATAAAGACAGGCAGACGGATGGAGGGGGGCTGGGATCGGGATCGGGAGTGTATGGTGCGAGTGAGTCTGAGATTGTGTTGTGTGAGAATACAATTTATTAGTATTAGTAGATTAGTATTAGATTACTACTGTTATTAGTAGATTGGGGTCGGTAAGATTTGTTAATGTTATAACGCTTTGGATAGGTCTCACCAAGACTACATTTATGTGAACAAATATAAATATATATATATAAAAATATAAAAGTAATATAATTAAATTATTACAATTTAAAATTGAAACTTTTCTATTTGAATATTTCTTTAAATGTATTTATTGAAGGCAAAGCTGTATTTTCAGCATCATTACTCCAGTCTCCAGTGTCACATGATCCTTCAGAAATCATTCTGATATGAGGATTTGCTGCTCAAGAAACATTTATCAATGTTGAAAACAGTTGTGCTGCTTAACAACTTTAACATTATAAATTATAAAGCTTTTGCATGTCTTTAGTGTCGCTTTTGATCAATTTAATGCATCCTTGCGGAGTAAAAGTGTTAATTTCTTTGAAAAACAAAACAAAAAAAAACCTACTGACCTCAACTTTTGAATGGTTGCGATTATAAAAGGTATTAAGATATTATAAACATTAGCATCATGATTTTCTGTAAAGCTGCTTTGAAACGATGTGTACTGTAAAAAGCGCTTTTCAAATAAATGACTTGAACTCTCTCTTTACATTTCCAAGGATCCTTCAAATGACCTCAATAACGGGAAACTCTTTCCCTCACATTCCCTCCAGCCCACTCGATTAATGTCCAAATGAGTTCATTAACCCTCGCTGACCTTACATTTCACTTTAGCCAGACCTTATTAACATTCAGTTACGTTATTCTTCATCTAATCTGAGGGACTTCTGTACCTTGACTTCCATAGCCGGCGTCAAGGGCCGAGCTATCCCATGAGTCCATGGCTGAATCTAGACTGGGCGGTGTGGTCAGGCGGTGAAGTTCTGAGTATTTGCCCCGCCTGAGAGAATCTGAGCGATCGTCTTCCATGTCGCTCACGCACGAAGCCGTCCTGGATGGGCTGTCCTTGTCTGACTCAAAAAGTGCTGGAGAAGACAGATGTGGGTCATGAGGACAAGCGTTGATGCATTATTCATAGAGATGCTCTTCCCAGTGGATTATATGTCGGAAATGTTTACATGCATAATTCATACATCTTAATTCTGACACTTACGATCGGATCGTTTCTTGATCTTGAGCGTAACCGTGTCTCCGGCGGTCTGCAGCAGGTGGATGGCCTCGCTCAGAGGTTTCCCCTTTAGACTCATGTTATTGATGGCCAAGACACGGTCACCGATATGAAGAGCGCCAGTCCTTTACACACACACAATCTCAGGCATTAGTCAGATAACATTCACTGCTCTGCACTTCCCACACTGCCCACTAGATATCAGATGTGAGTTTGCTGCTCATGATGTCGGATGAAGTGTGTTATGAAACATGCACATTTGAGTGTGTGTATTATTCACGTACTGCTGCATGAAGCACTAGATGAGGTCGTGTGTGTTTGCGTGCACCTGTGCGCAAGGCCATTGCGGGTCAGGCTGGAGATCAGGATGGGATTGAAGGGCTCTTCAGTGCCTGAAATGGTAATTCCAAGAGGACCTCCGTGTCTCTTGAGCTCTACTGTGAATATGACTGAACCTGATGACTCTAATTCATCTACAATATACAAACACAAAAACATACAGAAATTACAATGTCATAAATTAACATGTCCAGAAACAGTGATGGCAAAATGTATAGTTCTTTTAATTTTATTTTTTAAATTTTAGTATTACTATTATTGCATTTATTAATATGTTGAATTAAACTTTATATTTTCAGTTTACATAATTTGTGTAATTTTGTTATGTGCTTTTGTCAATTTTACTATTTTTTTTTATATTTCTATGTCGCAGAATCAATGTGATTTATTTAAACAAAATAAGAGGATCATACAAAATGCATGTTATTTTTATTTAGTACTGTCCTGAATAAGATATTTTACATAAAAGATGTTTACATATCGTTCACAAGACAATATTAAAATTCAAGAGTAGAAATTAAAAATGTAACTTAAATTTTCCAGTACTTGATTACTCATTTAAAGGCACAATATGTAAGAATTTAATAAAAATAACCAAAAAAAGTTCCAAATGACTCTTTTGGCGCGTGTACCATCTAGTGGACTTTTTTTCCCCTAGCGCTCAATTCACTCACGAATGTGCTGTTGTATGGACATGGACAGCTGAAGTGGCAAGCAGGCTTTGTGACAAACGGTTCTTTGTGGGTTATGTTGATGAAATTACACATACAGTAAAACATGATTTCACTTTTCTAACTTTAGCTAGTGTGTGATGTTGCTGTTTGAGCATAAACAACATCTGCAAAGTTACAACGTTCAAAGTTTAAAGCAAAGGGAGAGATTTGCTTTTAAAGAAATCAGTTTCTAAGGACTACAGCAAACGGCCGGTAGGGACCACTGGGGATTCCTCCAGGGTTGCTGACATCACCAACCCCAATATTTACATAAACCCCTCCTCCGAGAATATTAAATAAGGGGGCGGGGCCGTGTTTTACTGCTGTGGAGAAGAGTTGTTGTGGTATAGTTAGTAGGCTGGAGTGTCGTTGCTGCAATGCTGACGAAACGCTGTTATTCTCATCCGGATTGCAGGTCCGCTTTGTT
The DNA here is from genome assembly GCA_018749465.1 of Paracanthobrama guichenoti. Classification (NCBI taxonomy): domain Eukaryota; kingdom Metazoa; phylum Chordata; class Actinopteri; order Cypriniformes; family Gobionidae; genus Paracanthobrama; species Paracanthobrama guichenoti. Next base: position 3,767,493 of record CM031950.1, on the reverse strand, counting down.
CAGCCTTCCTAGGGACGGGGGAGTTAGGGATCAAAGGTTAAAATTTATTTTTAACTCGGTCCCTCATAATTATTACCCAAAGCTCGCTCTCTGTGCTGCACATTTTACGGAGGAAAGCTTCCACAATCTTCGCGAGTTCAATGCAGGATTCGCACAACGGCTTGTCCTGAAGGATGGAGCAGTTCCAACTTTAAAAACAGAAGCTGTTTACGGGACACAACCTGTAAGTATGATTTATTTTTCATCGATGTGTTTTCCTTTAATAGTTCGTATTGTTAATTGTATGTTGTAGCAACAAATGACAACGCTGTTTGGCTCTGCAAAGCAGTTTGTTAAATGCTCATTCTTAACGTTATCCGACAAACACCTAACGTTACACACTTTTTTAAAATCTCAACAGCGAACTTGGAATTAGTATAAATTATTCTTTGATTAGAGCGTTTATGTATTGTTTATCTACAGGCATGCTAAACATGGTTCTGTGTTTGATTTGGCTGCTATAGTAAAGCCAATGTTTAGTGTTCGTTTTGGGTTGATAGTTCTTGCGACAGATATTTGCCTAGAATCGCTAGAATCAACATTGTTTCTAATACTACCAAAGCACAGACTACCGGTAAAGGTAAGGGGCGTGACGTTTCTGAAAAACGTGCACTAGGCGGTTAGCGAATCACAGCACACTAGGCCAGCTGACCAATCTGAGCCCATTGCGTATTTTTGAGGGGCCGGCTTCATAGAACCCGGAAACCAACAGACCGTTTTTACAAGGAGGGACAGAGCAGTGTAGAATAAATATATGTAAAATGTATGAAAAATAATGCAATTTTTTAAAAACGAAGCATGAACACGTTACAATGCACCGCACAAACACAATCAAGCCTTCGAAAGAATGTGTTTTACCACCCTTTACAGAAAACATACAACAAACACACACACACACACACACTCACCCAGGTTGTCTTCATCTTTCTGAATTCGCAGTTTGACCATGCCCTCGGCCTGCTGGAGGACCATCATGGCCTCTTCCATCCCGCAGTTATCCAGCCGAACGTTATCAACGGCCAGCAGGCGATCACCTGGCTCCAGGGTTCCTATTCTATTATAAAAGGCCATTTTACATCAATCAGTGAACAAGAAACATCACATCTATCAGTTTGTCTCTTTAAAAGCAGGTATATCAAATGAATGTACCTGTGTGCAATACTGCCTCTCTGTATCTCAGAGATGATCAGAGGTTTTCCTGGCTTCTTGCTTGCTGCAAATCAGAAATCATAGAAGCAGAAAATTATGCATTACTGAAAACAATTTGATGCAATTACCACTTGAAATATTATATAAAGAGCACTGAATGCTAGGTAACAAATACAACTTGCATTCACCATTCATATATAAATTGTATTTATCATTTGGACTGTAAAATATAATAGGTCAACAGCGCCCCCTGTTGATCATCCCTCACCACTGATCGTAATGCCAAGCTCCACTCCACGTCTCTTGGGCAACTTCACCTGAAATGTGCCACTGCTGGGAATGACTGATTCTGTGAGAGATACACACGATCACACAGAACTATACATCAAAAATCTGTGGCCATGTATTCAGATCACATTTATAGACGGCTTGAATCACAGATTTTTGACTGAAATATCATTTTGCACCTGCGACATCAAACTCCACCTCCAGTGTGACCTTATTGGCCAGAGCTGCATCTCGGAGCAGCTGATTGGCTTCTTCCAGTGTTCCATCCTCAGTAGGAATTCCATTAATAGAAAGAAGTCTGTCTCCAACTTGTAACATCCCACACCTTGAATGCAAAAACACAGCATGCATTCAAATAAGACAGGCACACAACAATACAAGAAAACAGAAGACAAACACTATATTATCACTGATTATAAATGAAGATGCTACATATTTATTTAAACAAATGTACAATACCATTCAAAAGTTTGGGCAAGCCGTGATACTTCTTTTTTTTTTCTTACAGGATACTTGGTTGAATTTGTTTGTAAAAAGAAATAGAGACAGCATTTATTTGAAAGAAATCGACATCTACAACCCTGAACTGAGCTGTGACAGGTGACCTTGGTACTGTGCCAAATCAACATCTCAGCTTTCTCACTTGTTGTAAGGTGTGTGTGTGTACATGCATCTATCCACAGGCTCTAAGTGTACACGACAATGGCGTCAGCATGCATCACATCTATGGTTTGACAGCAACGTCCTCTCACCTTTCAGCAGGTGTGTCAGGCTCTATAAAGCGGACACAGGCAGGCGCTGACAGGGGTTCTGTAGCAAACACTCCTCCCTGTAACTGCAGCCCGAATCCAGTAAGAGGATCTCCTCTCAGAACCACCTCACTGGTTTCTATATGCACCACCTGACCACCGGCGCCCACTGTACTCGATGCTAGAGACGCTGAGAGAGAAGAGAAAGAGCTTTCTTTTTTTGGTTCTTTTTTTATGTACAGTATATATGGATGATTCTAGGATTTCAATATTAGGGGGGCTGAGTCATACACCCCCAATGAGTGTATGGGTAGGCATGAACAATACAGTAGGTTCTACACTGCCTATCAATTTAATCCAATCAAGTCAGTCCCTGAATATTGAATTAATTTCTAATCATTTTAAATAACCAGCTAATATTCATTAATATTAATTAAGAATATAAACTTTATATTACTGCAATTGTCTAGATTGGCAATATATCAGTATTTTATTTTTATTTTGTCAAAACATGTATTGTTTTAAACTAGTATTTTTAAACTACATTTGTGTAGTTAAATTAATTTTAAAGAAGATCTACATTTCTCATTTTTATTCATGGACATGGAAAATGTGCCATGCTTTAGTGGAGGATTTCTGACACCTGGTGGAAAACATGTTAAAACACTTTTAACATGACAATGACATGAAGTTACCACTATAACCAGTAAATGGCTTCAGAGGACCACTCACTCATTTGCCCATTTGCCATTTCCACCCCCTTTTATAGTTATGTTCACGTGTTTTTATTGCACTGAAGAATGAAGTATAGCAAGAGTAGGAAAAGTCACATGCCATTTACATTAAAAGAATTTCATATAAATAAAAAAAATATATAAGCCCAGATTTTACAGTGGATGGGAAACCGAAAGAACTGCACAGATGCAGATATCATAAAAATCGATCAATAAATGCTCACACTCTGCTTCCGACGCTGGTTGAAGAACAAGCTGAACAATGCATACTAAAATACAGGGATGAGCCGAAGCCTGCCGTCAGTTTCATATGAGTTTTAAAGGGGGCTGAAGTGATCACGAATTAGTGTGCAGAGTTAACTGCAAATTTTTAGGGGGGCTGGGTGGAAATTAATAATATAACATAATACATCACATCAAATGAGAGATCCAAATTATACAAGTATACTAAACTAAGACAAGACACATTCAAATCCAGTGTGCACTCACAGGAGCTCCTGTGGTCTTTCCTCCGGTGTCTCCTCTTGGTGGCAGTGCATCGAGGGCTGGATGGGTAGGACGGCAGTGTGTTGCTGGGGTAAGTGTTGGGATACGTCGACTGGGCGCCACAGTTATAACTGTGAAAGCCTGATGTGTTTGCAGAGGTGCCAGACGTCACAGCTGGAGAAGAGAGAAGATTTGAGATTAACAATGCTGGAAACGCCATGTCAACTCAGTGTATGGTTATATGTGGAACAGAATACTAACACACTGCTTAGTATGCAGTATGAGTGACAGCCGAATTGTAAATAATTAGCACTATGTATTTTTAATCAAATAAGGTATACATTATTATATTAATTCATATTTATTTAATCACTTAATTAGTTATTAGTTTGTTTTAAATATTTATTTTAATGTTTTATACATTTAATCACTTTAAATTTTAATGTTTATAAATATATAAAACAAACTAATAATTAATTAAAACAAACAAACAAACAAACATGCAAAAACACATTTATTAAAAATTAATTAATTAATTAAAATTTATAAAAATAAAACAAAAAAATTAATTAATATTTAATTTAAATAAATCAAAATTAATAAATAAACAAACATGGAAATAAACAAATAAATCAAAATTCAATAAATAATACTACATCGCCCAAACTGGAAGTTGCACAATACATCGTGGAATACAGTATTCCACATAGTACCCTGTGCTTCCTATATTGCACATTTTGGCAAATGTAGTACAGTAGGTCATCCATACTGCAAAAAGGTAGTATATTAGTTTGCTGTTCTGACCGTACCCTGAACATCATCCTCAACCAGTTAAGCCTGCACCTCAGGCAATTCATTAGATTTACAAATGATTCAAATTCTTCATTGCATCTGGTTCATACATTCAATGTACAGGATACTATGAAGACATGCACATAGGGGACACTCACATCGGTGTGAGGGTGTAGGGGTGGTGTGACTCCAGGCCGAGGGTGTTTTTTGGAAAGGTGGAGGAGCGCTGGTGTAGTTCTCACTAGAGTCCCACTGGCGCTGACTACTCCTCTGGATACGTACTGCAGGGAAAACATAGACAGACACAGAATGGGCAGTAAATTGGTTATTTCTGCTGAAAATATGTTTAATGTTACGGCACTCAGGCTGATATACGGCTGAAGAAAGATCTGATGTAGACAGATCCGCACTGCTTCACTGATCATTGACATTCAAAGGACAGAATCCGAGACGCTGCTCATAGGCATGCGCTCCGTTTGCTCCTTTACACATTTATTCCCTCCATTTCTTTCTCTTACATTTTCGGGCCAGCTCTAGTAAGGCTGACAGCAGTGGAGGAACCATCTTAAAACTCTCTCTTAGCTCACGTTAGGAAACAAACGCTCTGGTAGATAGATAGAGGACATTGTTTTGGATTCTGACAGAAACAGATCCTTCTGACACTGCAGCTGTGTCACTAACGATGCTTAATTAGGCATGCAGCCTGTCACACTCGTTAGGAAGTGCCACGCCCATCAGACAGAGAGAAATCTGCACATCAAAGAGGTCCTGTGCCTTTCTTTGTATTAGGCTACTCTCTATTTTTAACAACTATATCAGGTTATTTCAATGTACTGAGCTTTCATACAGATAGGAAAAATAGTTGTGCTTTTAAAGGATAGTTCACCCAAAAATGAACTATCCCTTTAAGAGGCTCCAAAAAAATGAGTCACTGATCAAGCATTTATTGTAACAATGAAATATTTGTGACCATTGAAATACTGAAATGAAATATTTGTGAATATTTGTGCAAAAAAAAAAAAAAAATGCATGCGTGGAATGCGTGGGTACTTTTGAATGGCCATCAAAAGAAATAAGATGTCATTTACAGCTAGATGGTGTAGTTATATCTACTAGCAAGGGCAAACTGGACTATGCTAACCAGCCAAACATTGGTTGAATATTACACATTTTGGCAAATATAGTTGCTCTTATAGGTATTCTCTTTAGATTCAGAAAATTAGTATCATATGCACAATACACAGTATATATACTGAAAAACATACCCAAATATCATAGGTGTTTTTAGTAATATATTTGTCAACAGTGTTGTTATTGTTAACTAAAACTATTAAAAATTATTTTCATTAATTGAAATAAAACTAATTAATCTAAATATTATATGAAAAACTTTTACTTGACAACTATAAAACACATAAAGGGCCCTATCATACACCCGGCGCAATGCAGCGCCAGACACGAAGCAAGTGTTTTTTGCTAGTTTCAGCCCGACGCAGTTATCATTTTCATATCTAGTGCCACGTTGTTAAAATAGCAAATACACTTGCGCCTATTTATTCGCCCAAAATAAGTGTGTTCAGGTGCATTGTTGGCGCGTTGCTATTTTGAGGAACTGAAAACGACTGCGAAAATAATATATATATATATATATATATATAATTATAATTTTTTTGTGTGTTATTTAAGGGCGCGTTAGTAATATCCACCTATAGGCGGGTCCATAACGCGTGTACACTCTGCTTACTACACACACAGGGTTTATGTGTGTGTGTGTAGGGTTTACTAGTTGGTTTATTGCACATTAAGCCCATACAGCATCTAGAGGTGAGGTTCGCTCACCCCTCTCTTTCGAAGCACATAGAGAAGCTACGGTGGCCGACACAGGACAAAGATGTCATCGCCTGAGACAGCAGAGAGTAGCTAGCGCTCTGTAGCGTTTGTACGTTTCATACTGTAGGAACATGACGGCACAAAATGGTGACTTCACTGTAAGGGAAACATGGTGTATGTAGATAGAAATAGCTCATTCTAAGGTAATAACATAACGGTTCATTAAGTAAGGTCTTTGTACACCACTGAAAACATAGTTATGTATATTATATTGCATTGATGTCAATAGATCAACAATTCTCATAAATACTATACACTGCAACTTTAAAAGAATAGGGACAACCCTTTTACGGTTGCACCGGGCATGCTGACCATTTTTTCCGTCGTTAAACTAGCAGAAGTGGATTCGGACATGCCCTAAGTGCACCTGTGCCATACGCTTTAGACCATGAGCTCAGATCATTAAAATAGGGCCCAAAATCACTTAAACTGACATTAAAATGAAAACTGATATAAAAATAAAACAAATTCAAATATTATTAAATAGTATATAATTAATGCTAAAATAACACTGTTTGTCAATCAAACAGGCCACTAATCTTTCATTTCAATGTGGATGAACCAGAATAAAAGCTGTTGACCTCCAAGAGACCAGAAATTATTTCAATGTTTATTTCTTATATGATAACTGAGCACCACCTGGTGATTTAAACATGCAAATGAGTTAGGTCATGTGACTTCACAATAAAAACAATATAGCAGACTACAGTTTGAATGGTTACATTTTGTATATTGTGTTCTGTCACATACACTACCGTTGGAAAAAAAGAAGAAATAAGTACTTTAATTCAGCAAGGGCACATTAAATTGATCAAAAGTGCCAGTAAAGACATTTATAATGTTATAAAGGATTTTCTATTTCATATAAACACTGCTCTTTTAATTATTCTATTCATCAAAGAATCCTGAAAAATATATCACCGTTTTCTCAAAAAATGATAAAAGCACAACTGTTTTTAACATTGATAATAATAAAAATGTTCATCACAATGCAAATCCTCATATCAGAATGAATTGTAATAATATTTCTCAATATTACTATTTTACTGCATTTTCTTTATCAAATAAATGCAGCCTTGGAGAGCATATGAGACTTCTTTCAAAAACATTTTCAAAACTGCTTATGCTATATTATAATACACTAGTTGGCAGTATTCAGCGTATCCTGTACTATACACTATATAACGCTAGTATTCCATTCCGTACATTCCTCGGTTTTCAATTGTCCACATATGAGATTATTCTCTGACAGACGAGCTGCCCAGTGAGCTCAAGCTTCAGCAAAAGAGGATGCAGGTGTACAAATCACTTTTTACCTTCTGTGCGCCTGTTCATATCGCATTTCTAGAAAATCCAATGATACAGTCGAAATACGGTTTTCTAGTAACACAGTAAAGCCAGAGTGAAGGCTCTGAGCTCCCTGCGCGCGCGCGTGTGTGTGTGTGTGTGTGTGTGTGTGGACTCATGTCTGTAGGGTAGGGGAAGTCTTGCCTGCAGTGCTCTGCATATTAAAAATGACTCATGATACTTGTAAGAAAGTGGCCCAAAGCTGGATGCCAACAACCACTACAAACCGACACTGGCACACATAAAGGTCAAAGAGAGACAGAAAGAGAGAAGGAGAAAGGAAGATAAGACAAGGATAGAATCCAATAAAGTGTAAAACAGCTGCTGTGAACTGAATTCACTCTGTAAATATGGAGAACAAACACAAATAGGAACTGAATTAAAAATAGAGCTTTGATAATGCTTATTGTACTAACGCTGGCGGACGGGAAATCAGCCTGGATGTCCATCTTGTTAAAAAACAAATGCATTAGTGTACCGCTAACAGCGCAGTACACAATGATTTTATTGTATGTGAAACAGTCTAGTAAAAATATACATTTCAAACTGTATGCTACGCTTTGTCATGTGATCTCACTATGTTGAGTTTTTAATTTCAGCAAGTGATGTCTAGATAAAATAAATAAATAAATAAATAAATATATGAAACGGCAAAAACAGTTTGTCACAGTTTTTAATTTAGCAAATGGTGTCCAAATATAAAATAAAATAAAAATTATGTGAAATGGTACTGCAAACCTCTCTTTCAAACTGTAGTAAATGGTGTCCAAATCTAAAAAAAAAAAATTACAAATATATAAATAAATAGTATGTGAAACGGTCTGGCAAAAATATAAATTTCAAACCGTATGCTATGTTTTTTGTCAGTATTTGATTTAGCAGGTGGTGTCTAAATGTGTCTAAAATATATTTAAAAAATGTTTTACTTAAATAACTAAAACAAACAAAAATGATGTGAAAGTACTGCAAAGAACCATTTCAAACTGTAGTATGCTACATTTTTTTGTCACATGATCTCACTCACTATATTGAGTTTTTAATTCAGCAAGTGGTGTCAAGATAAAATAAATACATAATTTTGCATTTACCTGTATGTATAAAAACATCTCAACTCTTAGAGTCATAAAATACATGTTAAAAGATTCAGTAAATTAATTAATATTTCCAATAAATTTTCAGAGTCAATTCAAGTGCAGTATTCTGTGTAGACAGCTCTCTTGTACACTGCACTAGTGGCAGTAGGCCATCTAAATATTCCATGTAAACAGATAATTTGCACACTACGTATTTGCATAGTTTGTATAGTCTGCAGAGAATTAGTATGAGTAGTATGCTTTTGCAAACAGAGCCAAAGTAAAGTTGCTTGTGAATAAATTCAACAAGACACGTCTAGATCTAAGCGTGTAAATGAGCCTTTGAGTTTGTGTTTATAGCGATATGTGTGCCCGCAGACCTGCGTCATGTGTGCTGTGTTGAGAGGGCAGGATCTCTAGTTTGGTGAGCTCTGAGGAGCTGGACAGGAGCTGTTGAGCCTCCATCAGAGAGCAGTGCTCTGTGCTCATGCCATCTATAGCCAGGAGAATATCTCCCACATGCAAAGCACCACATCTGAGGAAAAGAGGGAAAGACAGCAAGAGAGAGGCAGATAGTGGTGGTAACAAGGAGAGAAAGTACTTTGAGCAAAGCAAGAAACAGCAAGGGTGAAAACGACAACAGACGGGAAGGTGTGAGGTGAAAAAGAGACTGCAGAAGAAGAGGATTGCAAAATATGTTTATTTTATGAAGAATTATATGAGAATACTTTGTTTCATGCTAATTAAATGATGTTTTTACTGTATGTAGATCTAATACTATAGCCAATTTAAACTGAATAAAGTTTATATTAGTGCTGTCAAGCGATTAATCACAATTAATCACATCCAAAATAAAAGTTTGTGTGTGTACCGAGTATAATTATTATATGTATACACTCACCTAAAGGATTATTAGGAACACCTGTTCAGTTTCTCATTAATGCAATTATCTAATCAACCAATCCCATGGCAGTTGCTTCAATGCATTTAGGGGTGTGGTCCTGGTCAAGACAATCTCCTGAACTCCAAACTGAATGTCACAATGGGAAAGAAAGGTGATTTAAGCAATTTTGAGCGTGGCATGGTTGTTGGTGCCAGACGGGATGGTCTGAGTATTTCACAATCTGCTCAGTTACTGGGATTTTCACGCACAACCATTTCTAGGGTTTACAAAGAATGGTGTGAAAAGGGAAAAACATCCAGTATGCGGCAGTCCTGTGGGTGAAAATGCCTTGTTGATGCTAGAGGTCAGAGGAGAATGGGCCGACTGATTCAAGCTGATAGAAGAGCAACTTTGACTGAAATAACCACTCGTTACAACCGAGGTATGCAGCAAAGCATTTGTGAAGCCACAACACGCACAACCTTGAGGCGGATGGGCTACAACAGCAGAAGACCCCACCGGGTACCACTCATCTCCACTACAAATAGGAAAAAGGGGCTACAATTTGCACAAGCTCACCAAAATTGGACAGTTGAAGACTGGAAAAATGTTGCCTGGTCTGATGAGTCTCGATTTCTGTTGAGACATTCAGATGGTAGAGTCAGAATTTGGCGTAAACAGAATGAGAACATGGATCCATCATGCCTTGTTACCACTGTGCAGGCTGGTGGTGGTGGTGTAATGGTGTGGGGATGTTTTCTTGGCACACTTTAGGCCCCTTAGTGCCAATTGGGCATCGTTTAAATGCCACGGCCTACCTGAGCATTGTTTCTGACCATGTCCATCCCTTTATGACCACCATGTACCCATTCTCTGATGGCTACTTCCAGCAGGATAATGCACCATGTCACAAAGCTCGAATCATTTCAAATTGGTTTCTTGAACATGACAATGAGTTCACTGTACTAAAATGGCCCCCACAGTCACCAGATCTCAACCCAATAGAGCATCTTTGGGATGTGGTGGAGCAGAGCCGTGCCCTGGATGTGCATCCCACAAATCTCCATCGACTGCAAGATGCTATCCTATCAATATGGGCCAACATTTCTAAAGAATGCTTTCAGCACCTTGTTGAATCAATGCCACGTAGAATTAAGGCAGTTCTGAAGGCGAAAGGGGTCAAACACAGTATTAGTATGGTGTTCCTAATAATCCTTTAGGTGAGTGTGTGTATATATATATATATATATATATATATATATATATATATATATATATATATATATATATATATATATATATATATATAATATATTTCTTAAATATATACATTTATGTGTGTGTATTCAAATATACATAATAGTTATACATGGAACACACACATTTATCATGTTAACAAACATTTATTTTGGATGCAATTAATCATGATTAATCGTTTGACAGGCCTAGTTTATATAGATACTATAAAGATCCAAGCAGGATGACTGATAGCAGATATAATGCAAATATAAATATTAGTAATGAATATGCAATTATATGTACACAATGTGTTTTAGACAATATTTATTTAAATTTATACAAATTCTCAAACACATTGAACAAGCGAACCAACAAGCTGCTGATAATCAGTCAAATATCAACTTATTGTCCAAATAGTGACAGAATAATCTGCTTGGCTGATATATCAATCCATCACTCTTAAAATGATTGTGTTGGATCAGCTGACCTGCCCATGCTTTTGTACGTTTGCATTTGTGTATGTGATTCTTTTCATGTATCATTGGTTCTAAGCTTGTGTGATTGTGTTTTGTGTGTGCTCACCTGTCCGCAACACTAGCAGGCTTGATTTTCTGGATTGTTATGACCTGTTTGTTCCTGTAGAGGGAGGTAGTGAGACTGAGTCCCAGTACTGATCCTGCGGAGCGCGCAATGTCCACCTGTAGTGGCCCGGAAGACTTCTGGACTGAGTCTGATACGAGGCCAAACCACAACCAGAGAGAGACAGAAAGAGGAGGTATTTCAGTGGTAATTCAGAAATTAGGGAGAGAAGGAAACCACCAACCACTCATTCTTTTTTTCAAAACATTGACAAAACAAACCTTTCTGTTTCAATAGCACACACTAACAGGCTGGGATTTTTTTTTTATGTTAACATATGGTAAAACAGCAATATTGTTAAATACACTGCCCGGCCCAAAAAAAGTTGGTGTTTGGATTTAAATAGGCAAATGCTTGAGAGTCTATGGTTGGATCATTATTGCAGGGATTATTATGTTTCTATCATGTTATATGTTTGGCAGCAGTTCTTCCAACCCTAATTGATGGAGGGTGTAGCTTTTCATTTCTTAAACAACCATGTAGGAAGGCACATTATGGCCATATTCCAGGATGACAATGTCAAGATTCATCAGAGCATGAAGAATCATCTTCACACATGAATTGGCACCTCTGAGTCCACACCTTAAATTCACTGCAAGTCTTTGGGATGTGCTGGAGGAGACTTTACAGAGTGCTGGATTTAAAAATATTAATGTTTTACTGTATTTTGACAAAATAAATGCAGGCGAGCATAAGAGACTTCTTTCAAAAACTTCTTTAAAAAATCTTTCTCTCTTAATATTTTTGTGGAAACAGAAATACTTTTTTCAGGATTCTTTGCCGAATAGAAAGTTGAACAGCAGTTCAGTATTTTAAATACAAATCTTTTGCAACATTATAAATGTCTTTGTTGTCTTTTAATTGATTTAATGCATCCTTGCTGAATAAAAACCTTCTGCATAGTAGTATAGGAAAGAAAACCACTTTAAACCATTTGACAGGTTATTTATCTTTTCACAAAATGCCTTTTTGTAGTTTACACAGAAACAATAACGGTATAGTTTTCAAAAACTTGCACCTGTTTTCAAAGGTTTTCAGGCCCCCAAGACACGACAACTGTGTAAATGAATGGCCAAAACGCATAAAAAGGTTTCTAGTTGAAAACAGTGACGTGTAAATGGCCTCTAAGTATCAACTTTGTCTCAGATGTTCTTTTTTAAATTCCTAATGAGAAATAAAAATAAAACATCTTATCCAAAATAAAAGTTTGTGTTTACAGAATATATGTGTGTGTTCTATTATGTAACTATTATTTATATATATATAATATTGCTTATTGCTACCTGTCCCAACTTTTTTGGAATGTGTAGCTCTCATGAAATCCAAAATGAGCCAATATTTGACATGACATTTCAAAATGTCTCACTTTCAACATTTGATATGTTATCTATATTCTATTGTGAATAAAATATAAGTTTATGAGATTTGTAAATTATTGCATTCCTTTTTATTCACAATTTGTAAACTTTGGAATCGGGTTTGTATATTATGTAAGCACAAACTTTTAATTTGGATGAGATTAATTGCGATTAATCGTAAAAAAAGTAAAAGCATATCAGCAGTATAGAATTTTAAGAGCCAGATTTACTAAATAGGGCAAATTAGCACGAGAGCGCAATTCCATAAAAGGGGTGTAAAGTTCTGCGCGTGATCAACTGACGATGCGCAAATGAAAGAACACAGACGCAGCCGGATCATTTCCATAATGACCAACACAATCTACCAGTTAGTAAATCACCTTGCATGATTCATTTAAATCCTCCCATTAATGTTGCGTCTGAAAGGGAAACGCCTACACCGGGAAATGCACATGCAATAAGGTCAGCTGCAAAAATAACTGTACACGCCTTTCAGCGCTAATTTTTCACTGCGTGTCTTTAGTAAATCCTGACAGTAGTTTTTTAACGGCAAAAGAGGGTTTAAGCTTGCGCAAGCTGTTAGTAAATCTGGCTCTAAATGTAATATGCACAGCAGCTCCGATCTGTTGCTTTTTTTTCAGGCTTTAATCTCATTGCCATCCAGGAGAAGCGAAAGAGATCTCAATGGTGTTTTGTTTTTCCTGTGGGAATGTGGAGGGGAAGTGGAATATGTTTCTACTCTAATTAAGGCCACATGAGAGTATCTGTGCACACAAGCATACTCAAGTGTGTGTGTCTGCGTGCACGTGCGCATCTGTGTGTCCGCTCACCCATGACCATGATGTCGTACTCGATGAGGAAGAAAGCCTCCTGGCTGCTCTGCATGATCAGGGTCAGAGCGTCAGCATGTTTCTGTCTGTTCACAGCAACACCGTTCACGCTCAACACGCGGTCGCCCGCTCGCAACGTTCCCTCTCTGACAGACGGACAAACATGGAGAGACGTACGGAAGCACAAAAAGACAGCAGTAGGGATGAGATGTGAATGCAGACATCAACTGTAAAATAAAAGCATCCTTTAGCATGAACAATAAGCATTGTGGAAGTGTATTTATAAAGCAAATCTAATTCACTTTAAAGCATTACGTAGAAACAGGGTGCTTTCATATGCATGTGTTTTTTATCTATGTGTGTGTGTGTGTGTGCGTGCGTGTGTGTGTGCGTGCTTCAGGCTGTGTTCTACCCTTCTCACTCATTCTAATGTCATCAGCCTATGCTTCAGTTAACATGTGTGCCTCCAAAACCAGCTTACAGGGTTCAACGATCACACACACACACACACACATACACACACACACACAACATATAGAATGCTCTCATGATGTACACCAAATACATTATCTCTCACACGCAGACATAATAAAAACTCTATTATGGAATATATACACAAATAACTAAGCTGAACGCATACAGACGGCACTGATGTGACACACACACACAAAGACGCAGAGAGCTTCATGATGATTCAGACATTGTGCTAATTAATAAGCAGGGCCTTGTGGTATTGTGGTATAAACGTGTCTCACACACACACAGATTTGAGTCATCGTGGTCTCACCTGTCTGCGGGTCCGCCGGGCCTGACGTAGGTCACCACTAGAGGTCGAGCCTTATGCCAGTCCTCATGAAATCCTCCTGAAAGCACGTGAAACACACACCTGACATGCCAACTCTATTGCCTTTAGTAACAGTTATAAAGTGCAGATGAACACTACACACACACACACACACACCACCTTCTGCCCTTGAGAGTAACACAAATGCTTTTGAATAACTTTTTCTTTCCAATGAACATTTTTGGAGATCTGTTCCATGCTGTAGATTAGCATAGAAAATTATTTTTGTCCTTTTCCCTCCGTTTGTAAAAACAAGTCAAATTTGTGTTAACAGTAATGCAGAGCTGAATTTCTTTCGTAGGGATGGACATGCAAGATTTTAAGTTAATATCTCAATAATTTAACAACACATCCACATATCTCACAGATTTCTAATGTTAGTTAATGGTCACATGACATGCAGGTAAACTAAACAAACATGGAAGCCATCATAGTTGGGTAAACATATTATAGCACCATACAGCAAATATTTTTTTTCTATTTGCATGTGCTCTTATAGCAAAAGAAAAAAAATCTGCGATAGTGTTTCTATGACTTTCCAAAATAGTGAACAATACAGAGAGATTGATTACAGCAGAAAGATGTCAAATTTACCCTCACAGCAGTGCTAATTAAGGTAAAATAACACAAAGTATAGCATTATAAATGTTTTCAATATTTAGAAAAATATTAAAAACTTTACTAGATTTCAGATGTTAACTGTGAAGATGTTGACAGTCTGTGAAAAGGGTCCATTAACTATTTCATTTTTTTAGTAAGTGTTTTATTTTTATTTGATTTCAAAATTATTTATTTTAATTTGATACGTTTATGATTTATGAAAATTTATTTGAATTTAATTATTTTGGGAGGAAAAATGCACTTCCCTCATGAAATCCTGTTGTATTAAACCTGGAATATTCTTTGAAATATTCTTTGAATAATAGTATTTTCCTTAGTTTTACGGTCATAACATTTAAAGTTAAAAACACATCAAATATTTATGTCAAGACATTTCAGATTTCTAGATTTCAAATAAATTTGATTCTTTTGATCTTTCTATTCATCAAAGAGTCTTGAAAATAATGCATCACAGTTTCCACAAAATATTTAGCAACTGTTTTCAACATTGATAATAATCATAAATGTTTCTTGAGCATCAAATCCTGATATCAGAATGATTTCTGAAGGATCATGTGACACTGAAGACTGGAGGAATGATGCTGAAAATTCAGCTTTGATCACAGGAATAAAACAGGTATTTTAAATTATAATACATTTTCACAATATTACTGTTTTTACTTTAATTGTAATCAAATAAATGCAGCCTTGGTGAATTTTTATTTTTATTTTTTATGATTTAATGCATTATTAGCACCAACCCGTTTGAGAAACACTGTTGTATTGAACCTGGATTATACTTTGTAATATCATTTCAAATAATGGCTAGTTTGAGTTCAAGCCATCATTGATGTATTTTTCCGCAGTAGGGTCATAACATCAGTTAAAATTAAAAACACATGAGATGTTAATGTAAAGACATTTCAAGCTGTCTGACAGTGATTCTGTACCTCTCAGAACGAAGCCAAAGCTGTTCCCTTCTTTTTCCAAGCACACTTCGATAGTTTTCGAGATGACGCTGCAGGGATTGGGAGCTAAACACACAGAGAACAGCTTGTGTTACTGTCACAGGAGGATGAGATACAGCACTGCACACTGAAATGTACATATGATTACTTTGACAGGACTATAAACACTAATGCGACTTGAGGACTCTGCTGAAAAGTCCAATTACATATCCAGTACTGTTGCGATACTACTGTAGTTGTTGTTGTTGTTGATACTTTATTGAACCTTTACAGGAAATTACATTGTCATGGCAGCTTCAACACACAAAAGAACACAACACCACTCTTAAGTTTTTTACAATCTACATTATAAAATTTTAAAATAAATAGTACCTAAAATTGACATGAATAAGATAAGAATGTGCAAATGATGGCCTAAGTACAAACATATACACATAATATACACACACACACATACATACACATATATATACATATACATGCATACACAGACACACACACACACATACATACACATATATATACATATACATGCATACACAGACACACACACACACATACATACACATATATATACATATACATGCATACACACAGACACATACACACATACATATACATACACATATACATACATATACATGCATACAGACACACACACATATACATACATACACGCATATATACATATACATACATGCATACATACACACACACACACACACACACACACACATATATACATGCATACACACACACACACATACACACCCCTATACATAAAATACATACATGTAAATACATCTATATATGCAGTTCCAATAATAAGTCCTGTTATATTCATAGCACACTGAACAATCTGATAGCCATCAATAGAAAGGACTTCCTGCTATGCTCAGACTTGCACTTTGGTGCAATCAGTCTATGAGCGTATCCCAAGAGCGTGTAGTGGATGCAAGGAGATGCCCATTATTGATCTCAGCTTTAGAGAGTATTCTTCACTCTGCCACCAGCTGGACCGTATCAAATTCAGTCCTTACAACAGAGCCAGCCTTCTTAATCAGTTTGTCGACTCTGTTTCGATCTCCCACATGGGCACCCTCTACCCAACATACCACAGCAAAGAACAGAACACTGGCCACCACCGTCTGGTAGACGGTGCAGAGTAGGGGACGGCAGATGTTGAATGACCTCAGTCTCCTTAAAAAATAAAGTACACCGTCTCCATGTGGCTTCTCCAGTCCAGCTTGTTGTCAAGCTGCACACCAAAGCTAGAAGAGACCATCTCCACTTCCATACTCTGGATGGTAATTGGAATTGACTGTGTACTCTTCCTCCTAAAATCCACAACCATCTCCTTGGTTTTCAAGATGTTAATGTGGAGATGGTTGTGATCGCTCCAAA
Organism: Paracanthobrama guichenoti; assembly: GCA_018749465.1. Classification (NCBI taxonomy): domain Eukaryota; kingdom Metazoa; phylum Chordata; class Actinopteri; order Cypriniformes; family Gobionidae; genus Paracanthobrama; species Paracanthobrama guichenoti. The sequence goes on along the minus strand of CM031950.1, from coordinate 3,750,181 downwards.
CCATAAAATCCATGATCGGTAGTATCAGGTACTTTGATATTTATACTGTAGTATTTAATGATTCACATATTCATTCTATGGTGTTTGTTTTAAAGAATACCATGCCAATCAGTACTTGGGATACAGTAACAAAAAAAAAAAAAATTATAAAAAAATGAATACTTTTAAACAGAAAGGATGCATTAAATTGATAATTAAATGACAGTAAAGACATTTATAATATTATAAAAAGTTATATTTCAAATAAATGCTGTTCTTTTAAGAATTTTATTCATCAAAGTATCCTAAAACAAGGTATTCCACAAAATGGTTTCCACAAATATATAAGCAGCACAACTGTTTTCAGAAGCATCATGTGACACTGAAGACTGGAGTAATGATGCAGAAAATTCAGCTTTGATCACAGGAATAAATTACATTTTAAAATATAAAAATAGAACATTTTCAATTTCAATATTTGATTAAATAAATTAGGGATGCACCGATATGAACATTTTGGCTGATACTGATAAGTGATAATTCTTTATATTTGAAATCCGATAACCGATATATTGGCGATAAATCTAAATCCAAATATGTATATAATTACAATTATATACAAAAACGGATTACTGATTTCAAAAACAAAAGTGTCTCCATTAAAATCCCTGTCCCAAGCACACAATTACCTGCACTGCACATGTTGCACTTAACTGTATTCTCCTTTTTTGAAGTGATTTCAATCATATTTTAAGCCATTCAAATCCATCATGGTGAACAGTGCACATCTGAAGCATCTCAGCTGATGGAAATAATCCATTATTTATAAGCTTTAATATATAAGAAAATTGGGCCAATAACGATAACATTAAAAACGAACATATATCGACCGATGCCGATATGGTGACTGATAGATCGTGCATCCCTAAAAATCAATCTGAATAGTGGAGATGTGTGTGTGTGTGTTTGTGTCCGTACCGAATGGAGGCAGCTCGTACTCCACCTCCAGCACCACACGCTCACCGATGTTCTTCAGCATGCTGATGATCTCATCGTGTCTGAGCTTGGACAGGTTTATCCCATTCACTGACTTTATATAGTCGCCGACATTGAGCTGGTCACTCCTGCCACACAGACATATATGGAAGATGTTTTTAAATGTATGCAGTAATAAATTATAGAAATATGCATGGTAGAATTTTCTGATTTGGGCAATCTGTCTGGGCAACAAGCTTACAGAGTAGTATTTTTTAGAAGTATTTTTATGAATGTATGTTTCATACATAAAGCAATATTTCGTACTAAAGCAATATTATGACATGATTCTTTTATAATAGCTCAAACAGCAGAGCATGTCACTAGCAAGGCCAAGATCATGGGTTCAATTCCCAGGGAACGCAAGAACTGAAAAAAGTGACCTGAATGCAATACACTGTAAGTCACTTTGGATAAATGCATAAATATAACTGTAGATATGTTTTGCACAGCCCCAAGTTTCATGCAATGATACGGGCCACATTTATAATATGAACCCTACATTTAGTAAGTTCTTTTAAGGCAAGTCAGTTCATTCATATTTATAAGTCTACAGTTTACTCACTGCAAAGTCTACTTCAATTATTTTATTCCACTTTATCCTTATTTGTTACCTTTTTTTCTCTTGACTTGATTATTTATAATTCTACAGATATAGACATATATATATATATATATATATATATATATATATAGATAGTACTTTTTTTTTATATCCTATTTCTATTATAATTTATTCCTTGTGTTTTTAACTGTGAATTTGCACTGTCCATGGAGCGGACCTGTTTACATTTCACTGCCGGTTGTATATTCTGTATATAACTGTGTATGTGACAAATAAAACTCTTGAATCTTGAATCTTGAATCTTGAATCATTCATCGGCCATCTTGAAAATGCTATTTAAGACCCCCTGTAGTGACAATCAAGTTTTTAATGTTGTTTATATGTATATGTGGTGTTTTAATATGCTTTAAGACAAACCATGTACAAAGTCAACTCCATTACTGAGTATTTTCTCCTTCAAACTACAGTGATCCAAAGACGGATCGGTTTAAAATCGCTGGTGTTTCTGGAATCACAAACTACCTTGTATCCAGTTATGTCAATGTGTGGGCGGGCTTTAGCATATCATTATGCATAGCATAGCATATCATCTGTTCATATGAAAAATGGGGTACATTTAGCAATATAGCAGGTGAATTAATTATGCATATTACCATGTTATGTTCTAAGATGTTCAAAGCGTTTCTAAGGATACAGATTTTTAGAAGGCAGACTGAGATGGTGAACAGGAACATGGTTTGTGTAACACTTGGCAACACATTATTAGCTGTTGTTTGATAACGTAGTCAAACAGAAGGCTAATCATATTAATTAACCGCTATGTGTCCAACATTGTAGAGAGCGATACATAAAACGCATTACCATTCTACATTGACTGTGTATACGAGCCTGTATAATTCACTCTTCCTCTTCTTCTGAATCAGTTTCTGGTTCAAACATCTATGGCTAGATTAAACCAGTATTTCCATTTACCATCGTGCAGCATTTACTACGGTAAAGTTGAGCGAGTCGATGTCTGAGCTGGTGTGAGTGAGTGGAGGCATAGCTAATTTGTATATTCATGGATCCACGTTTACTAAATGAAGTTACATTCAAACTATTTTAAGGCATGTCATTTTGGTGATCAAAGATGAGTTTTAAGGGATACAATTATTGACAACAGGGGGACTTTAAATCCAAGACATACAAGTGCAGCTCCCATCACCACAGTTTTTTGTGAAGATTATGTTTCAAAAACATATATTTCAAATTGCCTATAAGATCTGACAAATGCCTCTTCATTTCAAATTACAGTAAAAAACTACACATAACCTCAAAAACAAGTGGCTCTTTTAACTAAAAGGCTTTCCCAGCTGTTATATTAAGAATTATATATTGAGCCGTCATATACGTTTCTCATAAGACATATATACAGAAATATACAAGCAAAACATGCACAACATTTGGGGTTAGTGTGGGTTTTTTTGTTGTTTGTTTTTTTTCTCAAAGAAATGAATACTTTCAGTCAGCAAGAAAGTATGTTGATTTCTGATAGATCATGTGACCGTGAAGACTAGGGTAATGATGCTGAAAATTCAGCTTTGATCACAGGATATAAATTACATTTTTAAATATACACTCACCTAAAGGATTATTAGGAACACCTGTTCAATTTCTCATTAATGCAATTATCTAATCAACCAATCACATGGCAGTTGCTTCAATGCATTTAGGGGTGTGGTCCTGGTCAAGACAATCTCCTGAACTCCAGACTGAATGTCAGAATGGGAAAGAAAGGTGATTTAAGCAATTTTGAGCGTGGCATGGTTGTTGGTGCCAGACGGGCCGGTCTGAGTATTTCACAATCTGCTCAGTTACTGGGATTTTCACGCACAACCATTTCTAGGGTTTACAAAGAATGGTGTGAAAAGGGAAAAACATCCAGTATGCGGCAGTCCTGTTGGGCGAAAATGCCTTGTTGATGCTAGAGGTCAGAGGAGAATGGGCCAACTGATTCAAGCTGATAGAAGAGCAACTTTGACTGAAATAACCACTCGTTACAACCGAGGTATGCAGCAAAGCATTTGTGAAGCCACAACAAGCACAACCTTGAGGCGCATGGGCTACAACAGCAGAAGACCCCACCGGGTACCACTCATCTCTACTACAAATAGGAAAAAGAGGCTACAATTTGCACAAGCTCACCAAAATTGGACAGTTGAAGACTGGAAAAATGTTGCCTGGTCTGATGAGTCTCGATTTCTGTTGAGACATTCAGATGGTAGAGTCAGAATTTGGGGTAAACAGAATGAGAACATGGATCCATCATGCCTTTTTACCACTGTGCAGGCTGGTGGTGGTGGTGTAATGGTGTGGGGGATGTTTTCTTGGCACACTTTAGGCCCCTTAGTGCCAATTGGGCATCGTTTAAATGCCACGGCCTACCTGAGCATTGTTTCTGACCATGTCCATCCCTTTATGACCACCATGTACCCATTCTCTGATGGCTACTTCCAGCAGGATAATGCACGATGTCACAAAGCTCGAATCATTTCAAATATGTTACTTGAACATGACAATGAGTTCACTGTACTAAAATGGCCCCCACAGTCACCAGATCTCAACCCAATAGAGCATCTTTGGGATGTGGTGGAACGGGAGCTTCGTGCCCTGGATGTGCATCCCACAAATCTCCATCAACTGCAAGATGCTATCCTATCAATATGGGCCAACATTTCTAATGAATGCTTTCAGCACCTTGTTGAATCAGTGCCACGTAGAATTAAGGCAGTTCTGAAGGCGAAAGGGGGTCAAACACAGTATTAGTATGGTGTTCCTAATAATCCTTTAGGTGAGTGTATTCAATTAGAAAAGTTATTTTAAATTGTAACATTATTTCACAATATTAATGTCTTACTGTATTTTGATCAAATAAATGCAGGTGAGCATAAGAGACTTCTTTCAAAAACATCTTTAAAATCTTACTGACCCCAAATTGAACAGTAGTGTATAAAAATATACTACTGGTAATGACACTCACTTTATCAGACTGTTATAGCCTTTAACCATTTCATTCACAATATTAATTCCATATAATACAGCTGCACTAACTACACAACATGGCAAATCCTCAGCATACTGCATCTGCTGCAGAAAGGTGTGTGTTTGTGTTGTGCAGCAGGTACCTGTGTTGTGTGAGTGTATATATGTGTGATTTTAGCAGAGCTGACTCCTCATGTGCTGTTGTAGAAGCTAATTTAAGCCGCTGCTGTCACCCAGCACTGGGATTTTGCCTGTAAGCATCGCATTAACTGAGACAACGGCACACGCTCGGAACCGACACAATGGCGACACACAAGAGTACTTAATTTACACGTGAGCACACAACCAAAGGCAAAACCAAACACATAATTTTGTGATTCTGCATAATTATGCAGTGGAGTTAAACAGCATTAACACACATACTAATTACAAGCTCGCACATCTGCACTAGACCTTGATAAACTAATAGTATAAAAGCATTAGCTGTAAACTCAGAGTCACAAGGTTTATATCACCTGGCTGCAACTATGCATGCAGGAATATGCACATCAATCCTGTGGTTGCCTACAGGTCAGCACGACCATTCAACTACAGTCTTCCTTGTGTGTGTGTGTGTGTGTGTGTGTGTGTGTGACAGAGAGAGAACGGTCACATTAGGACTGCATCAGCCTGTCACACTAGAGGCTGATGTGAATGAGCAGCCCACATCCTGAGGACACACACACACACACACACAAGAGCAGCTCAGATCCTGAGGTTAAAGAGCTGAGTAAACACACTACGCCAGTGCTTTTCACTATCATGGAGATACTATTATATTTTTTATTCACATTTTGCATAATTTGCATTGGCCAACAGGGTTTTTTTTTTGGGGGGGGGTACAGTAACCAAGCTTTTATTGCAACCAAGCCCAGATAATGACTCATTGTGGAATGTGCCAAAGACCGCCTCTGCAGAAGAAGATCAACGCAACTACATCATTATCGCAACTTTGGCCCCGCCCACTGGCGTGTTAGTGAGATGGAGAGGAGAGAAGCGCGACAGGATCACTGGGCTAAAAATATCATTACCTTCTAAAGGATCCTAATGCTAGGAATGTGCTTATTTATTTTCAACAATGTGAATGTCTCAGTTGAGCATTATTTATTTGTATTCGTTACATTTCACTGTGGATTCTTTGGTAAATCTGTCACAATTTCGGCGCAGGCTTTGCAAACTGACTTTTACGATATGGACTCAACAGTAATGCCTCAACATGTAAGTAACCGTGTTAATTCTAGTGCCTGATCTGTGACCAGTGATTTCTGATATGTAATGATTCATGTACAGTCAGATGTTCTTTGTCTGTGTGCCAGTAAATCAAACCAGTGACTAAACGCTCAACTTCACATTGTTTCTCTTAGTAGGATGAAAATAATCTGTTATTTAAACTGTGATTCAATTATATATAGAAAGCAATCAAAGAACGCTCCCTTTACAGTCGCTGGAGCTGTCAATCAAACAGCACGAGTTTATCAGTGACTGAGTTCTGGACTCTCAACAAAACTCCCATAATAATCAACGAATCGTTTGCACTGTTAGTTATGATGAAAGCATTCATTAGAGTCCAGAAATCGAGTTGCAATGTTGAGATCACTGCATTCATGCACTCCACATGTCTGTGATCGTTCGACTACAATGCTCATCAATGCAACCTTTCATGACACGATCTGTTTTCAAAAGTTTTCAAGAGAGTTACACATGTAATACTCTATTTCATAAGCGAAGATGTCAGCCAATCACAGCAGTGGGCGTTTGCACTGAAGTCTCACAGCAGACACGCCCCTTCAAACAGAACGTTCAATTCAGAAGGCTAAACCCAAGGTAGGAAAAATACCAAATTTTTAATGTAAAAATCATACTAACATCAAAAAAAATTGTGATCTATATAATATGAATGTGTGTAGTATGAATATGTAATTCGGACATACTACATCTGCCATGTTATTATCAAATGTCCTACCAGTGTCGCTTCACCGCCATTCATAAATTCTCTCCCGTGGCCTCATGGGATAGTAAAGTGTCCATCGAATGCACACTTCAGAATCTCACCGCGAGTAGTAGGTTATCCAGGGACTTTTCACCTACTGTTTTTTTGGATACTATGAATTAGTACTACATATTACTGTTGGCGTACTGTTTTTTGCATACTATATAGTTAGGAAATATTTGATTTCGGACAGAGCGCATGTCATCCTAACAACAAACAGAGCAGCATTAACAATATCAAAATATTGGGTGGCCATTTCCAATTATAGGCAACTCAATGCCTATGGTGGCTACAGCCCTGAAACACACATAAAATACAAAAAAAGAAAACACAGAATCAAAGATTATCGATTTTAATTATGAATTAAAAGCCATTTGTTTCTCTCACAAGCAATTTTTAAGAGAATCATCCGGACACTCAGATAAGTCGATACTCCAATGAAGCATAACTGAGAGCTGTGAAAGAGCTGTAAAAAGGCAACCTTCAAGACATGAAATGTTCTACTGGCAGTTGAGTCACTGATCAGCAGATGTGTATGCATTTCTCACCGGGCCGCGAGACCTCCTGGTCTCAGGTTTGACACTCTTGGCTTGCCGTCCTTGTCACAACCTCCAGAGATCGTGAGGCCGAGACTGCTGCCCTCTTTTTTAATCAGTTCCACCGTCGTCACACCTCTCTGCTCATCTGTGCGTACACAAACACACACAATAAACACACATGCACCAGCACATGGACATTCGCAGCAGGTACCTCATCCATGGGGAGCTTGTGTAGCCATGCATTGTGACATGGAACTCAGATTCATTTAACCATTTCATGAAGGGCAGATGGTAGAACTGCAGTCTGTATAGCAGGAATGCGTGCAAACCATCTATACATTATGAGAACATACAAGGGTGATTTTCGCAATGTCCAAGCAGTGTATAAACTAAACTTGGGGATTTTAACAAAATTACCATTCATTTGCGTGTATGTGTGTGTATGTGGCCTGGTAAACCCTACCTAATGGGGACAAAATGTCCCCACAAAGATGGCAATATCCGATATCCTTGTCCTTGTGGGGACAATTTTTTGGTCCCCATGAGGAAAACATCTTATGAATCATACTAAGTGATGCTTTTTCAAAATGTAAAAATGCAGAAAGTTTACTATGATGGGTAAGTTTAGGGGTAGGGTTAGTGTAAGGGGATAGAATATACGGTTTGTACAGTATAAAAACCATTACATCTATGGAAAGTGACGTGTGTGTGTGTGTGTGTGTGTGTGTGTGTGTGTGTGTGTGTGTGTGTGTGTGTGTGTGTGTGTGTGTGTGTGTGTGTGTGTGTGTGTGTTTCTGTTAAAAATATGGGGTTGGTAAGTTTTTTTTTTATATATATATTTTTTTTTGAAAGAGTCTCTTATGCTCACCAAGACAATTTATCAAAAGTACAGTAAAACTGTAACGTTGTGAAATATCACTGCAATTTAAAATCAGTTTTCTATTTGAATATATTTAAAAATGTAATGTATTCCTGTGATCAAAGCTGAATGTTCAGCATCATTACTCCAGTCTTCAGTGTCACATGATCCTTCAGAAATCATTCTAATATTATGATTTACTGCTCAAGAAACATTTCTGATTATTATCAATGTTGAAAACAGTTGTGTTGCTTAGTCATTTTGTGGATTTGTTTTCATAGAAATCTTTTGTAACAATGTAAATGTTTAGCTGTCACTTTTAATCAATTTAAAATCCTTGCTGAATAAAATAAAGTTGAAAGCCCAAACTTTCAAAAGAACGTATATGTTTTTAATGAGAAAAAAATAGTTTATTGGTATTTCTTTGTCACAAACAACACAATATATCACAACAATATATACTTTCTTAAATGAATACTATATATATGATTTAAGAAAAATAATTTACACTCATGACATTTATGAGGACCCTATTTAGGGAAGATATTTTGGATGAAGAATCTCTAATTACTCAAATAATTATGACAGAATAAAGACAAATAGTTTTAATAGCCTTAGTTATGCTTTCCATGAGGAACAATTAGTGCATTGGTTTCAAAATATTCACTTTAATAACATAAAAACAAAATCTCTCTTTGATTCATATGTATTAATATCAGTTGAATTTATTATTATAAAATAAAATGTATTATTTCATTATTTTGAGTTTTTGCAAACAAACATTATAACACATTTTCTTAAAATTACAAAAATATTTTGTTATAGAATAAATTAGAAAATAGAATACATTTCCACTCATAACGGTTATGAGGACACCATTAAGGAGAAGAGATTATTCTATTCCGTTTGACAAAATTAGAAAAAATTATTCAATAAGGTTTTATGATACAGCCACTGTGATCCAAAGTGTGTGCTCATTACTGCTGTTAAGTCTCTATTAGTGACTCTCTGATAGTGAGTGTCAGTGTGGTAAATCAGTAGAGACAAAATAACTGACATGATTCCTCACAAGCCCAGCGGATAAAAAGAAAAGAACAGAGAGAGCGACTGAGGGGGTATAGCAGTGGTCCGAAGACATCAAATATCAGCATTATCACAGACGAACAGTCTCTTCACCTTAAGGTATGAGACACTGTATGTGTGCTGAGGCTCGCAGAACTCCTTACTGAGGAGTCTCAATCTAGAGCCGAACACACATCTGATACAGCGCAGGGGTTTCATGTGGAGTATTAAAGGGATAGTTCACCCAAAAATTCTGTAATTATTTACTCAACCTCATATTGTTCCAAACTCATAAGACTTTTGTTCATCTTCAGAACACAAATGAAGGTATTTTAAAGGGGTCATGAATTGAGAAATCAACTTTACCTTGAGCTTTTGATATATAAAAGGTCATGGTAATATAAGAATATCCTGTAAGTTTCAGAGCTGAAAACGTCCTTGTTAGTCAAAGAAAAGCTTTCATTGACACCAGGCCAAGCAAACGAGAGATCTCAGAATGTGCCAGGCTGTGACGTCAGAGTGTGGTGAAACACCGCCTCAACAGAAGAACAACGCCTGATTCTGTAGCCCAGCCCACCGACTTGTGCCTGACATGATAAATAACAGGCCTATATAGAGCTAAACCGGATCGAACTTCCAAGAAATAAACATACTTGCAAAAGCTTCATTCAGATTCCAATATTATGAATGCATTATGTATTTATTTTTAATGAATATCCAGCTCACGTGGGGGAAGACATTGCACATTTGTTCCTTCATTTCATCACGGATTCGTTGTAAACAAGAGACTGGATTTGCAGACAGGATGAGATTACATAAATGAATGACGCAACACACTAATGTGAGTAAAACAATTTTTTATATGTGATGGTATTGCATTGTTACAGATCGTTTGATATCTATTGTGTGTAGGCCTACGTGTCTAACTGAACATACCTTAGCACGCTGTCAAAGGCCAAAGAATCCTTTATTTGTGGTGTTGTTGGTTCATTGCGATTCGGGATCAGACTCGGACATACATGGGCCAGGGCTCGCAAAGCCCAACATCCCGGGGGTATGTGTTTTCCAGACGGGCTACCAAAACGTAAGCCAGTTAAATAATGAAATAATATTCCTTTCTTGATGTGCGTTGTTCACTTTCTCTTGACTTGATATACAATAGTGGAAGTTTTGATCATGTTGTCTGCATTGTACTTGGGGTTTGTGTGTGTGTATGTGTGTGTGTGTGTGTGATGCACGGTTCACGCTTATATCCATCGATCAGGCGGGCCAAGTAATAAAAAGATAACATTCCAGTCAATCGTGGGTGGATGAGAAATAAATCATTGTGTTTGTTTGATAAAGACGTTTTGCGAGCCCTATGGGATGAATCATTATGGTCGCCGTTTTCCCACATGTTTTCAAAGCAATTCCCACATGTACTGATGAGGGAGCTGAAGCTCATTAAATATGCAAATCTTATCCAATCATAGCAGCGGCCGTTTACTTCCAAGTCTTCAGTGCGTCATACCCATAAAAACCGAGCGTGCAGGAGAAAGCCTCAAAACCAGGGTAGACAATAGCCTATTACTTATTCATTATGATGTTTTTGAATGTAAAAACCACGTGAACATCATAAGTTGACCTCAGACAACAATATAAAAAAATTAAAAAAGCCAGTTCATGACACCTTTAATGAAATCAGACAGCTTTCTGTCCCTCTGTCGACAGTTACGCAACTACCACTTTGATGCTTCAAAAATTCATAAATAGATCATAAAAATAATCCATATGAATTGAGCGGTTTAGTTCAAATTTTCTGAAGAGACACGATCACATTATATGATGAACAGATTGAATTTAGGCTTTTATTCAACATTGATCAGCGAACATCAACCGAGCCTGCTTGATGGGCAAGAACAAACCTCATTGGTTCTCGTTGAAACTCAAACGTGCTGCGTAACACGAGAATGAACCTCATTGGTTCTTGAGGAAGCTCAAACGTGCTGCGTAACACGAGAATGAACCTCACTGGTTCACGCTGAAGCTCAAACGTGCTGCGTAACGCGAGAATGAACCTCATTGGTTCTTGAGGAAGCTCAAACGTGCTGCGTAACACGAGAATGAACCTCATTGGTTCACGCTGAAGCTCAAACGTGCTGCGTAACACGAGAATGAACCTCACTGGTTCACGCTGAAGCTCAAACGTGCTGCGTAACACGAGAATGAACCTCACTGGTTCACACTGAAGCTCAAACGTGCTGCGTAACACGAGAATGAACCTCATTGGTTCTTGCTGAAGCTCAAACGTGCTGCGTAACACGAGAATGAACCTCACTGGTTCTTGCTAAAGCTCAAACGTGCTGCGTAACACGAGAATGAACCTTGTTGGTTCACGCTGAAGCTCAAACGTGCTGCGTAACACGAGAATGAACCTCACTGGTTCACACTGAAGCTCAAACGTGCTGCGTAACATGAGAATGAACCTCATTGATTCTCGCTGAAGCTCAAACGTGCTGCGCAACACGAGAATGAACCTAATTGGTTCTCGCTGAAGCTCAAAGGTGCTGCGTAACACGAGAATGAACCTCATTGGTTCTTGAGGAAGCTCAAACGTGCTGCGTAACACGAGAATGAACCTCACTGGTTCACGCTGAAGCTCAAACGTGCTGCGTAACGCGAGAATGAACCTCATTGGTTCTTGAGGAAGCTCAAACGTGCTGCGTAACACGAGAATGAACCTCATTGGTTCACGCTGAAGCTCAAGCGTGCTGCGTAACACGAGAATGAACCTCACTGGTTCACGCTGAAGCTCAAGCGTGCTGCGTAACACGAGAATGAACCTCACTGGTTCACACTGAAGCTCAAAGCGTGCTGCGTAACACGAGAATGAACCTCATTGGTTCTTGCTGAAGCTCAAACGTGCTGCGTAACACGAGAATGAACCTCACTGGTTCTTGCTAAAGCTCAAACGTGCTGCGTAACACGAGAATGAACCTTGTTGGTTCACGCTGAAGCTCAAACGTGCTGCGTAACACGAGAATGAACCTCACTGGTTCACACTGAAGCTCAAACGTGCTGCGTAACACGAGAATGAACCTCATTGGTTCTTGCTGAAGCTCAAACGTGCTGCATAACTCGAGAATGAACCTCATTGGTTCTCGCTGAAGCTCAAACGTGCTGCGTAACACGAGAATGAACCTCATTGGTTCTTGCACATCAAATGAACATGCTTGAGCTTCTGTTTACCCCAACTGCCCACACATCAGTTGCGGTAAACAGAACCTCAAGCATATTCATGAATGTTGTTGAATGTTTATATGTGAATAAAAGCCTAAATTCAATCTGTTCATCATATAAAGTGATCAAGTCTCAAAATTTGGACTAAACCGCTCAATTAATATGGATTAGTTTTATGATCACTTTATGAACTTTTTGAAGCGTCAAAGTGGTAGTTGTGTAGCTGTCAATGGAGGGACAGAAATCTCTTTTTTGATTTCATCAAAAAGATCTTCATTTGTGTTCCGAAGATGAACGAAAGTCTTACGGGTTTAGAACAACATGAGGGTGAGAACTTTCATTTTTGGGTGAACTAACCCCATCAGTTATCTGCAGGTTTTAGTTCTGCCGGTTCACATGCCAACTTACCAGCGAGACTGCACCTCTTGGTGAGGCCACTGCTGTCACTTGCAGCGTCTTTACTTCCCTTAGTGTATGCAACATCATCTGAAACACAAAATGATTAAATAAATTTCGATAATAAAGTACATATGCATTTTACTCAATTATCAGATGTGGACCAATCATTTTTTAGAACAAACTGAATTAAACCTCAAATCAACATGAAAGTGTTTGCAACCCATTTTACTTATTTTTGAGAATATACACAAGAAAAAAATCATATGTTATGGTATACTTTGTGTACTTATGGTAAGTCCTATCCTGCTTTTGCAATTGAATATCCTGGTTCACTTTAATAGAATTTTGTCTGATAATATACAACAGAATTCTTTCTCTTTATTGTTTCCTAAACCTGGAAAGTTGAAACTGTTGGACTATACACAACTGTTCAAAAGTTTGGGATTAGTAGAATTCATGTTTTGAAAGACGTCTCCTCTGCTCACTAAGGCTGCATTTATTTGATCAAAGATACAGTAAAACTGTATTTTTGTGAAATATTATTACAATTTAAAATCACTGTTTTCTATTTGAATATATTTTAAAATGTATTCCTGTGATCAAAGCTGAATTTTCAGCATCATTACTCCAGTCACGTGATCTTTCTGATAAATTTTTTTAATGAATATGAGTTGATAATGAGCATTTATTTGAAATATAAATCGTTTGCAGCATTATAAATGTCTTATGTCACTTGATCAATTCAATGCATCCTTGTTGAATAAAAATGTATTTAAAAAAAAAAGACTGACCCCAACATTTTGAATAGTAATGTATTAGCAACACTTAGTTTACATTTGTTTTTAAACCATGAAGCTTCCCGATCCATCTGACAACACATCGTTTATATAATCCATGAATCGTTAGGTGCCTGGTTGAAATTGACAAGAATAAGAGCTTGATGTAGAGGCAATTTGTGTGTGACTCAATAAATAAAGGTCAGCCAATCCTAACATGCTAGTCCTACCTGAGCGTTAACAACCCATAAATCTCCATTTGGTCATTAAAGATGGTTCAGCTGCCCTTCAGGCCAAAAGGCAAAACAAACCAACATCACCCAGGCTGTTTGTTTAAGAGGTCAAAGGCTCAAAACAAGATTGCTTTAACAGTCAAGAAACACACAACTATGAGTATTCAAAATCAGCGGTTGTTATATAACTCACACACACAGCATCAGCTCTGAAAGTCACAGCAGAGTAAAACTGTCATTATGGGTCAGGATAACTCAATTTTCCAAGTCTATTAAAACTCTGAAACTAATTTGGAGCAAGCCACTCCGACGGCCCTGGTTGACACCAATCCCTGATGTAGGTTAAACGGATGATGTTCTAACAATGCAAATGGAAGCTCAGAGCCTATTTTCAGGCTTTTATTTATAGAGGCCACAGCGGCCCCAGTTGTCACCCCTCGCTCAGCTCTGAAAAGGCTTTTCCAGTACCAGCAGGGCTGGAGCTGAAAACCACACGGCCCAGGATCAAATTAATAAATGGGTGGGCCTCCTCTACCCTGACCCAAGGGGCCCAATATACAGACAACTGCATAGAGGACCACAGTGGACCTGCAGAACAACAGATCCTCTGGCAAAAAAGACATTATTAATGGTTTGATTTAAAGAGAATAAATTTTTTGCTGTCTGTGAAGAAGATTAGATTAACTGTACAAGACAAAATAATTTCAAACCTAAGTTTAAATAAACAAAATTACCGGTAATGAATCATTCAGTTCCATGGTAAATATCAAAATACCACAAAATACCATAGTACTTTTTTGAAAGGGTAATCTTGATACCTACAGAAGCTGGGTGTAAAAATATTCACATTTTGCAAAAGTTTGGGGTCAGTACAATTTTTGTTTTATATTAGAAATTAATAAAATAAATGAATACTTTTATTTAGCAAGGACACATTAAATTGACCAAAAGTTACAGTAAAGACATAACGTTACAAAAGATTTCATGTAAATGCTGTTTTCTTTCTATTCATAAATATTTTTTTAAAACGCGGAAAAAATTATCATGGTTTCCACAAACATACTAAGCAGCAAAACTGTTTTCAACATTGATTTTAATAAGAATAATCAGCATATTAGAATGATTTCTGAAGGATTGTGTGACTGAAGACTGGAAATTCAGCTTTGCATCACAGGAATAAATCAAATTTTAAAATATATTCAAATAGAAAATGGTTGTTTTATAATATAATAATATTTCACAGTATTACTGTTTCATTATATGTTTGATCAAATAAATGCAGCCTTGGTGAGCATTCAACAACATTCATCAATCTTACCGACCCCAATTTATGACAACTCAACTGAAATAAAAAGAAAGGATTGGATTTGGAAAAATGATCAACATGACTCACCACTATTGTTGCGACCCTCTCTCCTAAAGCCACACAGCATCATGGGAATATCACGATTCCATTCTGCCAACAACAGTTTAGGAACTAACTAAATTGACCAAATGGTCTGTTTGTTAAAGCAGACACATGGAAATGAACATATTAACCTATCCAATTAAGCCACACTGCATGTGTAACTTCAGTTAGGATTCCTTAGATATACTCATACAGGAAGAATCTTCTTTTAAAAGCAATAAAGCAATGGTCCCGAGGAAGACAAGAAGACTAGATGAATCCATTCAGCGCAGAAGATTCAGATCTCATATGGTTTTATCTATAGCTGATCCTGTTGCACAGATCCTGTTACAAATCATATAATTTTTCCATGAAAATGTGCAGACCATCTGAATCTCTTGCAAGGTACACGTGAGCGATTGTAAGAGTGTAATGCATGAATGAGTGACTGAAGTGTGGTGGACCTGGATTATTCCTGAGACATTCCAGTGTCACTCCAATTTGCTCTTTCCAAACAGCATAACGCGGGTCTCCTTCTCTTGCCAATCCGCACATGCAACCAGTCTCCAGTCAGTCATCCATACAACACATGTGATCCGCTCGCACAGATTCAGTCCTGGGTTTCTGAAGCAGATGGTAGTTTATCCAGAGATGACAGCGCTGCAGTATGGGAACGTATCCGAACGCTCCAGTGCTTCAGCCCCGGACAGAACGAACACTTGCTCCTTCACTCCTCTCCTCCCTCCTTTCTGCTGCTCCTCCCTCACTTCTTGAGCTTCTTACTGTTTTCACATGTGCTCTTTCTTCCTGCACTGGCCTATTAATCATCTCTGTTCACACACACAGACTTGCACATAAGTATCTTCCGACCAGCAAGCTAATGTAGACACAAATATTAAATGCACAGCCAAACCCTCTCACTACTCTCTCAGCCCCCACGTGCCTCACGCACAAACACTTCCTCCTCCCTGTCTGTCTGTCTCCCTCTCACGTGCCCCTTTCCCTTAATTTAGCAGCTGAGCATCTAGTGTTAAACAGCCCTTGCAACATTTTACCATGGTAAATGTAGTTTAAGAATCCTGACAAAGATGCATCACGGTTTCCAAAAAACATTAAGCAGTATCACAACAATATTGATAATAATCAGAAATGTTTTTTGAGCAGCAAATCCTCATATCAGAATGATTTCTGAAGGATCATGTGACACTGAAGACTGGAGTAATGATGCTGAAAATTCAGCTTTAATCACAGGAATAAATTACATTTTAACATATATTCAAATAGAAAATGGTTATTTGACATTATAATAATATTTCACAATTTTACAGTTTTTACTGTATTTTTTGATCAAATAAATGCAGCCTTGGTGAGCAGAAGAGACATTTAATGATCTCATAGTGTGAAACGGCACTTGCTACATTTTACCATGGAGTTTTTATTGTAACTGCGGTCAAACCACCATAATCAAAAACAAAATGACGCACCAAATGAATATGGTACTTTTATATTTAGGATATGATATATAGATATAATATTTTATTTATATGATATATTTATGTACCGTATGGTACTGATTCAATGAATATGATACACCACCATGACACATATCAAGAATCATAGTATTGCTATTACACACAATCAGACAAATTAATTTCAGTAGCATTGTATATTTCAATTTGAAATATCACTGTACCATGTGTTACCACCACAGTACTTTCTTTTAAGCGTAAATGATATTCATTATTGATATACATCAAAACACCATCTGATCACTATATCTGTATACTTTTTAAATACCATCTTATTTCCATATTTTGCACACTTAATATGAGAATATTATGGCTTAGGCTTATAATGTGGCTCTCTGGAATACTTGATTCTGATTGGTCAATGACGTGAAATAATGTTACTGACTGCTAATTTGTAAATGATTGTTGCCATATTTAACTGACATGTACAGCGTATAATTGCCATAGCCGTGCTCACCTCTTCCTTCTCATATAAACACATTTTTTAAAGCTGCGGTCCATAACTTTTTTTGTGTTCAAGATTTACAAAACAATATATAATGAGAATGTGCAACATGAATCCATTTTCCAAATCGTGTTTTTGTCTTACCCTGAATCATTATGGTACACGTATAATAAGTGTTTATATTGGGACTATTTCAGGCCGGTCTGGTAGGAACCGCTATGAGGAGCACAGTCCCTGCGTGACTCGCCATAGACATAGACAGAGAGAAGTAGCTCCGGCTGCAATGTTCTTCCGCAAGACGCATGCAGTTCTGGTTATTAACCACTAGTGCGCAAAAAGTTACGGACTGCAGCTTTAAAGACAAATCAAATTATGACATTTTCAACATTGCTACTACAAAATACAGGATAAAACATCCTGATCACCCTGTCAGGGTTGGTTTAGCAATAATGACCAAACTTTATCCCTTTTTCGTTTACTTAAATGCATCAGACTTTAGAATCAAACTTGCACATTATATTGCCTCATGCTGTTCCCTTGTTAAAAACTGGCCTTTACTATATTATGCAAAGAAAGCAAGCATGCCATTAATGGACACACCAAAAGCAAGTCTCTCTCTATGTGAAATCGGTCTCAAATTTCATTTTTTGGGGTTGGTCTGGGTATTTTGTCTTGACAGACACATGTGTCTGTGAGAGAAGACGAACACATGTCTCACCCAACAACACATTTCACACATTCTTCTCTCCCTAGCACAGAAATAAGTTCCCCTTCCCCAACAACAGATACAAAACACTCAACAGTCACACTGACAATCCAGAGGGGAGAGACTTTGTATTCTCATTATACTGGTCAAAAGTTTGGAATAAAGTTATTGTTAAGTTTCTAAAAGAAGTCTCTTATGCTCACCAGGCTGCATTTGTTATCAAAAATACAGTTAAAAAGTAATATTGTGAAATATAATTACATTAGAAAGATTTCTGAAGGATCATGTGAAGACTGCAGTAATGATGCTTATTTTAAATTGCAATAATATTTCACAATATTAGTTTTTCATTAAATAAATGCAGTCTTGATGAGCATGAGATTTTCAACAAAAAACTTTTTTCAGTGTATATTTTAACATATGAGCACATATATCCTCAAAATCTGTTATTATTTTGGAAGAGAATATGAGAAAAATTGTATGCACAGCAGCCCTAATCAGTACAAAATAAAAATTGCATTAGATAATTATATATCAAAACAAGATGCATTTTATATTCATATATAAAATATCTGTAAATATATGTAAAGTATCAATTATATTCCCAAATAACATACTGATCTGAAGTGGTGACAAGAATATGGTAAAATTATATTTTTGGGGACACTGTAAGCCTGCAGAGTCATTTTACACTATACAGCCCCCGTGTGGCCAGACGTCGTTTTGCAAGTCACTTCAGATGATACAGGACAACAGATCTTGCATTCATTTCTCAGACCCACACAAAGAAAAAACATGCATCAGCATGACCGCTCATAATGTATACAGCAGCTATTCATGCAATTCACCCAGGGCTGCCAACTTTTGAGTTTAGCTAGGAGTGAGAATTATGGAAAGGGGGTGTAAAAAAACAAACTTGTTTTTGGGAAACAAGTCCCAAAAACGTTAAGTTAAAGAGCGCCAAAATGGTGGTTATTGTTTGGATTTCGTAATAAAATAAGCTGAGACTTGTTTTCATACCAAAGTAACCTGATCTGTATTGTCTGTGTCCTGTGTTTGCTCTGTGTAAGAAAATGGATGTGTGGCGTGAGAACAGAGTCAGTTTCGTAAGAGTTTGCAGCCCTGAGTCACCCTTTACCTGTACAAACATCACCACACACCCACTCAAATGTAAAGGTCACACATCTAAGGCACATTCTCTCACATGGCTTACCTTTAACCCTTCCTCTGATAACTCCGAAACGACATCGCAAAGAAAAAGAGAACATCTTCCTTTTCCCTTTGACTCCTCCAGCCAGTCCTTTCTTCACGGTCCCCCGTGTCAGGACCCCGTCCGGGAGCAGTTTAGGGTTTACAGAACAACTAACATGCCACATGGCTCCCCGTTTCTTTCTCCCTAGTGTTTGCTTTGGGTCTCTTCCTCTCTTATCTTCCTCCTCTACCCTCTCTCTTCATCTTGGAAGAGCTGTTCGTTCGGAAATCCTGTGGCTTACTCAGATTTGAGGGTTTCAGAGAAACATGGCTGATCTAATTTCACCCTCTTCAAAGTCATGTCATGGAAATCTGGGTAAGACTTAATAACAAATCCAGGTAAATGTGGTGGGCAGGGCTGGTGACACTGTTGGGGTGCGAGTGTGTTTGTTGGCTGCCCAGAGATGAGACAGATGGACTGAAACGGCCTGCTACAGAGACACAGGCTGCCTGAACCACAGGAGAGACACCACACTAACAATACAGTACCGAAAACTACTATGGTAGTGTTTGGGTTTTAGATGTTTAAAAATCTTGGTATTTGTACATAATATGGTAACCATACAGTATAAAGGTGGGGAGACTGGGCTAGCTATCACATGAAAAAAGTTGTCAAAAGTTCTTTGTCTCACTCAAATATCCAATTAATTAATCCTTTTTGTTATATTCTACAAACAAAATGTCCAATATCATTACGTTTTTATTACGGCTCAATGGGCAAATATTAAAATATTAGCAAATGTAAAAAATGTAAGGTATTTTCTTGAGACAAGAGTATTTTAATAATTGCACAGGCCAGGTTGACATATGGTGTCAACAAAATATATTAGCCAAAACGATGTTTGATTATGTCACCTTTTCCATTTTTGCTATTTCATAGATCATTATGTGATTAAATGTGCCTAAAAACTGATAAATAATCGAATGGCCAGTTCAGCTGAGATACGTCATGCCATATCCTCCTGAGAACCAGAAAAAAAGTTTTGTAAATTTAGTATTTTTCGTGACATTACATTGTATAGAGCATAAGGAAAAATAACATATACAATAACAAAATAACAAATTATATTTTATTCAGATGTTATGCCATGTCCAATTTATTTAGTTATTTTTGTTTCAGGACTTTTTTTATACCAAACTTTGTATAAGGATGATTCTCAACTATGTTATGGAAGATATAACAGAATAATCTGATTATTTTCCATTTTGTGTGTAAAATGGCCATAAGCAGGGTTTCCCAATATATACAATGTATCTATACATTGTATTTAATTTGCATATTAATGTGTTCTTAATAAAAGACTAGTAGTAGTACTTACAAGATTTTCATAATATTTCATAGGAATATTGAAATATAATTTCTTTCCTATTCACTTTTGTCTATTTTTGTCTCAGCTCATGCTTAAGTCCCGGTGTCCTCTACAGTGGACATGCATGCAATCAATGCCCTGTTTTGTAACATATTTAGTCATATTTTGATTTGAAACCTCATAACATTTCCCGAGACATACACAGTGATGGGGAAAATATCAGATGGGGGGAAAAAATTGTGTTCCCCAGAGAAGTTGCCTTCGCTTTCAGATTCTCAAAACTGTTGCTTGTTTTGCAAAGTTTCCAGTGGAACCCACACAACTCAACTAGTTAAATCGAAACTTAGCAAGGTTTGCTAATTTTCATATACAACGAGCTACTGTATAGACTGAGCAATGGCCTATTGTTGACCTCTGGTACACTTTATATGGGAATCATTAAGGAAATAACACGATCACATGATGAGTTAAGCAAGAGGAAACAGTTAAACGTTTAAGGAACTCTAGCTATTTCTAACTGCGTTTCAAAATGGAGAGACCGATGGTGAGGTAAGATTTATAAAGCCTTCGTAATCAACATAGTTTCTGTTTCATAAAGTGCGCAAACTGACTTAATTAAACTTACTCTGAAGTGGCTATGGAGTGGCTAATTACGGCACAGTTAGCCCGGTTTATGGATCACCAGCAGTACCAGGTAAGAGTTTGTTTTTCTTTTCTTAAAGCATTCTCAGATTCCCACACTACGACTACACCCGTATGTAATGTATACCCCGCATAGACCTTATTCACTGCAGCGCCATCTTTGATTTTTAACGCCAAAGAAAGCGAAACTGTGAGGGATAAACATCTCTTCGGTTGTTTAAGGTGTTTTTTTTTTTTAACCTTTCTGCTGACGAAACACGGTAAAAAAAAAAAAAAAAACACCTTTCCAAGAAATCCCAACAGACAAAAACAGCAGAAAAGTAACTTTACTGCGGCCGCCATTGTAAACAAGGTAAGTCTATTCCTCAGCCTTGCTTTCATAACTGTCATGACGCTGCTCTGACCTTTTAAAGAGTACGATACTATTACCATGGTAACCAAAGTTCCCGCGTAACGCCACTGTAGTATTCAAAACGACGCTAAATGTTTACGTAAATGTATTGCCTCCTGCATACTGTGCCATAAAAAACATTTCAACGTACAGTATGTCATACTAGTATGCGGTATTCCTTACAAAAATGCACAATGTAATGAAAACATCCGCGAAAATGTGCAGACCGTTATTAATACTATAACGTTACTTACATTTTTTTACCATGGTAAACATGGTACTCCTAAAAATACCATGGTAGGCTACTCCAATGTACCTCCCACTATTGTAAATATATATGGTAGTTAGTTTTATTGCACTTTTTGTTAGTAACTGTAAAATTCCACATGCTATAGTCGCCATCAATGCACCATGTGGTACCACAGTATCTTTGAGACTGTGAAATCATAATTCACAAAAGAAAATATTCAAAAGAGTGTTACTTATACCAAGTTACCTCAGTTTTCTTGCAGAAAGAACTGATTAAAATTGTGAAAATTTTAATTTAGTGAATAGCCTGCTGTGTAGTATTTCAAAAGTATGGCATTTCTTTGACCATACCCTGAACATGTTTCTTCTCGTATCATGATATAAGTGCTGTGCAATGCATATAAATACCATGGAATAGGAATTTCAGATCCACTGTCAACGTACCAGATTTACTCTGATACCACCACGGTACATTTCTTTTATTGAGCACGAGTCATGACTAGCCCCAGTTTCTCAGTTTACACTGGAATTGTCCACCCACTCCTCCATTCAGCACTAACCAATAGCAGCAGTGTCCGACGTAAACCATACATTCCTGTACCATATGTACAAAAGCCTTGGACCCCATAGGCATTAGCCTGCACACTGCTCACCACGGGAAAAGCACTGCCTTCGGGAGTCTTAACAACAACTATAATCAGTTCTTCAAAATCTAAAAAGTAAGTCCCTAAGTATTGTTTGGTGCAGCCTTTCTTTACATTTTCAATACCTTTTTGGCTAATCAGCTGAAGACTATTAATAACTGCCTATTTATAGGTTTTTACAAAGATATTTCAGAACTGGCCAATCAGACCAATATTTCATAAAGTTGTGCAAAAGAATTTTTTTTAATGTCTTTTGTAACAGAATTGTATCAATGGTTAGTAAATGCCTACTTTGTGTAAAACCATTGAGCAACTTTCCTAACCGGTTTGCATGAATGTCATTTAGCCATGGCTGCCCCACCCGCGACAAACACCTACGGACCTTCAGCTCCTTCTGCAAACATGTTCAATACGGTCCCTGGATATGAAGGAACAGTGGCTGGCGGAGGAGGTAAGAAGCATGCATTCCCTTTCGAAGGAAGTCTGTTCACTCAGCAGCCACATTTGCAACACCTTCGGGCATCTATTTCAGGCATCCAAGACCATTTCAATGGGGGGATCCTGAAATCTCAAAAACTGCTTACAATTAAATATTTCAAATCAGCAAGTTGAAAGCATTGTTAACTTCACAATAATAATTGGAAATGGGCTAATTTCCCATAGACTGGACTACAGCATGAAATAAATCATGAATGAACACAGGGCTCGACCATAGACTGTAAGGGCTCGACATTAGCCTTTGTCTGGGACAACTGATAGTTTACTTGCCCGACCAGACACATATCTTAGCTATAAAATAATAAAATAAAAAAAAAATGTTCTTTCATTTTTACATTCAATGTAAACAACGATTGATAATGGAGTGTATCTCGTTGAGGCTTGCACTGCCTGTCTTCTGTGAGAGAGACATTCGTGGAGCACTATAAACTCACAGAAGAAACACACTGGGTTAAAAATGTTGATTTAAAAAAAAAAAAAGTCGACTAAGGGAGCTGTTTTGCTGAATATTATCACGATTGCAAATGTTACATTGAATTGTGTAGTTCAATAGACAAGTCGCCTAGTTCATATTTAGTTCCTTAAATTTTAGACACAAACAATATTTACTTTTTTTTGTTGTATTTCACCGACGAAAATAGTTCCAAAGGAAAGCAACACTCAGCGTGGTGTTTTATTACTGAATGATTCAGCGTTTTGAATGAACGACTCAATGACTCACTCATTAAGACGGTCACTTGCCGCCACCTATTGGTGGTTTAGTTTCATGTTTAAAAGTATCATTACATTTTTTTTTTTTTATTATTTGTATATTCAAACACTTCAAACATCAATCTCATAACATTATGTATTGCAGTTGTAATTTTGCAGTGTAAATTATTTAATTTGATTGGTAACAGCCCTATAGTGTCTTATTATAACTGAATTTATTGGTCAAATGTAAGGATTTGACATGAAAGATGATGCATACATTTAATAAGGTTAAATGATTCCTTTATAAAAGTAAATAATGCCCTGGGGTAAATATCACAAATATGCAGATTTAAGTATGTAAAAGCTGGTAGAACACTGATAAGAATATTGCTTCAGAATAAATGTATACCCCGCCTATATAAATGTCATACAAATAAGCTTTAAAATCAATAAATAAAGCTATGAAAATTACTACATGTGAGCTTAAATGTTCAGTTCTCTCTATATGATCTAAAGTAACTTCATAACTTTTACTTGCATTGTCGTACCACGATTTTTCTTTAAGTTGTCCTCTTTTTCATAGACAGCTCTTTTCTTCTTGCTGTTTAAATTCTTAATATTTTTCAATCATGTAATATTCTGCAGAAGAGAAAAGTGAATCTCAGTTTCACTGATCCACAGCATGTGATTCGCTGTTCACTACTGATGTCACAGCTGAGCTCCTAAACTCAGGATTAAAGCCTGAGCTGGCAGAGAAAGTTGATGATCAGCGTCATGGGACCAACAAAGCCTGAATAGATTGTTTTGGTTTTGTCAACTCGAAACTAATCCTGTAACCCTGAGTTTGTTAAACGACCGTCATGGTACAGGCCCTTGGTTGGGCCAGACAAAATAACGGTAATCAGTTATTAATTTAGAGCAGCAACAGTGTAGGGGTAAATCGACCGGAGGTTCGAATCCGCCTTTTGCCGAACTCGCTCTACTCCGTTTTCCCATCACATATCAGATCGGAAAGGCATTCATTTTCAATAAAAATTAAGAAAATATTATAAAAGTAGAAATAAAGTGTCTAACGTGTGTTTAATAATAAGTGTTTATCGGTTAGGGCTAGCTAGGTAACCAGACATTAGAGCTGAATTAGAGACGATAAAAGTGAGTGGGTCCAATATCATTGGTCGTAAAAAGTGGGTGGGTCTTGTCCCACCCACATACAATGGTTCCTACGCCCATGGTTTCTGCGGTGTAAGATAGAAATGGCTCATTCTTAAGGTAAAAAAACATAATGGTTCATTTATGTAAGGTCTTTATACACCACTGAAAACATAGTTATGTATATTATATTGCATTTCTGTCAATAGATCCTCATAAATATTACACACTGCACCTTTAATTTACAGCACCTTCATAAATTGAATAAAAACATATAAACGCAAAAACAAACCCAATGCGCATTATTTATCATTTTGTAGAAAAGGTATCTTGCCATCTTATCCAAAGTTATTTTAATGCTCTTTGCGCCATAATTACAACTTTCCAACTCGAAAATGCTAACTTCTGAGGAGGACTTAAATGCACCAATAGACCTCGGTAGTGTTCAGAGCACCAAAACACATGAATAAGCCCCTATTCTTTTCTTTTTACAGGTGGGTATCTTCCTCCTCCAATGCCATCTGTACCGATGCCTGTGCCTGAACAAGCCCCCAGCCCACCAGCCTGGCAGTAAGAGCATTTTCTTTACACAGAAAACACGCAATGCACGCAATTAATCTTTTAACACTGTACCGGCACCCGCCTACGATATGCGATCATCCTACAAAGATGGGAACTCTTCATTTCTCACAGTTTGGGTGTGTTCTTTATCTCTGGGGTTTAAAAATTCAAAAGCTGTGATTTTTTTTTTTTTTTTTTTTTTTTTAAGGATTAGTTCACCCAAAAATGAAAGTTCTGTCATTAATCCGTAAGACCTTTGTTCATCTTCAGAACGCAAATGAAGATATTTTTGATTAAATCCAAGAGGTTTCTGAACCAGCCATAGGCAGCAACACCAATGTGTCATCAGTTTTGTTTGTGTTTTGTGCGCAAAAAGTATTCTCATCGCTTCATAACATTTAAGGTTGAACCTCTGGAGTAACATGAACTATTTTAGCAATATCTTTACTACCTTTCTAGGCTTTGAAAGTTGCAATGACGTTGCTGCCTGGTTCCTGCCTAGAAACCTCTAAATATCTTAATTTGTTTTCTGAAGATGAACGAAGGTCTTACGGGTTTGGAGCGGCTATGAGGGAGAGTGATTAATGACAGATGAACTAATTTTTGGGTGAACTAACCATTTAAATGTAGGGTAGGGAATTTTTTCATAAACCCTTTTTGTTATACTGGTTGAAACTGTCTTCACATCCTGATAGCAGTCAGATATTTTATATTTATATAAAATGTAATCTAGAATTAATATTTTAATAAATAAGAATTATATATTAGAATTTATAATTAATATAAACTATAATTTTGGGCCTAATTGTGCAGCCCTACAAACAAGCATTTTCAATAACAATGTTTATCAGAAAAATCACAATTAAATTTTTTCCTAAATTGTGATGCCCTAGGTCAAACAGAAAAATTGCTCATTATTAATTATTTACCATAACACACAAATTAGAATTTAATTTTAAAAATAAGAATGCATTAAAAATTAAGTAATAATGTTTTTAATAATTGACTTCAGTACAGTAACAATAAGAAGCCAAATAACATGTTTTTATAACATCACACTTTTTCCTTTGCATAATAGGAGTCTTTGTACATGAAAATTACATGAAAATAAATATATATCTGCTTGTACATTCCTCTCAAAAGGGGATCATCATATTTGGGGTTATTGGCATAAAAAACACATCTGCTGATTCACCTTATTAGCTCATTAGTGTGCGCTTTGACCTACATTGGGTGTGTTAGCTTATAAAAACCCTAAAAAGTGTCATCCAGTACAAAGATTGACAAATATTGTACAACACCCTGCTGAATATGTGCAAAAGTCACCCACAGATTGATCTTTTCTCATTGATATCAGTATACCGTCAATCTCCGAGGAGAGAGCACGTGCAGCTTTTGACGATCACGTCTCCAGCAAGTGCTGCTATAGTTCGGACCCCGTCAAAGATGGAGTTATAACCAACATGGAGTCCTTCAACACCTACAGGGTGAGACATACAATAAAGCATCATCATTATGAGCATCTTTTTCTTAGTCTAGTATGTGGGGTAGAAAAGTGCAGAGCCCCTAAATGGACATGGTGATGAAATCTCAGAAACCTCAGAAAACTGCACTCGCTCACAAGTTATCAAGCATTGATAGCTATATATTTTTTTCCTCCCATCTTATATATTTTTTCCTTCATGTTCCATTAGGGGCTCCGTAGAAATTTTTTTTTTTTTTTAGACATTCTTTGTGGTTGATGTGATAAAATGTTGCTCTGGATGCATCTGCTTATTCTGTTCTCAGTATCGTTTGGAGACGTTCATGGAGTCCAGATCTACTGAATGGAGTCAGGAGCCATATGCAGGTACCCAGAAGCCATACTGGGCCTGTTTACACTTCATGCACCTTGGTCGAACTGATAAATTTTTTGGTTCCATTTACACTTGGTCACATAAATTTCTCTCACAATAAAGGATGTACAATGTAAATCCGATCTCACATGTGCAAATCTAACAGAGTTCACTACCATGTGGATGCAAATGCTGGGCAATGAAATGTTTAGCTACATTTGATGTAGCTCAAACAATAAAAACTAAATTTCACTGACAAAGAAGATTCATTGGATCACATTGTACAAACCCGATTCCAAAAAAGTTGTGAATTGTACAAATTGTGAATAAAAACAGAATGCAAGGATGTGGAAGTTTCAAATTTCAAAATTTTATTCAGAATACAACATAGATGACATCAAATGTTTAAACTGAGAAAATGTATCATTTTAAGGGAAAAATAAGTTGATTTGAAATTTCATGGCATCAACACATCTCAAAAACGTTGGGACAAGGCCATGTTTCCCACTGTGTGGCATCCCCTCTTCTTTTTCTAACAGTCTGCAAACGTCTGGGGACTGAGGAGACAAGTTGCTGAGAACAACTTGGGTTGTCCTTGTCCTCTTTAGTCCAGATTACATGGCATCCCAGTTTTCCAAAAAGAACTTCAAATTTTGATTGGTCTGACCACAGAAGAGTTTTCCACTTTGCCACAGTCCATTTTAAATGAGCCTTGGCCCAGAGAAAACGCATCCAGTATGGTTTTCCGGCCTTGACCCTTACGCACAGAGATTGTTCCAGATTCTCTGAATCTTTGGATGATATTATGCACTGTAGATGATGAGAACTTCAAACTCTTTGCAGTTTTTCTCTGAGAAACTCCTTTCTGATATTGCTCCAGTATGTTTGGCCGCAGCATTGGGGGAATTGGTGATCCTCTGCCCATCTTGACTTCTGAGAGACACTGCCACTCTGAGAGGCTCTTTTTATACCCAATCATGTTGCCAATTGACCTAATAAGCTGCAAATTGGTCCTCCAGCTGTTCCTTATATGTACATTTAACTTTTCCGGCCTCTTATTGCTACCTGTCCCAACTTTTTTGGAATGTGTAGCTCTCATGAAATCCAAAATGAGCCAATATTTGGCATGACATTTCAAAATGTCTCACTTTCAACATTTGATATGTTATCTGTATTCTATTGTGAATAAAATATATAAGTTTATGAGATTTGTAAATTATTGCATTCCTTTTTTATTCACAATTTGTACAGTGTCCCAACTTTTTTGGAATCGGTTTTTTTTTTAACTTTCTTTAAACCAAGTAGGTCAAATGTCTACACATTTGGCTCATATGCTGTAGTACCTCATCAGACATGGCTCTTGGAAATTTAACAAACCGTTTAATTCTCTGTGTGTCCTCTCTCAGGGCAGCCTGTGGATGCTGGTGTTCAACCTGCTCCAGGACCATGGCAGATTGCAGTGCAACCTCCGGCATTCTTTCAAGAGCACAAGCAGACCATTAGAGTGCCCTACACTTCCTCAGTCAAGGTTTGACCTTTAACCACAAGATCCACCAAACTAAGAGAGCAGGTCTCATTCAACACGCACTGTATCAGAGCATTTCTGCATTTAACACCAACACATTCTAAAGGTTTTGGCAGTATTTAATTTAATCTTCCAGAATCACAAGGATCTTCCATTTGAATTGTTCTGTTTGTAGAGCTATTATTAAGGGCAACAGTTGGGTTCCAGAAGTGAAAAGAATCCCATTTATTTTCCCATAAGGGAATGAATTTTAAATGATAACTTATAAACCTTTAAAAACAGGCCTACTGTGAGCTACAAGGTTGTTAATCGATGATACATGCATTTGTTGAAGCTATCAGCCTACATAATATTAGCTCTTTTTCTTTAAATAATCATGTTAACTGCAGACTCCCTGGTGAAGAACTACATTACCCATGATTCTGCAAAGAAATCTCCACCAATCAGACAATTGCAGCAAGCAAATCTCACCAAAAGAATCAGCCAGTCCCATGAGGCACTGAGAATGAAATAAGTCAGTCAAACTACTTCATTATTTGACTATATTTGCAATATTGTGCAATAAACATAAAATACATTGTTTCTATATATAAAGTCAACATCTTTAAATGTTGATTTTATATTTATCCATCATTTTAATTTGATTACGTTATTTGTAAGGCTTTATGGGATTGTAGGTCTTTCCCTCGTTAAAGCCGTTATGTTCACAGTCTTGTACTTTTTTTTCTTTCTTTTTTTGTCTGACTTGTGATTCACCTCGTAGCTGGTTAGACTTTTTAAAAAGTCCCTGTGGGAAAAATGAATGGGATAAATAATAAAAAGCACAAGTGCTTATTGTTAAACATCCCAGTAAGGCTTATATTCATATTTTACAACATTAAATTCTGTTTGTACCCTAGAACTGTCACTTGTGTCTTGGAATGGGAAGAAACCCCTGTACCACATGTACCGGAGCTGGAAACGTAAGTCAGTTTTGACTAGCACAGTCTGAACCAGCTGCATGCCATTTGAACAATGAATTTCATTGTTCTCAAAGGTATTTTCACAGAGGAAAATATTCTAGTTGTATTGCATAAAAGTATCCCTTTGTGTGGTGCCTGGAGAATTTGAATTGTATTGGAAATGTGTGCACAAGCCACAGAATGGTTTTTATTCAGTTCATATGATACAATGAAATTGTGCCTCTATTGTTGTCCATGTGCAGAAAGTCTGTTGGGTGTGTAATGGTTCTGGTCACCGTCCAACTGATGAGCGCTGCACACACTGCAATGGGCGCGGACGTGAAAAGTATGGTTTTTTTAAATTTTATTTTATAATTTAAATATTTTATTTTAGCTACTATGGTTTGAATTCTCATGAAAACCTTACTGGAGCTTCAGTGAGTGGTTTGGTGTTTTCTGAGTGTTGTCTTGTGTCTTTCAGCTGTAGTTCATGTAACGGCAACGGCTCTTGCCAGTGTAACACCTGCAATGGAAAGAGACAGCTGATCGTCTTCATCAACCTCAATGTTAAATGGTATGATCTACATGATTTAACATGATTTGGCTGGCTTTTACTACACACTATACTCAGACTGTCTGTTCACTTGGTGACTATTTTGGGTCCTATCTATTTCAATGGGTGAAATCTGCTAAAACTGCTTACCAAACTCACAATTAAATGACAAAATCGGATATGAACTGTGCCATAAATGTTGTCTCTAATGCTCAAATAGCGTAAAAGCAAGACCAGCCACTCATTCACGAAAATGTTGTGAATATAAGCAAATTCGGAGTAATTCATGCATAAAACAAACCTTCACGAAAACTTGACTCCGAATTCACAAAAGCTTCGTAAACATCAGATTTGATAGTTAAACGTGTGTATGTTAATGAATTCCAATCATTTGTAAATGGGGTGCGTGCACTCCTTCACAATTAGCATAATCCCATCTATGAATTACAACTACGCAAATTGCATGTCCAGGATCACTGTGGAATCTTCTGGACTCCCTACTCGGGTTTGGCTCCAATATATAGCACAAATAAGAATATTACTGTATATTAACATTTTTCAAGAATATTATTGAATATAAAAATGCAGTAACCAGCAATATTAACTTATCCATTGTTGTTCAGTCTTTGTACAAGTAGTTGGTTGGTCGGTGTAGTATTAGTCCCATCCCTCCTCCACTGTGATTAAAAAGTGACAGTGACGAGCACTGCGTTTTACCCAAAGTTGAACAGTTTTCAACTCTCAGCTATCAAAAAAAAAAAGAGAAACAAGTGAAAAAGAAAGTGACGTGAAGGCCAAGTATGGTTACCCATACTCACAATTTGTCCTTTAAAGGGATGATAGTTCACCCAAAAATTTTAATTGTCATTTAATTACTCACTCTCATGTCCTTCCAAACCCGTAAGACCTTTGTTCATCTTCGGAACACAAATGAAGATATTTCACAAAACACAAAAATAATGACTTTATTCAACAATTTCTCGACTCATGGATGTGGTGCTGACTCAGGAGCCGGCCAATACTGAGCTGGCATTCTTAGTGCACACACATTAGGAATAATGAGTATTGAACACACACACACATACTGCAAACTGTGGACACACACACTTGGAGCAGTAGGCAGCCATTTTGCTGTGGCACCCAGGGAGCGATTGAGGGTTAGGTGCCTTGCTCAAGGGAACCTCAGTTATTTCCTGCCAGTATTGAGAATCAAACCCGCAACCTAAGGGGCTACTAGTTTGACTCTCTAACCATTAGGCCACGACTGCCCCAAAAAAGGGCAAACAAACTTGTGAAATATTATTATGCTACATAGTGCATCAAATGCAGTGCCATCAGGTCACACAAAACGTTCAGATGTTACCATTTACACATGGTAGGGAGCAGGTTTAAATGTCTTTCATACCAACTAACATTTTGAAAATACAAACATTTTTATGACTATGAAAATTTTGATCAGAACGGCTTTACGAATGATTTACACAAATTTGTTCCGGTCTTGTTTCATGAAGGAGGCCCAGTAACTAACCCAGTAACTCTTTTATTTAGAAGACGGGACATATTCTTCCATATTGCATGTTGCAGTTTCGTCCATTCGTCAGTAATCGGAGTGAACAGTCTTTGTATATCTAAAGTCTTTGGGTTAACTCACTCTTCATTGTTTGTGCTAGACATAAATCAGGCATTTTGTTGTGGAGAGGTGTGCTGTCATTTTTCTGCTCGATCATACTCATGATTTTTACATTAAAAAAAATCAGATTTTTTTTTTTTAAGACTTTTTTTTTTTTTATGTATATTATTAAGTCAATGATATTGATTATTTAATGATTTTCTTCAGTCTTTCAAACTGAGCGGTCTCATTCTGAAAGCTACTTATTCTACTGTTTCAGGAGCACTGAGAAGGATGATCACGTAGCGCAAGATATGAGCGGTCTACAAGTGGAAAAGCTGGAGAAGGTTTCAGGGAAGGAGATCTTCAAAGACGCCCAGTATATGGTAAGAACAGACTGCACATATGATGAGCAGTAAAAAGAAGGAGCAGAAAAAGTTAATCAGATGTGTGTATGTTTGCTGTAGGTGTATCCAGTGATGGGCTTCCCTGATGTTTCTATTGCACAAGCTTCTGAGCGCTTGGTAAGAGACCATCAGGTGAAATGCACCCAAACCTCCCGCATATTACAGCAGGTACAGCTGTCTTTGTGTGCTTTTTATATTGTACTTTTTTATAATTAGATTTTTTATAACTATAATTTGT
This sequence comes from Paracanthobrama guichenoti, assembly GCA_018749465.1. NCBI lineage: Eukaryota > Metazoa > Chordata > Actinopteri > Cypriniformes > Gobionidae > Paracanthobrama > Paracanthobrama guichenoti. The sequence goes on along the minus strand of CM031950.1, from coordinate 3,717,902 downwards.
TTTAATTCAAAAAAAATGTAATGCACAAACTTTACTATATGATTACAGTTTGTCTGTAACTAGAGGCATGTTTAATCTTAAATCTGTCATTCTTTAATTTCATCTGTCCTGTTCCAGAGGCAGACAGTCGAGCTCATTCCCGTAACCAAACTGAGCTACATGTGGAAAGGAAAATCCCATGTTTACTACGTGTATGGAAATGAGTTTAAAGTGAACGCTGACGACTACCCTGCCACCTGCTGCTGTTCTGTGATGTAACATCTGATACACCTGACCTGACATACAGCAGAAGTACAATATAAATACTGTATATCCATTAAGATGAAAAAATTGAATCATTCTGGGACATATAGGAAAATGTCTATCAATAGATGTGACACAAAATAATGGACCATTGATTACTCAGCTTCTGTCTATGTTGATATTTCTAACATTTATATATACGTCATCTGCCTCAATATGCCCAAATGTGAATTACTAATCCACTCTTAGATTAATGAATTTTTTTATACTGTTATAAATAATACCACTATAATAAACTGACTGTTGAGAGAATCATGTCACCAAAAGTGTTTTTTTTAATGTTTTTTTTGTAGAGATGCACAATACATCCACAACCATATCGCTATGAAAATTTGGCTGATATATTAAAGCTAATAAATAGTGGATTATTTTCCTCAGCTGAGACACTTCAGATGCGCACTGTTCGCCATGATGGTTTTGAATGGCTTGAAATATGATTGATATGCCATCTCTTCAACAAGGAAAATATGGTTAAAGTGTCATGAACTCTCCCCCTGTTTTAGCCTGGTCATTCAAACCTCAGAGTTGGAAAAGAGTCTGAAGAAATGGGCGTGTAAAGCTGTGGGAGAGGGGGGAAGAGGGGAGGGAACAACCAATAAAACACTGCAACACACTTATTATACACACATGGATATTATAATATGACCACAGAGGGGGAAAAAAACAGTTGCCAGTGTTGCCAACTTAGCAACTTTGTTGCTACATCTAGTGACATTTCAGCCCCCTTTAGCAACTATTTTTGAAAACAGCGTCTAGCGACTTTCTGGACAAACCTCAGTAACTTTCCAAATGTCGCCAGCACTGCCCTGTGAGCGCAAGGTCTTGCTTTCCTGCTGCAGTCACACCTCTCTCTGTTGAGTTAATGTTTGAGAGGAGCAGCAGCGCTTTCTGTTGAGTGAAAGCACGGCTTTTGGCAGATTTGAAAGAGCGAGCTACACGCATGATCACACAGTGTAGCCAACAAACACTATATCTGCTTCTTTGTTTTATATTTAAAGAATTAAGTTTGACCATTTTGATTTCCATTATTATTGTGTGCTCATCACTTAAAGGCTATTGCTCACTACCACAGGCTATAGTCCAGTTTCCGAACTCTCTGATTTCGGATAATTTACATGTATAAAAAAATTTAGTCATTCACTATATCATACTCGTTCTGTTTTGGCTTTATTGGACATTTGGCTATATTATATTATATTAAAATACAGTATGTGAGCACGGATTAGGAGAGAAAACGCATTAGGCAGGCAGAATGCAATCGATGTGATGACGTCACGAATATTCTCATCAATATATCAATATATCAATCAAGCAACATATAATGACTTTTTGGGCAGGCTTTAGCTACTTTCCTTTGAAAATAGTTGGCAACATTGCAGCTGACTGGGCCTGTGTGTATAGTAATGTCATGACTGATTGTATGGATTATTTGCACACTTCAGTTTTGTTTATTAACCAATTAGACTATAAAATTTAGATGTTTGAAAACCGCAGAACTGACCCCAAACCAGCCTAAATTTTGTCCACCCACCCAAACCAATTTTTACCCGTGTTCTAGTAGACATGCACACTTGCTTGAGAACGATGGAATACAGTCAAGATATACATTTTATTCGTGTACCTGTGTGAGCTGAGAAGTGATAGGGAAAAAGGCGTTACACTATGATAGGTCTGTTTTTTATTTTTATTTTTTTACTGTGCCAAACATACTAAAACTAAACTCTATAGAACTAATAATATGCATGAAAAGATTAATAAACCTTTTTGCAGCGATTGTTTTGCATGCGGTATGGTGGTATGGTGATATACTGTTTAATGGAAAATGTGTTCTAGTAAAGAAAAAGGTCAGTGGCATGCCTGTGGTTACGTGGTCACAAAGACCTCTTCATTGGTGAACTACATTTCCATCTGAAAAAAAAAAATGACCACAAACCAAAGCTGACGGATGTACTGAAAATAAATCAATAAATAAACTGAAGAGCAACATTTAGCTGTTCTATTATATTACACTAACTTTATTACAAAATAAAATTTCCTACATTTATTTATTTTTTCTAAAATGTTCCCCTTTTTATTAACTACCAATACATCTATCAGCATCCATTTCCTGCCCTCTTCAAAATATTTATGTAGTGGTCTCAAAATGACCAGGAAAAAACTAATCTAACAGGCACTAAACATTATTTGCAGTGCTGTGTCATATCAGCATATTTCCTTTCAACATGTATGCACCATTTATTCAGATGTTTCACGTTATCACTGCTTGCATTAGTTGCAAAAATGTGTGGTTAAATCAGATCATTAAACATGTACATTGCACCCACAGAACTTCAGTTGTGGTATCAGCTGTAAATTTGTTTTGTTTAGTTACCATTATGGTCATCAGTTTTTCTATTTGACTTTATTCACTTTTCCTGAAAGGGTTAGTTCACCCCAAAATCTAAATTCTGTCATTAATTACTCACCCTCATGTCGTTCCAAACCCGTAAGACTTTCGTTCATCTTCAGAACACAAATGAAGATATTTTTTATGAAATAAGAGCTCTCTGTCCCTCCATTGACGGTTGTACAACTTCCACTTTGATGTCTCAAAAAGTTCATAAAGAGATCATAAAACTAATCCATATGAATTGAGTGGTTTAGTCAGCATGTTTGCGCTTCAGCGAGAACCAATGAGGTTCATTCTCGTGATACGCAGCACGTTTGAGCTTCCTCAAGAACCAATGAGGTTCATTCTCGCTCTACGCAGCACGTTTGAGCAAGAACCGCGTTTGAGCTTCCTCAAGAACCAATGAGGTTCATTCTCGTGCGTTTTCACGCAGCACGCGTTTGAGCTTCAGCGAGAACCAATGAGGTTCATTCTCGTGTCACGCAGCACGTTTGAGCTTCAGCGAGAACCAATGAGGTTCATTCTCGTGTCACGCAGCACGTTTGAGCTTCAGCGAGAACCAATGAGGTTCATTCTCGTGTTACGCAGCACGTTTGAGCTTCCTCAAGAACCAATGAGGTTCATTCGTCGTGTCACGCCTTGCGTTTGAGCTTCAGCGAGAACCAATGAGGTTCATTCAGCGTGTCATTCGTGTGTCACGCCTTGCGTTTGAGCTTCAGCGAGAACCAATGAGGTTCATTCTCGTGATACGCAGCACGTTTGAGCTTCCTCAAGAACCAATGAGGTTCATTCTCGCTCTACGCAGCACGTTTGAGCTTCCTCCAGAACCAATGAGGTTCATTCTCGTGTTACGCAGCACGTTTGAGCTTCTGCGAGAACCAATGAGGTTCATTCTCGTGTTACGCAGCACGTTTGAGCTTCTGCGAGAACCAATGAGGTTCATTCTCGTGTTACGCAGCACGTTTGAGCTTCTTTGAGTTCATTCTCTCGCAGCAGCGAACCAATGAGGTTCATTCTCGTGTTACGCAGCACGTTTGAGTTCATTCTCGTGTTCGCAGCGTTTGAGCTTCAGCGAGAACCAATGAGGTTCATTCTCGTGTTACGCAGCTTGCGTTTGAGCTTCAGCGAGAACCAATGAGGTACAATCTCGTGTTACGCAGCACGTTTGAGCTTCTGCGAGAACCAATGAGGTTCATTCTCGTGTTACGCAGCACGTTTGAGCTTCAGAACCAATGAGGTTTGTTCTTGCCCATCAAGCAGGCTCGGTTGATGTTCGCTGATCAATGTTGAATAAAAGCCTAAATTCAATCTGTTCATCATATAATGTGATCGTGTCTCTTCAGAAAATTTGGACTAAACCACTCAATTCATATGGATTATTTTTATGATCTATTTATGAATTTTTGAAGCATCAAAGTGGTAGTTGCATAGCTGTCAATGGAGGGACAGAAATCTCTCCATTAATATCTTCATTTGTGTCCCGAAGATGAACAAAAAAAGGGGGATTTGGAACGACATGAGGGTGAGTAATTAATGACAGATTTTTATTTTTGGTGAACTAACCCTTTAACTAATGAAATTGAACTAAAGTTCTTCTGCACCAGTCTGATAATGTTGCTGCAGAGAACAATGGTCATAACTAAGACCACACCACTAGAAAACATCTTTCTCCTCCAATCATAACTCATAAGCATCAGAACATGTGCTTCTGCAAAGCTATATAATCTGTATCCTACTCTGATTTGAGCAGCAGCTCTGAGAAGAAGGTAAGTCTTTGATTATTTCTGTTTACAGAAAGGTTATTTGGCTTATAATATATATATAAATGATAGTATGTAATGAATAATGTGTTCATGAATTGCTATATAAAAATTATTAAGCTATATTTAGCATATGCAAAAATCTTTTCAGCTGTTGCAGATCTACTTTAATGAGAGATCATTAAAATTAAACTTTACCAATGTTTGCTATTGATTAGTTGAAATTAAGTTGCAATATATAACTAAGCAAGTTGCCTTAATTTGTTGTAATTTATTTCTTGCAAGCATGTTTGACAGCATCCCGGGATATGAGGGAATTGTGGCCGACGGAGGTGGTAAGAAGCACAAAACAATATTGATTTCTTTCATTTTATTACGGAATATTATTAAAGGGTTAGTTGAACCAAAAATGAAAATTCTGTCATTAATTACTTTAATGCGTCGTGGTGCTTCAAGAGTTCACGTCAGAGGCCCAGACGGAAGACAAGAACTTGTCAAATAAAGTCGTTATTTAGAATTTTTTTTTTTTTATTCTTGTCGCTTCATAAAATGATTGTAGAACCACTGTAGGGAGATGGACTTTGTAACGATATCCTTAGTACCGTTTATGGTTCTCTCAATGGAGGCCATTCTGAGCCATCGGATTTCCAAAAATATCTTCATTTGTGTTCCGAAGATGAACAAAGGTCTTACGGGTGTCGAACGACATGAGGGTGAGGAATTCATGACAGAATTTTCATTTTTGGGTGAACTAAATTAGTTAAATTAGTAGGTCATTATTATATATCATTATTCTATAATAAATCATACAACTTACTTTTTAAGATACAGGACATAAAAGTGGCATATACACTAACATTCAAAAATAAGTATTTTCAAAAATAAATTTTTAAATGTTTTCTATTTGAATATATTTTAAAATGTAATTTATTTCTGTGATCAAAGCTGCATTTTCAGCATCATTCCTCCAGTCTTCAGTGTCACATGATCCTTCAGAAATCATTCTGATATGAGGATTTGCTGCTTAATGTTGAAAACAGTTGTGCTGCTTCATGTTTTTGTGGAAACTGCAATTATTTGGTGAAGAACAGAATTTACTTGAGATAGAAATATTCTGTAACAACGTAAAAGTCTTGACTATCACTGCTGATCCATTTTAATGCATCTTTGCTGAATAAAAGTTTTAATTTATTTAAAAAAATCTTACTGACTGAACTTTTGAAAGGTGTACTGTACGTTATTTGATTAAATTATTAATTATTAGAAAATTATTGCTATGGATCCATGTAGATGCATCCATCTAATCATGTTTGTATAGGTGAAACAGTCGGAAATGAAAGCATTTACTAAACAGATGATGTGCTGACTTCCATGGTGCTATTAAATAGCTTAGTTTTGGCATAAAGAAACAGAATTTGGATGTTGAATGTGTTGCTAAGGTTATAAAACTGTCTCTTGTGAATGTCACTGATGTGTTCCTCGTGTAACAGGTAACACCTCCAATGCCGCCTGTGCCGATGCTGTGCCTGAAGCCTCCAGCCATCCAGAGTGGCAGTGCGTTTTTTCTCCATACAGATTAAGTCAAGTCACATTCTTTAATTTATTGCTTTAATACAGTACAGATTGTTTCAGTGCAGCTTCACATTAATAAACAGGAAAATAAAATTAGGGAATGTTCACACAGAAAACGCTTTTACATTCCACTGATGCGCTACTTTCCCATTGTTTTTCAATGTAAACACGTGCTAGATGGACATCTTTAACCATTGCGCACGTGTCTTTTGCAGTGTCGGTCTTGCGCACAGCATTCTTAAAACATGGCATGTCTAGACCTTTCACCTTTTTCCTTCTCCTGACCTGCGTCTCACATTTTTTACATCAAATACATGTTCTGTGTAAACCAGCCCTAATGCTGCAAAATTCATCAATTATGAAGAACATTTATTTCAGCTATAAGCAGCTCTACAGAAAACAATAATGTCAAATTGTGTTCTCATCTGAAAGTGCCAGTGCAGCTAAATCAATAATTTTACTATGAATTAAAGTACATTTTATAACCAGAGGTGTCTGTGCTTCAGACATCTTCATTTCTCAAACTGACTCCTGTTGCATGTTCATATTTCAACATGCATGTCTATTAATAATTTCTTGTTAGCAACAACATTCCTTCCATCTCAGAGGGAAGAGCACGTGCAGCTTTTGAAGATTACGTCTCCAGCAGGTGCTGCTATAGTTCTGCCCCCGTCAGAGATGAAGTTATAACCAATATGGAGTCCTTTACATAGTCCTTATAGGGTGAGATTTTGAGCTTAGTGATTACCATCCTTCTGTGTAATGAAGACGGGCATAAATCTGATGTTGTTTTGGCTTTATAGAGCTGAACGTGGTTAGCAATATCCATCTGAGGCCTGTCTTTTTGTTCTGCTTCTGTTCTCAGTATCGTTTGGAGACGTTCACAGAGTCAGAAGCCTTACAAAGGTACCAAAAGTCAATCGAGTCTATTAATAGTTGTGCTTGATTAGGCAAACCACCATCATTATTGCTAATACTTCATACTCTATTTATTAAATTATCCTGTGCTTTTGTGATGTACAGATTTGAATGATATCTCAAAATATGCAGTTTATTGAGGAGATCTGTGATATTAGAAAATGAAAAACAACAACAACAGCAAACATAGGAGGGATTATATAGGGACAGAATATCATAAACTGTTTTCATCAACCTATTTTTATGCAAAATGTATTAAACCGTTATCCTCCCTCACATCCTGTAACAAATCCTTCCCCCGCGGGTCAAATGACCCGAAGCCATAAAATGATATTTTTATTCTTATTTTTATTTTTTTTATTCCAGAAAGTTTATATCATTTCATTTTTATATTTGATCTATTTTCAATGCAATTTTTGGGGGGAGATTTTTTTTATTATTTTTAATTTGTATTTCAAAATAACTCTCTTATACATGCAATAACCAGTTTAAATCAGCTCAAAATAGCTCACATTGGGTCATTTTGGGTGTCTGCCGACCTCTCGTGGAAAAATAATAATATAACATGATAGTTCATGACTCTTGCCACTAGATGGCCTTATAGCTCTATATGGAGCAAATTATTTGTTCTGCTGGGTCATAAAGTCAGTTCTCCAGTGCATTCAGATACACATGTAGACATTATAAAATAATTGTTTGGTACAATTACATTTTTACAGGTTTTTCTATGTATACTGAAGCATTCCTCGCATTCCATTCATTCCTAAGTGGGTCAAATTGACCCATGAGGGAAGAATTTGTTGCTTTTGTGTTTTCAACCACATAAACTCTTCAAATCCAGTACATTTTTTGTGTGTTCATGGTTCAAGTGCGACTAAAGTCATGAGGTCTTGGACCACTCAGATGAACACAAATTCTTTTTTTATTTCTATTTATGAGAAATGGATGAAAAATGGATGGATGCAACACCAAGATGAGCATAAATTCTAAAAATGCAGGAAAAAAAAAATTGGGTGGGAACGATTGCATTCCCATGCATTAGGCATCTGCCTGCGAATGCAAGACAGCATTTATTGCACTTGATCTGTCAGTCTATTTTTATTACAGACATTTTGCACCAATTTGCAAGGAGACTATAGAGACTCTGGGATAGGCATTTTTGACTTGGGCCAGTAAGCAACCATCCATAACACCCTAGTAATAATGAGCTATAAACACTATAGCAACAGGTTTTGTGCATTTCAAATTTGTTGCAATTATTAGTTCCACAAGCTAAACCTTGGCTAAATCATTGCCTACACTCTTTCGCAGGGCAGCGTGTCGATGCTGGGATTCAACGTGCTCCTGGAGATTGCAGCTCAACCTCCGTCCTACTTTACTGAGCACATGGAGACCAATCCAGATCCACATGAAGAGCCCATACAAACAACAGTGCAGCAACTACTGTATCAGAACCTTTCTGTATTAAACCACCGTCTATGGAGTTTGGTAGCACTTTATTTTAAAGTGTCCCTACTATGCAATTGTAAAGGTTCCTTATTTTGTTTTGGAGGTCTGATACAACAGGTTTAAATGCATCCAAGGTCAAAACAACCCTTTCATTTTCTCATAATACACATTCCAGCATCACCTTTTTCTAACAGTGTCTGAAATGGTTCAATCAAGGATTTTCTCTTTCAAAACCCCTCCTTTCTGAGAGCTTCCTCTGCTCTGATTGGCCCAGTCTGTTGTTATTGGTCTGTCACTTGCAGCACGTATCAGAAGCAAAGCGGCCAATGTTAAATCAGAATTTCAGCAGCGGAAGCTTCCTCAGCACTGAAACAGTGATACAAAGTAACGATGGTGTTGGATTTGCTGTACTGTTTTACTGTACTGTCCTTATCCTAGAAGTGCATGCAAAGTGGATTTGTATTCACAGCACAGAAACATGTCGACAACATTAACCACACTCTTCCAGGCCTCAGCTACAACTACAATGATTGAGGGTCAAAGATGTTGTTTGCAAACAGCCAATGAAGACCTTATGCTGGCATAATGCAAATCTATTACGAACCTACATAAGTTTGTGCAGGAAGAAAGACTGGAATTACTGACAACTGATTTCAAGCAGTTCAGAAACAGTTCTTTCATTTGATAGATAATAACTTAATTTATCATGACCTGATCTTTATTCTTTGAAACTTTGCAAATATTTTACATTCACAAACAGCTATATTACACGCATGAAAGGTAATACCCCAAAAAAAGCTTAATAGGGAAACATTAATATCTACTTTACATAATCAAGTTACTGGAAAGCAAAAACTAGTTTCTTCTTGTGTCCTAGAAATGTGACCCGTGCAGTGGAATGGGAAGCGTAAGTGATGCTTTGACTGGTAAACATCAGGCCAGTTGCACAGGCTTTTTATTATTCACTGAATTGTTTTTGGAGTACATGGTGGTTAAAAGAGGTCATATTATTGGAATGTAAAACTAGAGACTCTTTTATTTGTGTCTTTATGCAGAGAGCGTGCTCTGGATGTAACGGTTCCGGTCAATGTCCTGATAACGAGTCCTGCAATAAATGTGACTGTAGTGGATGTGAGAAGTCTGGCATTCTCCGTGTACTGTAGGAACTGTTTGTAATGACAGACACCTCAAGCCGTATCACTTTAGCTTATGTTTTACAAACATTAAAAGAAACATCATGGGCTGAACTGATTAAATTACTGCCCAAAATGAATTAAATGCAGAGTAATGAATGACTAAAAGAGCGAGCGTCTCCAGGAAAACAATGTTCAGATTATGCAGATTGCATGCAAACAGAAATATTCCACTTGCTGTACAACATGTAAAGGGTTTTTCTTAAAGGCATAATACATAGGATTTTTGGATTAAAATATCCAGAAACCACTAGAACAATGTTATATATTTTGTTGACTTGTGTACTTACATTATCTCAAATGTTTCCAAGAATGTTTAAATCCAGAGAAATAAGCGATTGTAACCAGGATACGGCACCTATCAGTGACATCATACCCGCGTTACCCTCGATTTCCGGAAAACCATGGAAACACTAAAGATGCTTAAATATATTGTGTTTTATTAGACAGGTGAGCAACAGATACATTCATCGACAGAAAACTAATGATGGTTATAAAGCTCAACACAGTTAGTCTTATTGTTTAAATCTAGTTTTCTTGATTTACCATGCCTAATACTGAGCTAGCTTACTAGAGTGTGAACAAGTGTCTCATAGTAGCCGTCGAGTGAACACACAGAGTAGCATTATAACAACTTTCAACACATTCAAGTGTCTAATATGATAAAACAGCACTGTGTTACCCCCATACGCATGAGCAGAAGCGGAAACGGTCGTCTGCGGCAGAATAAAAGCTCAGCAAAATCAAGGCATCATCAAGATACACCTTTGTTTTAAATAAGCAACCTCTAGCGGCGAAATTACATATTGTGGCTTTAACCAAAATATGGACTTGAACAATACAATAAGGTTCCATTTGCTAAAATTAGTTAGTTAACATGAAAAATTAAAATAAAATTATAATATTACAATAATAAATCATCATTGAAATCAATTCATTATTAAAACAAAAGTTGTATCTGTTAAAACTATTTAATGAACACAAGCTAATTAAATTATTAACTAACTTTGATTCATAAGATGTAGTTCATGTAGCGGCAGCGGCTTCCACAAGTGTGACACCTGTGATGGAAAGGGACAACTACTCGTCTTCATCAATCTCAAAGTCAAATGGTATTATCATCATATATTCACTGATAATACTAACCCTGTACACCCTGTCAAAGTGAGCTGTCTCATTCTGAAAGCTACTTTTGGACAATTTCAGGAGCACTGAGAAGGATGGTAGTGCAAGATTCGAGCGGTCTGAGACAGGAAAAGCTGGGGAAGGTTTCAGGGAAGGAGCTCTTCAGAGACACCCAGATTATGGTAGGAACAGATGTGCAGATAGAGATAATAAAGAGGCTGAAGATGATAAACGTGGCTGTATGGTTGTATGTTTACTGTAGGTGTATCCAGTGCTGGGTTTCCCTGATGTTTCCATTGCACAAGCTTCTGAGCGCTTAGTAAGAGACCATCAGGTGAAATATACCAAGAACTCCCGCATATTACAGCAGGTACCGGTTGTGTTTTATTAACACTACAATATTTAGATTTTAATACAAATTTGGTCATGTAAACTGATGTGCATATCAACATTATTCCATAATACTGATGAAACCTAAATCTGATTTTGTAATTTAATATTTCCTTGTTCCAGAGACAGACAGTCAAGCTTATTACCATAACAAGGGTGAACTACACTTGGAAAGAGACGCCCTATGTTTACTATTTGTATGGAAATGAGTTGAAAGTGAACGCTGACGACTACCCTGCCACCTGCTGCTGTTCTGTGATGTAATGTTCATTCCAGCGCTGTACATCTAAACATCATAACCGCTGACTGCACAGCCAACATCCACTTGACAAAAAATAAAACCTGCACAAAATGGCTCTTGGTTTATTGGTTTATGGCATTGGGCCTGGTTTCACAGACAGATCTTAGATTAGGCCGTATTAGAAACGTGCATTAGAAAAGCATCTTGAGACAAAACAATGGCACTGACATATTGTAATGCCAGTTTACTACAATATTCTAAGGAACAGGTCTGAAAAATTGCCTGCAGCAAATTGTATGTAATTAAAAAAAAAAAACATGTAGTCTAAAATACGTTTTTTTTTTTTAATCAAATGATACTTTAACACATCAGAATGTGCAAAGTCTAAGTTTCAGAAGTGAAAAACATTTACTATAGTAATATGGAGTTTTGGGATGACTGGGAAAGAGTTTGTCGGCAACCAAATGTTTATCAAAGATAATTCATTGAGTTTGAATCAATGAGGAGGCCTTTTTGAATGTGTTGTAAATGAATAGAACACGTGCCTCATGTGCAAATGACGAGGACTACATTTCTTGAGCACAGGAAATGTGAAGGAGAAGAACTGAAGAGTGAAACTGAGCTGGTGACACTGTGTTAGAAAGCACAATCGTTTGAGGCACGATGAAGCTCCTTTTGCTGGTTGTAATATTAGCTTTACGTAAGTACATTGCCTTTTCCCATGTTTTACATCATAATGTGCACAGATAATAAATCATATATTAAAAATAAACTAATATTACTTGTTTTATCCAGAGAAATGTCAGGATGCAGAGACTGAGTTGACTACTGAACAAATTACAGAGGTTTTGACATGCTCTCTCTCTCTCTCTCTCTCTCTCTCTCTCTCTCTCTCTCTCTCTCTGTCTCTCTCTCTGTCTCTCTCTCTCTCTCTCTCTCTCTCTCTCTCTCTCTCTCTCTCTCTCTCTCTCTCTCTCTCTCTCTCTCTCTCTCTCTCTCTCTCTCTCTCTCTCTCTCTCTCTCTCTCTCTCTCTCTCTCTCTCTCTCTCTCTCTCTCTCTCTCTCTCTCTCTCTCTCTCTCTCTCTCTCTCTCTCTCTCTCTCTCTCTCTCTCTCTCTCTCTCTCTCTCTCTCTCTCTCTCTCTCTCTCTCTCTCTCTCTCTCTCTCTCTCTCTCTCTCTCTCTCTCTCTCTCTCTCTCTCTCTCTCTCTCTCTCTCTCTCTCTCTCTCTCTCTCTCTCTCTCTCTCTCTCTCTCTCTCTCTCTCTCTCTCTCTCTCTCTCTCTCTCTCTCTCTCTCTCTCTCTCTCTCTCTCTCTCTCTCTCTCTCTCTCTCTCTCTCTCTCTCTCTCTCTCTCTCTCTCTCTCTCTCTCTCTCTCTCTCTCTCTCTCTCTCTCTCTCTCTCTCTCTCTCTCTCTCTCTCTCTCTCTCTCTCTCTCTCTCTGTCTCTCTCTCTCTCTCTCTCTCTCTCTCTCTCTCTCTCTCTCTCTCTCTCTCTCTCTCTCTCTCTCTCTCTCTCTCTCTCTCTCTCTCTCTCTGTCTCTCTCTCTCTCTCTCTCTCTCTCTCTCTCTCTCTCTCTCTCTCTCTCTCTCTCTCTCTCTGTCTCTCTCTGTCTCTCTCTCTCTCTCTCTCTCTGTCTCTCTCTCTCTCTCTCTCTCTCTCTCTCTCTCTCTCTCTCTCTCTCTCTCTCTCTCTCTCTCTCTCTCTCTCTCTCTCTCTCTCTCTCTCTCTCTCTCTCTCTCTCTCTCTCTCTCTCTCTCTCTCTCTCTCTCTCTCTCTCTCTCTCTGTCTCTCTCTCTCTCTCTCTCTCTCTCTCTCTCTCTCTCTCTCTCTCTCTGTCTCTCTCTCTCTCTCTCTCTCTCTCTCTCTCTCTCTCTCTCTCTCTCTCTCTCTCTCTCTCTCTCTCTCTCTCTCTCTCTCTCTCTCTCTCTCTCTCTCTCTCTCTCTCTCTCTCTCTCTCTCTCTCTCTCTCTCTCTCTCTCTCTCTCTCTCTCTCTCTCTCTCTCTCTCTCTCTCTCTCTCTCTCTCTCTCTCTCTCTCTCTCTCTCTCTCTCTCTCTCTCTCTCTCTCTCTCTCTCTCTCTGTCTCTCTCTCTCTCTCTCTCTCTCTCTCTCTCTCTCTCTCTCTCTCTCTCTCTCTCTCTCTCTCTCTCTCTCTCTCTCTCTCTCTCTCTCTCTCTCTCTCTGTCTCTCTCTCTCTCTCTCTCTCTCTCTCTCTCTCTCTCTCTCTCTCTCTCTCTCTCTCTCTCTCTCTCTCTCTCTCTCTCTCTCTCTCTCTCTCTCTCTCTCTCTCTCTCTCTCTCTCTCTCTCTCTCTCTCTCTCTCTCTCTCTCTCTCTCTCTCTCTCTCTCTCTCTCTCTCTCTCTCTCTCTCTCTCTCTGTCTCTCTCTCTCTCTCTCTCTCTCTCTCTCTCTCTCTCTCTCTCTCTCTCTCTCTCTCTCTCTCTCTCTCTCTCTCTCTCTCTCTCTCTCTCTCTCTCTCTCTCTCTCTCTCTCTCTCTCTCTCTCTCTCTCTCTCTCTCTCTCTCTCTCTCTCTCTCTCTCTCTCTCTCTCTCTCTCTCTCTCTCTCTCTCTCTCTCTCTCTCTCTCTCTCTCTCTCTCTCTCTCTCTCTCTCTCTCTCTCTCTCTCTCTCTCTCTCTCTCTCTCTCTCTCTCTCTCTCTCTCTGTCTCTCTCTCTCTCTCTCTCTCTCTCTCTCTCTCTCTCTCTCTCTCTCTCTCTCTCTCTCTCTCTCTCTCTCTCTCTCTCTCTCTCTCTCTCTCTCTCTCTCTCTCTCTCTCTCTCTCTCTCTCTCTCTCTCTCTCTCTCTCTCTCTCTCTCTCTCTCTCTCTCTCTCTCTCTCTCTCTCTCTCTCTCTCTCTCTCTCTCTCTCTCTCTCTCTCTCTCTCTCTCTCTCTCTCTCTCTCTCTCTCTCTCTCTCTCTCTCTCTCTCTCTCTCTCTCTCTCTCTCTCTGTCTCTCTCTCTCTCTCTCTCTCTCTCTCTTCTCTCTCTCTCTCTCTCTCTCTCTCTCTCTCTCTCTCTCTCTCTCTCTCTCTCTCTCTCTCTCTCTCTCTCTCTCTCTCTCTCTCTCTCTCTCTCTCTCTCTCTCTCTCTCTCTCTCTCTCTCTGTCTCTCTCTCTCTCTCTCTCTCTCTCTGTCTCTCTCTCTCTGTCTCTCTCTTTCTCTGTCTCTGTCTCTCTCTCTATATAACCCCTATATATATAGTAAATGTATTTTACTCATGAGCTTTTTATGTGCCTTTGTTGGACAGGGCTATGAATATGAAGACTTCTCTGGAATGTGGGTTCCAGAAAATGTGGAAAGTATGATGATGCACAATACTGAAGATGCACAATACTGTTGGCACAATTTTACATTTCACATTTCACCAGCATTTTGATGTGTTGTGTTTCACACGTTCCAGTGCCGAACATCACAGTGTACCGAAACATGGACAGAGAGTGTGATAGTGTGATAGTGCTGTGCATGTTTGATCAAATGGCTCCAATGAGATACATGTGGTGGATGCAGTCTTTTGAGCTGTCTGTGGAGAGTGAACTGAACTACACCAAGGAAACAGTCCAATGCACTTCTTCAGATAGAGAAACATGGTTTATGGTCACTGTGAGTCCACCTGCTTCCTTCACCTGTGTGCATGAGATTCATTCTGATGGAGAAGTCAAGAACCTGAGCAGTCAGACCTACAATTACAAGCGGTCAGGTAAAACAAATACATATTGATGATACAATATCGCCATGTGTTTGCATTTTCCTATTTTGAATTTTTTTTATCTGTCTTCCTCTCTCTACCTATCTTTCTTCCTAATCTGATGTTGTTTGGGGTGTATACTTACACTCTCAGATTTAGAGCTGATCAGAACTTACAGCTGATCTTTGTATGTGTCTGTATGAGACTGTATATTTCAATGCATACAAGCCAAAACTTAGTTTTGCATGCAGATTTGGATCATCCTAAGGAAGGAGTATCTTTATTCTACATCTGCTTTTCCTCCTCCATTGCTGTTGGTCTCGTCATCATGACTGTGGCAGTGATCGTGACCACCATCAGGAGCAAAGCTAAAGGTGTGTGTTTCACCAGTTACTCACAGTCAGATAATCTAAAAATGAAAATTATGAAATTGCACACACAATATGCTGAGAGCACAAAATGCTTTATTTTAGATTTAATTTCATTACTGGCTCCATCATGCTCTATTTTGGCTGCTAAAGATGCCTTACAAGAAGCTCAAATACAGGCTTTGGTTTTCTGAGCTGAAGATGAAGAGAATGAACAGAGTTTCTCTTCCTCAATCTGTTTGCTGATGACAGTAGTGGCATCACGCAATGTCTAGTCAGAGCTCAGTAAAGTTTCCTGCAAGTGTTTCTGTATTAAAATCTCATGCAGTCTGACATGCAATGCTTTTAAAGACAAATCTGGCATTTTTGATCTGATGAGGTTTACTTTACTGACTGTTTCTGATGGGTTTGTGTTCAAGATTAGATTTGATCAGTTATTTAGCTTCAGCAGTTTTCCAACACACACACACACACACACACACACACACACACACACACACACACACACACACACACACACACACACACACACACACACACACACACACACACACTAACCCAGTGAACTCTTTGTACATTTTTGTTAACACAGACTCCATCAACACCACCAGAGCTGTTGCAGGAAATGACTACATGGATGCATAAATAACCAGAAGACTTTTTTAATACAATTTTTTTATGAAAATGTTCATTTGTTGAGATTTTATTTTACATTTTACGTGATGATGCAAATTTAGAACTGTGCACTGCTGCAATTTAAGTTATTTTCTCATTACGATGACTTGCTTATGCTGTAACATTCCTTATTTGTATGTTTAGATAAAAATGTCTGCTAAATGAATAAATATAAAAATAAATGCTTCACTTACTGCTGTAAGACTAGGAAAACTTGCATAATGCCAGAATGTCTGATTGAGGAACAAACTATCTGAGAAAGGAAATTAGCATCTAAACTCACTCATTCATTTAGCATCTCCATCAGAGACGACGTCACACTGAGTGACTCATCTAAGAATGACTTTAATTTACTTGCCTTGTTCTTCACTGCCTCTTCCCCCATTCCTACTCCAGAATTCACCATCAAAATCTATATGGTTTCATGTGAATTCTCATAATACAATATTATACATGTTTGATGTCGTTTGAAATGTCTCAGTGTGATTGGTACAAAGATCTCATCCCCACAGAAGTAAACTAGAAAACAATAAAGGTTTTAAGAAGTTTAGAGACATTTTGCTAATTACGGTGGGTGTGGCTGTCGGCCATTTGGTCTTCTAACAATACAGGCATATGGGAGAGTGATTCAATTTAAATTCCCATTGCTAACACATGTTTACATTTGAAAGAGTTTTACATCTTGGTCTGATATTTAAGGAGACGTTTCAGAAAGGGTCAGGCTTGAACTTTTATATGGGTCAGCCCGTAACGCTGAGTGTCTGCTATAGATGCTCAGCGTTATGTCATTTTAAGAAGTCAGGTATCCATATTTCATTCTTTACTTCGGAGTATTTGATGTTATGTATGGACTGTCTTTGAATTGATTGTGTAATCGCCATTATACATTTACCTGACTGTTAATAAATTGTTACATTTTGATCTATTCTGATTTACTCTGGGGGTGCGCTGGAGGAAGGTGTGGAAAGAAAAATGAAAAACACAGTGCAAGGGAAAGAAAAACTGTCCATGGAGGCAGAGGTGGACAGTAACAAAATATTCTACTCAAGTAAAAGTACTATTACTTCAATTAAATTTTACTCAAGTACAAGTAAAAGTACTGGTCTAAAAATCTACTCAAGTAAAAGTAAAAAGTAGTTCATTTAAAATTTATTCAGAGTAAAAGTTACTGAGTTACTTTTTTAACAGCGTGGGTGGGAGTCTCCTGTGTAGGGTTGTGATAGATTGAGATTTTCACGATATGATAACCATCTCAGAGTTTCACAGCATTATGGTATTAAACAATTATTTCATAAATAAACTGTATCATTAAATTATGGTTATTATTATCATCAGTTAAAATGGCCGTTAAATGAATGAAAACTTTTTTTTTTGTTTTTTTGGTTGAACAAATGCTTTATTATAACAAAACTTGAAACCATTTGTTTGATTTGTTTATTAAAATTTCAATAAAACATGTCTAATCAACTAAATTCAATAAATTATTAAGATTAACAACTTATTTTTAGCATTAATTTATTAAAACGTTTAAGAATAATAGTCCTATGAATATTTTTACAGGACTTCCCCATAAAACATGGACACCTAATAACTGAATACTCCTAATAACCTACACTCTAAAAAATGCTGGGTTAAAAACAACCTAAGTTGGGTTGAAAATGGACAACCCCATCAATTGGGTTGTTTTAACCCAGTGATTGGGTTGTTTTAACCCAGCGGTTGGGTTAAGTGTTTGCTTAAAACAACCCAATTGCTGGGTTTCTCAATTTTCAACCCAAGTTGGGTTGTTTTTAACCCAGCATTTTTTAGAGTGTATTAACAGTTCCTTTACTACTGGTTTTTAACTATTGTACATTATTTATATAGTTAATACGTTGTTAACAAAGCATAAAAAACATTATCATAATATCATATTATAACTGTTTTTATGAGCTAATTAAACTAATAATTTTGTTAATTACGGTGACAATGAATGAAGAACTTACTATTTGTATATAGCCTATAAATGCTGTATTAACTATGTAGTTCCGTTTCAGTTGGTCACGTTCAACGTACGTCGGACGTCACCAACGAATTGGGATCACTTTAGGGAGCCCCTATCAGCTTGCGAGATTTGTATCTCGTGCTCTGCCCCGCACCGCGGGTATAAAGCGGAAGCAAAATGCAGCGCACATTTGTCGTTGATGAAGAGAGCTATTCAGCAGAGAGATTTAACGAGAGGTCAACAGAGAGAGACAGAGGAAGACGCTGTGCTGGCGAGAAGGCACAATCAGCGCGACCGCACTCACCGCTGGGAAAAAAAAAGAAGAGCAAAACCTGTTGTCCTCACAGCAAAAGGTTTTGAGGTTCTCAAAGTGAGTGCACACACAGGCTGCACCTATCCCCTGTGCCGAGGTCTTCCCCTGGGTGCTTCAGCACTTCTAAAAAAAAAGAGCGTTTCCTCACAAAAGATGCAGTCGTTTCCTGTCACCTGCTGACTATCGCAGCACTTCGGTTGAGACTTTCGGGAAGGTGGAGTCCCCCTACCCATACCTCGATCTAGTGCTATTCCCAAGAACAGACCTAGGATGGCCGTGGTGACCTGAGGATCACGTTTAGGGCAAACCTGCTGAGCCAGCCTCCACAGGCCCCTAATCCCTCCCAAGCACCGCTACCGGTTGAACTCCCGCAGGAAGCTGCTGGTTCCACCCACGGGCATCCAGCAGTGACCTTCTCCGGCAGATGAACAGATGTTGATCGCTGCATCAGAGGGGGAGTTCCAGTCCTCAGAGGATGAAGATTCGGCTGCACTGCCTCCCTCTGGGAGAGTGGCAGCAGTCGATTCTGACCCTGAGTTGCTTTCCCGGGCCACTGAAAAAGTCGGGCTTGAGTGGAACCCTCCACCACATCCCGAACCTTCTAGGTTTGACCATTGGTTTCTCCGGGAAGAAAGGCACCGGGGCGGTGAGAAAACGCTGGAGAACCAGCGTGACCCGCCCCGGTGCCTTTCTTCCCAGAGGTGCACGAAGAGCTCACCAGGTCGTAGACGACACCCTTTAGTGCCAGAAACAGACCCGGTGGCTCCTCCCTCCTCTCTACCCTTGACGGCGGGCAAGCCAGGGGTTATGTGGAAATCCCGCCGGCTTACAGGTATTGTGGCCAGGCTGCGTCCGCCTTGCATGCCAAGGCGTTACTCCAGGTGCACCAGGCCCAGGCACTCATGGACATGCATGAGGGTAGCCCTGGCCCAGAGCTCCTCCGGGAGCTCCGGAGAGCAACAGAAAATCACCGCCCATTCCATTGGCCAGGTGATGTCCACTCTGGTGGTCCAGGAACGGCATCTCTGGCTTAACCTGGCTGACATGAGGGAGACAGTTACCTTCTCACCACTCCTTCCCCCAGAGGAGGGCTGGGGGAGAACCCTTTGTTGTCATTTTGTTTGTGTTCCGCCGCTGGCCCCAGTGCCAGTGGTACCCAAATTATTAACAAAAGAGCAGTTTCCAAAATCTCTGGATGCCAAGAGAGCGCGCTTGGCGGTGTTGGACGCTCCCATGCTTTGTCACCCTCAGGCACCTCTCCAATCGCCAGCAGAGGTAAGCACCAGCACGTCCAGTCAGTGTTGAACTGCGTGAGTTCATTCAAATGCAGGACAGCGGTACCACTAAAACATTTTCAGAGGCTCCTGGGGCATATGGCATCCACAGCAATGCCGCTCGAATTGCTTCATATGAGACAGCTTCAGCGCTGGCTACACGACTGAGTCCTGAGATGGGCGTGGCACAGTGGGTCCCTCTGTGTCTCAGTAACACAGAGGTGCCGCCAAACCTTCAGCCCGTGATCGGACCCTTCATTTCTACAGTCAGGAGTACCTCTAGAACAAGTGTCCAGGCATGCTATTGTCTCCATGGATGCCTCATCCACCGGTTGGGGTGCCACGTACAACAGGCTTGCAGTTTCGGGTCTGTGGACAGGGCCTCAACTGCAATGGCATATCAATTGCCTGGAGTTGTTAGCAATTTGTCTTGCGCTGGGCCGCTTCAAAACGCTGCTACAAGGCAAGCACGTTCTGGTCCATACGGACAACACTGCGGCTGTTGCATACATCAACAAATAGAGTAGTCTACACTCCCGTCGCATGTCACAACTCTCCCACCATCTCCTCTTATGGAATCAGAAGCATCTGAGGTCGCTTCGTGCCATTCACATTCCGGGCCTGCTCAATCGTACAGCCGACGAGCTCTCACGGCAGCCAGCGCTCCTGGGAGAGTGAAGACTCCATCCCCAGGTGGTCCAGCTGATCTGGAGTCACTTTGGGACCACACAGGTAGACCTGTTTGCCACCCCGGACACAACCCACTGCCAGTTGTTCTATTCCCTGACCGAGGGGACCCTCGGCTCGGATGCCCTGGAACACAGCTGCCCCCTGGGCCTATGCAAGTATGCAAGTCCTGTTGGTCACTCCGCATTGGCCCAACCGGACCTGGTTCCCAGAACTAGTGCTCCTTCCGACAGCCGCTCCTTGGCCCATTCCTCTGAGGAAGGACCTGATCTGATCGTCAGGTTCATGAGGGGGGCGAGGAGGCTAAATCCGCCTCGTCCTCCCTCTATACCCTCTTGGGACCTGTCTCTGGTGCTGACCGCACTACTTCTGACTGCACTGGCCTCCATCAAGAGGGTAGGGGACCTGCAGGCATTTTCGGTCAAATAATCATGCCTGGAATTCAGAGAGGGTAACTCTCATGTAATCCTGAGACCCCGGCCCGGATATGTGCCCAAGGTTCCCACCACTCCCTTCTGGGACCAGGTGGTGAGCAAGCTCTGCAAGCTCTGGCAAGAAGGCAAGCTCTGCCTTCGGAGGAGGCAGACCCAGCCCTAGCTTTTCTCTGTCCCGTTCGCACCCTGCGGACTTACGTGCACAGAATGCTTCAGGACCTCAGAGCAGCTCTTTGTCTGTTACAGATGCCAGCAGAAGGGAAAGGCTGTCTCCAAGCAGAGAATGGCCCACTGGATAGTGGATGCCATCGTCTTGGCGTATGTAACCCAAGACGTGGCCTGCCATTCCCTTCCCCATGGAACGGATACGTGCGCTTATATACTCCAGTGGAGTTCCCCAGTATGGCGAACCCTGTCGAGTCCTCCGCACCCTTCGGCAGTCGGACGTGGTGGAGCGTCCGATGCCAGGTCTAACACTGTGTTAGGCTGGGTTCCATATGTTGTGACCCCCACGGCGGTCCCATGTGTGTATTCTTCCACGGTAGGGCTCCCTACGGTGAGCCTGTGTCTTTCCCGTCTCAGTGTGGTGTTGCTCCCCCGCTTACAGTGGCCGGGGCCACCCCTGGGACTTCCGTATGTTGCACTGCCCACGGCCAGTCCATACGTGCATTCTCCACATGGTAACTCCCTCCAGGCATGATGTGGCTTCCGCAGCGGCCCCCCGGGCATGCTTTCCCATCGTTATCCACTAGTCTGCTGAGTGGGTCTTGCGGAACAGCAGCAGTGACTCTCCCTGTTAGAATTTCCCCGCCCCGGAACAGACGGGGTCTGAGGGGGTCTGAGGGGCTCTCGCAGGGCGCTGTAAGTGGTAGTAACTGTGGCGTTTTCCAAAGGGATCCCAATTCGTCTGTGACGTCCGACGTATGTCGAACGTGACCGACTGAAAGGGAATGTCTCGGTTACATATGGTAACCCTCGGTTACGTATGGTAACCTTGGTAACCATCACTGCAGGCCGAGTCACTAGTTCAGCTCAGTGAAAAACAAATGTGCGCTGCATTTTGCTTTCGCTTTATACCCGCGGTGCGGGGCAGAGCGCAAGATGCAAAATCTTCTCATTGGCCTGTTCTCTATATCTCGAAGCTGATAGGGGCTCCCTGAAGTGATCCCAATTCGTCTGTGACGTCCGACGTACGTCTCCTTTCCCTTCAGGGAACGAGGGTTACCATACGTAACCGAGGAGACGATACTATAATGTATAAACAATGAATACTATAAACTTTATTAATGATTTGTAAGTACTTTTTTTTTACTGTATACTTATTATAAAGTATTACCAATCATTTATAAAAAATACTGAAATATTTATTATTTAAATACATTTTTGATTTCATGGTGACTTTTAGTGCACGATCAGTTACCATTGACGCAGCATGTTGTGTTGCGGCTTCTGTAGCCTCTATGAAAAAAATCACTCACTGCCATATGATAGACTTTATTATTAGAGATACGAAGCAGAGTTGGTTTGCAAAGCAACTGTATTTGGATTTGTACTCACTTATGATCTACCAAGACATGGCTAATACATACCATCTATTTCCATACATTTTTACTTGTCTGTTGTTTTTAAGAAGTGGATAGAAAATGAGGGGCATCACCATATATTTTCTCTAGTGTAAATATTTTTGCTTCCTTAGTCTTAGCTAAACACTTAACTAAGTCCAATTTCTAATATTGCATCAGAGCAGTCTTTGAGGCTAAGCGTATCACGTCATCATGTTCAGGAACTTACGTCCCCCGATTTTGTGTCTAGGAAAACTTTTCAACCTAAGTTAAAGAGGTCATATGATTGTTCTAAAAAGAACATTATTTTGTGTATTTGGTTAAATGCAATGTGTTTTTATGCGGTCTTAGGTTTAAAAAAAAAGGTTGCTCATCTATGCCCCTCCTTTCTGAAACGCGTCAATTTTTACAAAGCTCATCGTTCTGAAAAGCGCGGTGTACTCTGAAATGTCACGCTTCTTACCATATGTGGAAAATCAGCTCATCAATTTGCTACATAACACACTAAAGAGAAAAGAAAACAAGAAATCTCATCATATGACCCCTTTAAATGAGGTAAGTTAGATATTATAATATGTTTGTAAAATGTAAAGTGTTGCATATTTTATTGGTGCACAGACTGCAGGGATTGTATGTAGTTTGTAAAACGTTTGAAAATAAAGGACCACAATCCTACAGTGATTAAGTGTGTCCCATTCAGTAAACAAAAATCTTAATCACTTGCGGTCTTCACGCCCACTCGAACGCTTTAGGCAAAGGGAAATATGCCATGTAAGTAGACAAGTGGTCAATTACAAAAACTGCAGGTAAGGGAATTTGGACAGGCCCAATCTCCGACGTGCCCACAGAAAGCCATTTGACAGATGGCTCGTCAGTACTGCATTGAGTTCTCTTTCGGGCTTGAACAACGGACAAAAACACACATTTATTTCAAAATGGCTGTTTTGATGTGTGAATGGCTATAATTAATGGCTAAAATAATAATAATAATTTAGCAGAGACATCAGTAACAGTATTGGTATCTGGTGTAGTGATAGACCAATATATCGGGATGCTGATACACGGCTGCTGCGTTCGCCGATAGTTTTTTCCCGGTATTGTTTACAGACAGGCGTCCATAGGCAGCTCTGTGCTGCAGTTCATGCACTGCCCCTCCCCAAGGGGGTAATCCAGCACCCGGAAAGCGTACGTTCTAAAAGGGCCAGCCATTGCTAACCAAGCCATCACCTGCTGTTAGCATTCCATTGACTCCCATTCATTTTGGCGTCACTTTGACAGCGAATAACTTTACATCTGAGGCGTTTAAAGACTATTTGTCCACTGTTTACTTTTTCTACCTCACTTGTTTTTACTATTTGTTAAATATTGTTTTTTTAGTTCAATAAATGTTCCTTTTTTAATTTGAGTCTTGTAACATTTGTTATCATCATGATCAAAGAAAATTTGTGCTCTCGTGGATATCAAGGTATGACCAAACGTCCACCTGACCTGTTAAAATAGGTGAAATATTTTTGCTAACTTAGTCATTTACGTTTTCCAGATCACAAATTTAATTTCTTTATGTTCTGCAGAGATGACTAGTATAGGTGGTAAGTCATTTGGGAAACCATGCCATTTCCCTTTTAAGTTTGGTGGCAAGTGGTATGCTGACTGCACTGTGGATCGACGGCAGGGACGATGGTCGGGTGTGGTGTGCCACAGAAGATTTTAACACAGACGGAAAGTGGGGCTTCTGCCCCCAAAAAAGTAAGACAACACAACTATTCACTACAGAAACATCACTATTTATTAGTTAATGAGCATTTGTTTAGCAGTGGTTTTCAACCAACCTCAACCTCAAGATGATATAAAATTATTCGGTTTTAAATGTTGCCTTAATTGTTTCGACAGTATTAAATTTAGTTTAGAGAAATTTGTTGCAGTTGAAAAAAAATTCTATATAGCAGATACAAATAAATAGGCATAATGACTTCAAATTAGTGATGTAATTAAGGGCCAAGCACTGAAGGTGTGAAGCACCTATTGTTTCCATTAGTGTTATTTTTGTCTGTCACGTTTATATTCTGTTTCATATCATGGACTTATTCATGTGGTCCTTTGTTCAGTTTTCCACCGCACTAGCAGAGTGCTGGAATCTGCTCTTCAAGACAACAGCAAGTTTTAAACTTTCAAAGCATCTTTTAACTGTTTTAACTGTCAACTGAAATATTGCCATGCACTTTGAAAGTGGAAACTAGTGTTCGGTGCGGGACTGCATATAATTCCAGTCATTCACGTAGACTTTAGGCTCACATCCGACGCGCACACACATAAAGCCGCCACTGAATTACAAGTGCCAAATTAGGGTAACTCAACCCCAGTTCAGAGCCTAACTCCACCCACTGGCAATATTTGAAAAATGCTGGAAAAGTGGGCAGAGACAGAGGGGATGAACCGAACCATGGTGAGCCAGGGGCGTGGTAGTGAGTCTTTGGAAAAGCCAACATACAGTTAGATTTAACTGCAGTAGCCACCGTTCAACCTTAAGAGGGCAGTACTTTTTACACCATATATCAGGGGTGGCAAACGTCGGGCCTGGAGAGCCACAGTCCTGCATAGTTTTGTTTCAACCCTAATCAAACACACCTGAACAAGTTAATCAAGGTCTGAAGGGTTACTAGGAAGCCACAGACAAGTGAGTTTTATCAGGGTTGGAGCTGAACTCTACAGGACTGAGGCTCTCCAGGACCAGAGTTCGCCACCCCTGCCATATATTATAGAATTAAAACACTTTATACCCAAATGTCAAAACATTTACTCGAATCAATGGACAGCACTAATAAAGCCCCAGTCTTGCAGCTCATTAACTAAAAATTTTTGGTTTAGGGTTTAGTTACCCTTTAATGTTACTCAAATAACAAAAGACAAGGAGAAAATAGCTTACTGCTCTTGACTGATTAACTTATTAATGAATCTGCATTTCAATTTTACAATGAAGATTATCCAATGATCCAATGTTATTTTAAATAGTACAGTCAGTGTGCACTTTATTATGCTGCTTGCATGTTGCTACTGTGTGCAATAGTGTAATTATTTTATTTATGCTTAAATATTTATTTTTAGAATTTTCAGTACTGAACTCTTTTACTTGTTCTACCTCACCTGTTTTTACGAGTTGTTAATATATATATATATATATTTTTTTTTTTTTTTTTTTTCATATAAATTTTCAATAAATGTTTTTTTAATTTGAGACACAGTGATCATTTGTTATCATCATGATCACTGTGTCATTTTTATGATGTAAATTGAGGGAGCAAAAGCAGTATCAGCTCCAGAATTGGCTCAAGAAAATCAGCAGCCCGTATCGGTCATCAGTTAAGGCTGATGAAAAAAAGGCACTAAAAAAATCCATATCGGTCGATCCTAATCTGGTATATTCAAATTCCCAAAGTTTATGATTATTTTTTTGCTCATATCAATATCCATTTTTTAATGTTTGCTTTAGTTAATTTTTATTTAGATTCATATATTTAAGCATTAAGTTAATCATTTAAGTTTATTTCGTTTTATCATAGATTTACATAATTTGATATTGTGGCAGACTACCATCGTCCCGACATCAGTCAACCCTGGCAACACACATGGAGCAGCTGACCAGCAATCAATGCACACACCTGACAGCGATCTCCCACTCATCACTGGGGCCATTTATACCCGAGTGAAGAAAGGGCAGGGGAATTCGACCTCCCAGGAAGCTAACTCTCTGCTGTCTGGCTGAAGATTATTATCTTCACTTTATCTTCACCTTCTCCAAGACTCTCACAACAGAAGCATAAGAGCACCAAACCTTCTTTCATCATCACGGTTGCACAAGAAATAAACACACCCACTGGGCTGAATGACTTGCGTGTTTGCTCTCCTTTTTCCCCACTCCCTGCTACACTGGTGGAGAATGCGGGCAGGAGAACAGCGACACGAAGCCCCCCCTGATAGAGCTGTCAGAGGCGGCCCTCGCCAGAGATTCTGGGGAAAGACCTGTCCTGTTTGCCCGGAGAACGAGAACGACGGGTGGTGGATAGCAACCCCAAGCAGGTGAGCCTGGAGCCCCCGGGGGAGTATGCTCGACGAGCCGATGCCCACGGACCCAAATCCACCAGTGGGTAGAGCCTGGATGGCAGGCTGCATTATTCACTACAATGTCCCAGACGTTGCCCCTGAGCGAGAGGTTTGAGTCAATGGACGCAGCGTTCGGGCCATCCTGGACACGGGAAGCAGCGTGATCTTGGTCCAGCCCCAGCTCCTTGGACCAGAAAGGCCAGGCCGGGCACTCCTTCCCATCACCTGTGTCCATGGGGACACTAAATATGTCCCTGCATGCACTGTCTCTGCTTCAGCTGCCCCAGGTACCTGGTCGATTGAAGTGGGTGTCATCAAAGATTCCTGTTCCTCTGCTGTTGGGGAGAGACTGGCCGGGGCTTGACCAGTTAGAGGCTTATCTAGCCTCAGAGAGTGAGAGAGCGGGTGAGTCAACTAATATCCACTTGGATATCTTTTCTGATCTATTTCAGCAGGTTTCAACAGGGGGCTCCCTGGCCTGTGAGCAGCGTGAGGATGACAGACTCAGGCACTGCTGGAAACAGATCAGAGTTGTAGAGGGAAAAGACCATCTGCCACCTCCCCACCCCTCTCCACACTTTGTGGTAAAGAATGGCTTGTTATATTGCATGGCAACAAGACGCGGAGAACAGAAGGAGCTCCTAAAGGGAAAACTAATATGGTAATTTCTTTGGCGCACTCCCACCCAATGGCTGGCCATCTCACAGCAGACAACACTCTTCAGTGGCTCAGGGACCGTTTCCATAGGCCAGGTATTGATGCGGAGGTGCGACGATACTGCCAAGCCTGTCCTGTTTGCCAAAGAACTGCTCCTCTGAAGCCTCCCCCGGCTCCTCTGGTGCCACTTCCGGTTATCGACGTGCCATTCCCGCGTATCGGGATGGATCTCGTAGGGCCGCTGCCCAAGTCTGCTCGGGGTCACGAGCATATCCAAGTAATTGTTGACTATGCTACCCAGAGGCCACCCCCCTCAGACGAGCAGCAGCAGCAGTCATCGCCCAATAACTCTTCCTGTTGTGTAGCCAGGTGGGTATTCCTACAGAGATCCTAACTGACCAAGGGACTCCCTTCATCTCCCAGATAATGGCCGACCTCTGCAAATTGTTAAAGGCGAAACATCTTCGAACCTCGGTCTACCACCCTCAGACTGATGGTTTAGTGGAGCGGTTTAATAGGACATTAAAGCAGATGCTGAAGAGGGTGGTCACAGAGGATGGGTGCAACTGTGACCGGATGTTGCCGTATGTGCTCTTTGGAATAAAGGAAGTACCCCAGGCTTCCACTGGTTTCACCCCCTTTGAATTGCTCTTTGGACGCCAACCAAGTGGACTAATGGACATCACCAAAGAAGCCTGGGAGCAACAGCCCTCTCCCCATTGCGCATGTCTGCAACATGAGGGAGAGAATCAACAAAGTAATGCCTCTGGTAAAGGAACATCTACTCGAGTCCCAGCGTGCATGACCAACGCCTGTATGACCGGCCTGCGCAGCCCCGTGAGTTTCAACCTGGGGACAAGGTCCTTGTCTTGATACCTAACACTGCCTGCAAGTTTCACTGACCCTTGCACTGCCTGCACTGCCCTCTATGACCCTTGCACTGCCTGCAAGGGTCATAGAACTTTTCCAACAGCCCGTGGTCCAGCCTGATTGTGTTAGTCCCAAAACCTGATGGCAACTTCTGCTTCTGTAATGATTTCCATAAACTGAACGATGTCTCCTTGTTCAACAGCTACCCCATGCCCTGAGTGGACGAACTGATCAAGTGGCTAGGGAGGGCCTGGTACATCTCCACTCTAGATCTCACAAAGGGATATTGGCAGGTTCCCCTAAGTTCAGATTCCAAACAAAAGACTGCTTTCAACACCCCCTCAGGGCACTGGCAGTACCAGACCATTCCTTTCGGCCTGCACGGGGCTCCCGCTACCTTCCAGAGGTTAATGGATGTGGTTCTAAGGCCCCACCAGCAGTATGCCGCCGCCTATGTAGATGATGTGGTTGTCCACTCGGAGTGCTAAGAGGACCACCTCACTCGGCTATCGGCACTGCATCAGGCTGGACTGACTGCCAACCCCCGAAAATGTCACCTGGGCCTCTCTGGAGCACGTTATCTGGGGTACCGAATTGGCAGGGGCCTCATTCTCCCGCAGGAAGACAAGGTGAAGGCAATCCATGAATGCCTCTGGCCCATGTCCAAGAAACAGGTACGTGCATTTCTAGGGTTGGCAGGGTACTATCGCTGTTTTATAGAATTTTCCTCTTTGGCCTCTCTCCTCACAGATCTAACAAAGAAAGGCCAGCCCAAAAAGGTGAAGTGGAGTCCCGCAGCAGAGGAAGCATTCCAAAATCTAAAAGCTGCTCTGTCTTCCTATCCAGTGCTTTATTCACCGGACTTCTCTCAACCCTTCACTCTCCAAACTGATGCCTCTGATACCAGGCAAGGGGCGGTCTTATCCCAGACTATCAATGGAGAAGAACACCTGGTGACATACATTAGTCGGAAGCTTACCCCCCAGAAACCCGATATGCTCAACCCAAGAGCACTCCCATCAATGAGCTTTGTTACAGAAGGCAATATTTGTTTTTTGTTTTGTGTAAATTCTCAAAATCACCCTTTTATGTGGTGATGAGGGTACAATGATGTATGAAGTCACTGATTGTGATTGATAATTGATTGATCTTTGCAGTGATTGGTCATGAGTTGATTTTAAATGTGTCTGTGTTTTGAATAATTAGTGTGTATGTGCTTGATGAAGGTCATGGGGCCAAAACATTGCAGCAAATAAAGCATTGTTTTTTTTTTTTTTTTTTTTATCATTTTGATTTTGAGAAAAGAGCTTCAAACCAAAGTTGGTCAAGTAAACCAAACTTATGGTCATGAATGAGGCAGAATCAGAAGGGGGTCGTCTTATATTCGGGTATATACGGTAGTATGCAAGATTTCTTTTGTTTTTGATTTTTTTACTTTTTGGTCCTTTTTCCTATGCACCTATCCATTACCTACAGGTGTGTGAGGGTAATTGTTAACTGATTAAATAAAATGTTAATTTTAAATGCCAGGAGAAACAAACTTTTACTGTAAAGATATAAATTAAAAATAAAAATTCAAGTAAATCTTTTTTTTTTTAAATATATGAATTTATATTATACGATTAAATACAATTTTAGAAAAATGTTAATTTAATGAGATTTGTTATATTACACGATGCAATTTTAGAAGTATGTATTGCTTGCAGCAACTTTATTTTCTCATTAGGATGACTTGCTTATGCTGTAACATTCCTGTAAAATGTCTGCTAAATTAATAAATATAACAATAGATGCTTCACTTACTGCTGTTGCTTTAATTTCTGTCTACATACAGCAGAGGGCTGTAGATTCATGTTATAATACACATAGTACTACATGAAGATCATAATAAGAAAACAGTCATTAATATATAAAATATTGTTGCATGTATTACTAGACAATGTGAATTGCAGATATTAATTACAATTAATAAAATAACTCATACAAACAAAAATGGCAATTGTTTTTAGGAAATGAGAAATTGATATATAGATAGACAAATAGTCTATCATGTAAAAGGGCACACTCTTTGTATTATATGGCTTTAAGTATAAAAACACAAAATATTTATCTGGTCCTTAGCAGGGTGTAACAGTATTCCACTGAAGGCAACGTTTTCAGAACCCAAGTGCAGTTTTCATTTACTAAATCATGAAATCACAACCCTAAACAGAGACTTGCCTATAACACACTCTTACCAACAAGTGGGTTACACATCCAATATCAGACAAAGACACACGGCAAACATGAGGGCTAAATACACATGGGCTAATGACAAGACAAGGGACACCTGTGAACAATGATTAACCAATAAACCAATGACAACATGGCAGGATCACATGAGGGCAAGAGAATCAGATGACAATGGAACACATGATAAAACCAGGAAGCGTGACAGGACATGAACTGATCTCTGGCTAATTTGGTTCTTCAAACGAATTTGCGGATTGGATTAAAATATCTGGATTAAGTTACCTAAGGTTACTGCGCGTTCTTGTGTTCCCTGAAGAGGGCAGATGCTTCGATACTCGAAACCACGATCAGTAAAGCAGCGATTGGCTGGCGCAAGACAGCAACATAATAACAACATATAATTAAAAAAGCCACCTGGCAAAAAACTAATTTCTGGACCTTTATAAGGATTGAAGCAGATTTGTTACGTGTTTCTTAAGGGTCAAGATCAATCTCTTGCACTGCATCAAGCCATCCCATAATATCTGTCACCACTCAAATTAATGTACGGCTCAGATTAACCTTACAGGATCAGGATGTGTGTAAACCTCCAATAAAATTATAAAGTAGTTATTCCATCACAAATAAATCTCTCAATCTGTGTCTATAGTATTATACACAACATTATAATATTATGTAATATTATTTTCAAATACATTTTTACATTATAATTACTATTTGAAAATATTATTGCCCCTGCTTCAGTAATGAACTCTTGTAATAAAGTAGCAGTGTCTGGGACAGATTTTAAGTATCACCTCGAGATGCAATCTAATTCAGTTTACATGAACTAAGCTGCTACGACAGCAAGTCCAGGATGAGCGTTGAAGAACCAAACAATCAAGATCATGCCAAAGAGTTAGCGATGTACGAAGAACGGACCCCAGGTCTTAAAATGAGGTAAATACAACTTCAGATGAACAACAACACATGACATACTACACTGTGTCATGATTTATTTAACCAAAAATAAAGCCAAAATAAAGAAGCCATGTGGGACAAACTAAATGCACCCTTACTGCTTCTTTAGATATTAAGAATATCACAAAGAGGTGCTACACTTTTTCTGTAAGTTGAATACGGAAGGCGATCTGGTGGAAGCTAGATCATTTACTTTATAAAGTTTTAAATATGGATATAACGCATCGCTTTCCTGTTATATTCCAGTTATATGATAGATAGACGCACTTTTTTGGACTTCAAAATCAGAGCAACAATTCACTGCCATTATAAATCTTGGAAGAGCCAGGACATTTTTAATATAACTTCTGAAAGAAGACTGTCATGTACACCTAGGATGACTTGAGGGTGAGTAAATCATGGGGTAATTTTAATTTTTGGGTGAACTAACCCTTTAAGGCCCGTTCACACCAAGGATGATAACTTTGAAGATAACTATAATGATAACTATATTAGCGTCCACACCAACAAACGATAGCGGTCTGTTTAATCTAAGTTCGCAAGCTGCGGTTTCTAAGTGTGTACAACATCATTGAACATGTTTTTGCTGTTCTTGTTGCATTTACACGGCTTTAACCAGCAGATGTCCTCAGCATGCTATGTTTCGAGCAAATCTAGCAAGTGTAATCGATCCAATCAGGGAATTTAGCTGACATGGTCAATATAGTTGAGTACAAACAACACCTACGGCCCTATCATACACCCGAAGCGAATGCCAGCCGCAACTCAAGTGTTTTTTGCTAGTTTTCATTTTTCAGTTATAATTTTCACGTCCAGCACCACGTTGTTTAAATATCAAATGCACTCACGCCCATCTCTTCACCAATGGGCGTGCTGGTCTGAAGACGAGGTGTGTTCAGGGGCACTGTTGGCACATTGCAATTTAAGGCAACTGAAAACGACTGCCATTGACCAACAAAAACCTGGTCTAAAGTCAATAGTGCAGTATTTTTTGTGCTATTTAAAGAGTGTGTTAGTAATGTGCACCTATAGGCGGGTACACAGCACATGTACACTCTACTTATCACACACACAGGGACGCGCAGCAGCACACAAACATTTTTAAATATGAAAAATAAAAGGATTTTCTGCTCGCAAATTCCACCATGCAAATGAATCCGCCATGATACAAGCGCAGCAGGCTTTTAAAGGGAATGGGAGATGAGACTCTGATTGGTTTATTGCACGTTACACCCAAAACACACCTATGACTCATTAAGAGACTAGGTACAACCCTTTTGGATCATGCGTCTGGCGCGTTAAACTAGCAAAAGTGGATTCCGACACACCCTAAGTGCACCTGCGCCATGTGCTTCAGACCATGAGCTCAGACTAGGGCTGCACGATTTGGGGAAAATATCTAATTGCAATTATTCTGGTAAAATTGCGATTTAAAATGCGATTTTTATTTTTACAAATGAAAAGTGTGTGTATATAACATTTTTGTGTATTATATATATATATATATATATATATATATATGAATGACTAATAATAATTATTATGATTATTATTATTATTGCAAAAAAATATTTAACAAAATTAGAAATATAACAATATAATAATAATAATAATAATAATAATATGTATATTTACAGAAAACTTATTTTACAAAAAAAACTGCTGGGTTACCTGTTAATATGCAGACAGCCTATGACAAAATCATTAGAAAGGTCTAAGGATGTATTGTAAAAAAGGAAATTAAAAACAAAAATCAGCTTTTTATCTGTGATATCAATTTCTTAAAGTCTATGTCTTTAATGTGAAATATGAGCCTCTTATGCATCCACTGTGGGAAAAAACTCCTGTACATTGAAGAAAAACATATGGATTGTCATATAAATTATTTTAAAGAGAAGTATTATTTTTCTAATTTTTTACCCAAAAGATGAATTCATACTGGAAGCCAGAGGGCGCCGTCAAGCAGAAACGCCACATTTGCCTCGAGGAAGTAATCGTTTTCAGGAAATCCCTAATGTGTAGCTGCATAAACATTAAACAGAAGATAGAAATCCTGTGACTGATTAAACATGAAAAATAATCACGACTGCATCAAGATATGGTGTATTTGAGTTCTTCAAGCCTTCTCGGGTATTTTCATAATGAAGTATGCAGTGCTGATTGACATAGACTTGTATCACTGTATAGAATACTATAAAATAATGCATTGTCTGCCTCATTCTGTGATGAAGAAGTCACATCAGCTCACCAACACTCGACTGACGACTTGAAGTGAGTTAAAACGCGTTATTACACTTATTTTGTTACAACGCTTTGCATTACTAGTTTGTGAAGATGTTTGACGCATTTTGCTCTTTCAAACTCGCGTTATAAGCGACTCAAACACGCAGTGCTTTCAGACGGAGCAGCGTTTACTCCTGATCACAGAGCCGCTCTTCACTGACACGCTGGGTATATATTTATTTCATTAAAATCGCAGCCTTTGCGCTTTCATAATCGCACACAAGTAAAATCGCGATTGCGGTTTGATTTCGATTAATCGTGCAGCCCCTGAACTGTGTTGTACTGAATTGTGGAATTAGACCATTATACATTTTTCACCATTTTTGTGTTCAGTTTTTTTTGGGCAGGGCTAAAATAGTGGCTCGATAATGCTCTGGATCAACTGAGCCTGGCTTCCCTAACACTATAATAACTAAAGTACATTTGCATCAATTCGCCCGCTCAATCGCACGTTACTGTCAGTACCGTTACTTACTACAGCCTACAGTTAGCTAGCTAGTTATGCCTTTGTCACATAAATGCATATTAGCTGATTGCGATAACTTACAAAACAGCTTGCAAAAAAACATGATATCAAGAAGAGGTGGGTTAATTTAGTGAACAGCCACCTTGATGGAGAGCTGAGGGTCACCACCAACACCCATCTCTGCAATGTTAATTTTATACCAGACAGTTTTACAAACTCCTCCCGTCGCGTCGGCAGTATGTGCCCACCAATGAGCGTCGTCTTGTGTGCTTACAGCAGCTTTCCCGTGAGTGGGCGTGGTTTCAGCGTAGACAGCGGACACGCCCCCAGCGGTTGAGAGCAGAGAATGCTGCATTTTTTTCAAGATTTTGATAAGCTATTTTATTTACTTGCAGCTTTTTTTATCATTCAAATTTGGCTGGGTGGTTAATAACACATTTTTCTGTTGTGTGACAAACTCAGAACACATATTGAATTTGAATTTACAGGGACTTTAATACTTCTCACCATTTATTCAGAGGGTATTGATTGTTTTCCATATTTCCATTTTCTTGAAACGGGGGTTTGACTTGTCAAACAGTGGATTTTTCTGGACCTATTTGATTAACTTCTCCGCAGTGTCATCTGTCATTTTAAATGTGCGTGCCCTTAAATCAGAATGGATTCTGATTGGCTGACAGTGTTTTATCATTCAACAGCTGGAAAAAAATCATTCTGAAAGTGATCCTAACGATATCGTTGCTCTATTATATCTGTGGTGTGAACCCTGCTATTCTTTAATATTGAGAACGATTTTTAAAACTATATCTTTATCGTTATCGTCCTTGGTGTGAACGGGCCTTTAAAGTGACAGTGGCCTAATATTATATGCTGTCTGTGTCATTAATGTTAAAATGCAGAAAATCACTTTTGTTCTTTAACAAAGTGAATTATATTTAATTTATACAGTGAAGACTCTGCAGTGTTATTTTACATTTAATTATTAAATTTCTGTACCTGAATACTGTTAGATGTACCTGAAAAACATAAAGCACTGTATATTTAATTTGTATCTCTGCTCTAGTTTATTTATCTATGCTTGTAATTTTGTATTATTTTCTATGCAGATCTCTCCCTACAAAATCAGCCCAATTATTCTAGAATGATTCATTCTTTCCAAACAGAGCTATTCAAGTCGTCTAGATTCAAGATTCAAGAGTTTTATTTGTCACATACACAGTTATATACAGAATATACAACCGGCAGTGAAATGTAAACAGGTCCGCTCCATGGACAGTGCAAATTCACAGTTAAAAACACAAGGAGGAAATTATAATAGAAATAGAATAAAAAAATCTATCTATCTATATATATATATATATATATATATATATATATATATATATATATATATATATATATATATATATATATATATATATATATATCTGTAGAATTATAAATAATCAAGTCAAGTAGAAGAAAAAAAAGTCGTTATATCACAATATATTGCAGAAAAACAAAACATTGCAATGTCATTTTACCAATATTGTGTAGCACTAGTTGCAAGAGAAGCACAAAAGAATTTTAAATATATTTCCCAAGTCCTTCCTGTTGTGTAAGCGCAGCGTATAAAATGTTTAGGTTCAGAACACACCGTGTCTTTTTCTCTCCATGCATTCTGCAGAAATCTTACTGCTTTTGGGCTCTTCTTTCTTTATGCTCTGATCTTCACAAACTTCATCTGTTAAATACAGTTCTATGGATATTATTACTTAGATATATTTTTAGCTATTACAGTTTTCATATTTACTTTATTTGTTTGTCTTTATAATTTTACATTTGAAAATATTCCTTATTCAAATCATTTGATCGTCTGTCTGGGTCACACTACACCCAGCATGAACCTGCTTTATATCCTTTTATTGGTCCTTTGGTCAGCTTTCAGTAAGTAAATCACATTTCTCTATATATGTGGATTTTTGGATACATCAATGTGTTTTGATATTTTGATGTTATAGTTTGCTGGTGTATTTGGACAACATTGAGTTTAATATTAATGTGTTTTGAATTTATAGACTCTCGATATTGTTAATGTTTTAAATTTCCCCTTGCAATAATCCTAAACAAGTCATGAGACTAATTGATTACAGTGTAAAGGACTCTGGTGTGCAGTTATATTATGTGAATGTTTTTTAAATGTTTCATAGCCATGAATAAATAAAGGCTTTTTATATTAAATTCCCTCACCGTCAGCCCTCACCGTTAAGAGTCCAAGGCCATTCAACTCGGAGTATGACTACTTCTACAGCTTTGCTATTCAGGAAGTATGTGATGCGGCGGGTTGGTCCTCTCCGCACACTTTTTCGTCAGATTTTATAACCTGGACGTGGCTTCGACTCCGGGGTCTCGAGTACTTGTAGCATAGTGTGCACTATGATTTCACACATACATGCACTTGGGATTATGGCGGCGTGGGTTTTGGGTTCCCGCAGCGCTTGATGATTATGTATGTAACCATGGTTCCCTGAGAGGGAACGAGACACGGTTGGTCATGTGACCAACTTGCTTCGACCTATCAGAAGCTGACACTGTTTGGTTCAGGGGTGCTTTATAGTTTCCTGGTGAATGACATCACCCGCCTATGATGTCCTGGCACGCCACTGGACTGATTTCACAAGTGCTTCATGACGCAATCACACAGAGGCGTTCCTGCAGCATT